>CM069085.1:37418139-37800639 GCA_035578085.1 Solanum pinnatisectum | reverse complement strand
TCTCCTTCGATGTTCGGTGTTCACGTTAGAATTCAACTAAATCTGAAATCGTATCAGAAAGTCCTACATTGAGCTAAAACACTCTCTAACAAATGCAACTGCGTACTCAGAGAGACTCAAACCTGAAACCTCTGATTAAAGATGAAGAAGTGCTACTTACCACTTGGTCACCACCTTTATTGATAAGGTTCATTTTCTTCTATTATAAGTTGATGACCATTTTCACACATTCATTTCCTTGTAAAGCTATTATTCTTCATCTTTACTCAATTATATATTCTCAATATGTTATGATATTGTTCGTTTTAGATCATATACTACCTTATATATAGTGAGCTATTATTGGGTCTTAGTTCACATAAACAACATCTTGCAATGACAAGGCACAAAAAAAAGATATCAAAAACAAGTCTGTTTTTGTAATTGCAAACTCAACTCAACCTCAAAAATTATTATTTTCCTTATAAGATATATGCAGAATATTCAATTACGAATAGACTAGAGATCCGAGCTCTAAATGATTCATTTTGAATCCAAAAGCAAGGACTTTCCGATTCTTATAGATCTTGAATTGAAATTTCATCCAATAAAACAAATTACTATATAAATCTCCAAAATAATAGATATAAATATCTCATGGTGAGAATTGATCAACACCAATATGTAAGTAGACAAACAACCTATTTCTTGATCAATATGAGACTTAACCATTAACACTCCTCCACACGTTCAAGAGCGTGATCAATAACATAACACGAGAGCTCAATACTGAGAAACACAATATATAATAGGGAACCTTTAACAATGACCTAATTAAGTAGACAAACAACCTATCTCTCGATCAATATGAGACTTAACAATTAACACTCCCCCACACGTTCAGGAGCATGATCAATAACATAACCCCAGAGCTCAATATTGAGAAACACAATATATAATAGGGAACCTTTAACAATGTACTAATTAAGTAGACAAATAACCTATCTCTCGATCAATATGAGATTTAACAATTAACACTCCCCCACACATTCAGGAGCGTGATCAATAACATAACCCCAGAGCTCAATATTAAGAAACACAATATATAATAGGAAACCTTTAACAATGACCTAATTAAGTAGACAAACAACCTATCTCTCGATCAATATGAGACTTAACAATTAACACTCCCCCACACGTTCAGGAGTGTGATCAATAACATAACTCCAGAGCTCAATATTGAGAAACACAATATATAATAGGGAACTTTTAACAATGACCTAATTAATTAAGCCAAGCCACACTGTTGGGACTTTTTACAATGAGCAATAGCAGCCTCAATTGAATCCTCAACAATCTCTGAAGTAAAAGTATTATTGGAGTTGAATGAAGAATTAGATGATGTTGAGAAAGAGCCACCATTTGTGGAAGAATTAGTTGTTGTTGAAGAATGCCACCTTGATGTTCTATTACTAGTTTTTTTCTTGGAGACTTTGATGTCCTTATCATTTGTGCAAGAAGATATGCTAAACAAAGACTTGAGAAATGCCCTTGAAGCTTTGAACTTTTTGATGATTAAAGAATGTTCAATCATGAGCTTAGACCACAATTTCTTAGGACTTACTATATTATGATCATTTGGATTAAGGTCAAAACTCACCATGCAAGTTTGTGATGGTGAACTAATTGGAGTGATAAACAAATTTATGCAAAAGCTATCTTCTAAATCTTCTTCTTGAAAGGTTTTTTGGTGAAGAGGAAGGAGTTTGCCTCTATAGAAGAGTTCATCAGCAGGAGAAATTGCGTTTTCTTTGTTATAATTTGTAATTTGAAACTCAAATTCTTTGTTTTGAGGAGATGCTGATGAAAAGTAATAGTAAGAGCTCACTTCAATGTCTATATATTCTTCATCATCTAAATGATCCATTGATGATGGAAGAGAATTTTTGGCCATTTACTATGGAAAATGTGTATTTTTCAAGATGCTTATGGGAGGAGTTGAGTGTAAAGGATCTTTGATGTTTAGATGGTGTCGAGAGAGAATTTATAAAGATATTGGGCGAAAGAAAATGAGCCATCGCGCGCACAAGTAATTTTTTTTATTTTTTTCATGTCAACTAAAAGAACACGTGGTTGCTATAACAAATTCTCTGCGTCCTGTGGATTTTTGGGCAATACAAATTTTATCATTGAAAAATAACAAAAGTTGTCAAATATATTCCTTTCGTTTACTTTTATTTATCTATTATATTAACATATAATTTTTTATTTTTACTTGTTATTTCTCTTTTTTTCTTTATTTTATCCTCAACTTTGATTACTTTTTCTCTAAATCTTTTTTCAAGACCTAAGATTAAATATTTATTAATATAAATGTTGTGATAAATTTTATATTATAGAGGCCAAGATTACAACATGCCTCTATAATATGGCCAAGAGAATCATGCTAATTAATATAATCTGCAATAAATAATTATTATTGAGGGTAAAATAATTTCATATTCATATTATGAGTATTTTTTTAAAAAAATAATCTTGATATATTAAAAGTAAAAAGCAAAAGTAAATTTTTTTTTTTTAATATAATTGTAACGATCGGGTTCCGTCGTTATAGAAATGCCAATGAGGGAAAATTTGGAGCCAGAAAAACTTTTACGTAGTATTTGTATTTTCCCAACCTTGTCTAGATTTGGACGAAATTGGAGTCCTTGAGGTGTGGGGAAATCTGATAACAATCGGGTGAGTTGTTTTTTATTTTGATTGTATGAGTAGTTAGATAACGTGTTAAGGAAACCGTACGACTTTACGGAACTGAATTCGGGCGAGTAGAACTCTCAAAATCGATCTTAGCGCAAAGGGTATTGTCTGATTGACATGGGTTAGAAGTGTGTTGTGAAAGGGGAATTTTGGAATTCTTTAAATAGCTCTCTGGTTCCGATTGTGCCGCCTTGGAGGGAGGTTGGTCGCTATGGCGGGGCCGCTACAGCAGGATATGAGGCGCTGTGGCGGGTACGACGAGACTTAAAATCGTTGGTGAAAGATGGATAACTCACTGGTTCAAGAATGCCGCTCTGGCGAGAATTTGGGTCGCTCTGGCGCCACTGCTACAGCCTACAGCGGGGTGAGGGCTGCTGTGGCAGGCCAAACGCGACTTAATGTCGTTAATAAACCCCTAAAACGATCTTATTTGGCACTTTTCGACTTTTAGAGCTAAGGAACGACCCCCAGGCAACTCATATTCATTTTTCACCATTCTTGAGGCTAAAGGTAAGTTTTTCACTCTCCGAATCGATTTCTCGATCCGTAGAACGTAATAAAATGGGTGAATATTATTGGGGGAGGGTTTTGTTATAGATTCTATGGTGGAAACAACCCTAAATTTGATAATTGGGATCATGGGTTGATCTAGAGTTCATAGAATTGTTAGTAATCCAGGTAATTAATAATTGTTTATTAATTCCCGTTCTATTATGATTGTTTGTAGACCAAGAACAAGCGGAACGAATTTGGAAAGGGAAGGATCCAGTTTCTTAGGGTTTCAAGCTTGTTTCGAGGTAGGTGATGGTTGTGATTTTATGTTTGTGTAATGTATGTTTATTCTTGCTTCATTATGATACTTGTGTATGTATGAGTGTTGCAATGTTGATCATACTTGCTGTAAATGAGATAGATGAATATCATTGCCATGAATTCATGACTTAAATGTATGATCTTGATGATGTACTTGTGTTTGTGATTGTGGTGTGTGAATGAGATCGGATTGCCACGTTCCGGCATAAATATGGGATCGGATTGCCACGTTCCGGCATAAATATGGGATCTGATTGCCACGTTCCGGCATGCTAACTGTTTGGGTTTAGGTTTCATGAGAGGTCTAATGATGTGATGATAAATGTGAAATGCGTTGTTGATTCTTCATGTTGATGATGTTGTATATATTGATATATATGCATGTGATTATAATGTTGTTTGACTTGCTTATGTTGCACTAGTGGGATAGCCGTGTGAATCCTACCAGTACACTGTGGTTGTGTACTGATTCTGTACTTGCTCTTATTTTTGTTGAGTACAGGGCATCTTCACTCGACTATTGACAGACCTCGTTTAGAAGATCATTGATCGTCGCTTCGAATTCAAGGGTGAGCTAATTCTTCTGGGCTGCTATGGGATTCTCTTTCGTCTATGTCCATCATTTTCGAACTTAGATATTTGTTCTAGTTAGTTGATTAGTTCATTAGTTGGGGATGTATCCCTTCTTATTTAGACTTAGATATTTTGTTTACATGTTTTGGTACATTGACTTTCAGGTTCTAGGTTGTTTGTTCCGCATTTGTTTAGTTAATTAACTTGCTTCTGTAACTTAATTGCCTTAGTCTTGTTTAGTTGCTTAGTTTGGGTTGTAGTGGTGGTTCTCCCACCAGAGTGTTAGTGTGGGTACCAATCACGACGGTCTGGGTTGTGACAAAGTTGGTATCAGAGCCTAGGTTCGTTGATCTCGATGTACCGAAACGAGTCTAATAGAGTCTTATGGAACGGTACGGGATGCCTTTACTTTTCTTCGAGAGCTATAGGACTTTAGAAAATCTCTCTGTTTTCTCTTGTCTCCTATTGTGCTATGACTTGATTCTAATTGGTATATGTCGATTCAAATTGGTATCTAACCTCTTTCATTCTTCTGTTCGCAGATGGTTAGTACTAGGTATAACGGTGTTAGGCCTGTAGCTCCTGTTAATGCTACAGCTAAGGAATCTGTAGTGAGAGGTCGCGGTCGAGCAAAGGTAGAGAAAGAGCAAGGGGTAGAGGCCGTGAGAGAGTAACGCTTGCTGTGAATGAGGTACCGATTGATAATGTTCCTATGAATGAGAAACCTCTTGTGCATAATGATGAGATAGAAGAGGATATGGAGGTTGAAAATGCTGTGGAAAATGGACAAGAGGAAGAGGTACTAGAAGAGACTGCGGTTGTTCCTCCCATCGATCTAGTCTTAGCTCAGCAGATTATAGCATTCTTGAAAGGGTTGGCTGGTCCTGGAGTGCTTCCATCTGCTCAAGCAACTCAAACTCCTACTAATCTTCCTGTTGCTAGCATTGCACCGAAGACAGGTGGAAATATAAATATTGATACTTTCTTCCGTCCTTTATTGGGTTTTGTTATGACTGGGAACGAGCGTGATATGTTGACTAAGTTTCTGAAGCTTAAGCCTCCGATATTTCTTGGTTCTGAGACTAAAGATACTTATGATTTTATCTTAGACTGTTATGAGAGGCTGCATAAATTGGGTATTGTTCACCAACATGGGGTTGAGTTTGTGTCTTTCCAACTTCAATGTGAGGTCAAGCAGTGGTGGAAAACTTATACGGAGTGCAGATCTTCTACCTTACCTTCGCTTACTTGGACCTAATTTCATGCTCTGTTTCTAGAAAAGTACATTTCCAGAACTTTAAGGGATTGCAAGAAGTATAAATTTATGGCTTTAGAGCAATGTGGTATGTCTGTGGCAGCTTATGAGGCCAAGTTCCATGCTTTTTCCAGATATGCTACGCAGTTAGTTACTACTGAGGAGGAGAGGATCCAATTGTTTATTAGAGGTTTGAATTCTAAGTTGCAAGTATTATCTGTTCATATAACTTCTGCAGGGAGGACTTTTAATGAGGTGACAGACTATGTTAAAAAAGTGGAGGGGGTGAGGCGAGACGGTCAAGCTAAGGCTTGGGAAAAAAGGGCAAAGAATTCATGTAACTTTCAAGGCTCTTACTCTAAGGGGTCTGGAAGGCCAACACTTGCAGCCAAGCCAATTCAATCTGCTATGCCCGCCTCTACAGGTAACTACTCGGGAACTCCATCTCAAAATTTTCAGGATAGTTAAAGTGTCGTGCCTTCGACGGGCAACAAACCATATTTTGATCATGCTTGTTACAATTATGGTGAACCTGGGCATGTGAGGAGAGATTGTCCCCACCCACTTGTGTTAGATTCCGCGCAGCAGCAGCAGTCTAGAGCAGTGGTACCTACGGGGAACGATAATAATGGTAGAAAACGTCCACAAGGTAGGCGAGGAGGTAATCGGCGAGGTCGTAGAGATAGAGGAAATGGTAATGGTAATGGAGGTAGGGGTAACACGCAACCAGGCAGGGAAGTAGCTCGACAAGATGATAGGGCTCAATGTTATGATTTTTCGGGCAAGAATGAGGCGGAGGCATCCGACGCGGTGATCACAGGTTCTATTCTTGTTTGTGACCGGATGGCTAATGTGTTGTTTGATCCGGGTTCTACTTATTCATATGTATCTGTGAGATTTGCCTCTGATTTTGAGATGATTTGTGATATTCTTGATGCCCCTATTCGTGTTTCTACCCCAGTTGGAGAGTCAATCATAGTTACCCATATCTATCATGCTTGTCCTATTGTGTTGATGGGTTTTCATACTTGGGCTGATTTGGTGATTTTGGATATGATTGACTGTGACATAATCTTAGGAATGATTTGGTTGTCCCCCTATTATGTTGTGCTTAATTATAATACTAAGTCTGTAACTCTAGAAATTTCGGGAAGGGAAAAATTAGAGTGGGAAGGGGTGTACAAGCCTAAGTAAGCTAAGATTATATCCTCTATTTGGGCTAGTAAATTAGTAGAACAGGGTACGACGAGACTTAAAATCGTAGGTAAAAGATGTATAGCTCACTAGTTCAAGAATGTCGCTCTGGTGGGAATTTGAGTCGCTCTGGCGCCGCCGCTACACCGGGGTAAGGTCCACTGTGGCGGGCCAAACGCAACATAATGTCGTTAATAAACCCCTAAAACGATCTTTTTTGGCACTTTTCAACTTTTAGAGCTAAGGAATGACCCCCAGGCGACTCATACTCATTTTTCACCATTCTTGAGGCTAAAGGTAAGTTTTTCACTCCCCGAATCCATTTTTTGATCCGTAGAACGTAATAGAATGGTTGAATATTGTTGGGGGAGGGTTTTGTTATAGATTCTATGGTGGAAACAACCCTAAATTGGATAATTGGGATCATAGGTTGATCTAGGGTTCATAGAATTGTTAGTAATCCGGGTAATTAATGATTGTTTATTGATTCCCATGCTATTATGATTGTTTGTAGACCAAGAACAAGTGCAACGAATTTGGAAAGATAAAGATCCAATTTCTTAAGATTTCAAGCTTGTTTCGAGGTAGGTGATGGTTGTGATTCTATGTTTGCGTGATGTATGCTTGTTCTTGCTTCATTATGATACTTGTGTATGTATGAATGTTGAAATGTTGATCACACTTGTTGTAAATGAGATAGATGAATATCATTGCCATGAATTCATGACTTAGATGTATGATCTTGATGATGTACTTGTGTTTGTGATTGTGGTGTGTGAATGAGATTGGATTGCCACGTTTAGACATAAATATGGGATCTGATTGTCACGTTCTGGCATAAATATGAGATTGGATTGCCACATTTTGGTATAAATATGGGATCGAATTGTCATGTTCCGGCATGCTAACTGTTTGGGTTTGGGTTCCATAAGAGGGCCAATGATGTGATGATAAATGTGAAATGCGTTGTTGATTTTTCATGTTGATGATATTGTATATGTTGATATATATATATATGCATGTGATTATAATGTTGTTTGACTTGCTTATGCTGCACTAGTGGGATAGCCGCGTGATCCTACTAGTACACTGTGGTTGTGTACTGATTCTGCACGTGCTCTTATTTTTGTTGAGTACAGGGCATCTTCACTCGACTATTGACATAACTCACTTAGAAGATAAATGATCGTCGTTTTAAATTCAAGGGTGAGCTAATTCTTTCGGGTTGCCATGGGATTCTCTTTCGTCTATGTCTATCATTTCCGGACTTAGAGATTTGTTCTAGTTAGTTGATTAGTTCATTAGTTGGGGATGTATCCCTTCTTATTTAGACTTGGATCTTCTGTTTAGATGTTTTGGTACATTGACTTTCAGGTTCTAAGTTGTTTGTTCCGCATTTGTTTAGTTAATTAACTTGCTTCCATAACTTAATTGCCTTAGTTTTGTTTTAGTTGCTTAGTTTGGATTGTAGTAGTGGTTCTCCCACCGGAGTGTTAGTGTGGGTGTCAATCACGACGGTCTGGGTCGTGACAATAATGGACAAATAAAAGTAAGCAGGGAGAGTATTTGACAACTTTCTACTATCTTTCAATGGTAATATTTACTATATAATTCAAAAAAAAAAAAAAAACTGTTATAACAAATGCGTGTTCTTTTTGTTGACATAAAAACGATAAAAATTTCTTTTTGTATTTTTATTTTTTTTCCTGTCCCTATATTTGTCCTCAATACTATCAAGCTATATAAAATAACTATTAAATTTGAACGCATCACTTACATTTTTATTTACATATAAATAGTGGAAATAGAAAAAAATAAACACAAAAACAAAGGATAAAATAAATAATGAAAGAATGAATATTAATTTATTTTTTTAAGTTAGAACCCTCTTTTTTAAAAAAAAAAAAAAAAAAGGAAGGCTCATTCTGACATGAGTCTTATCCCTTTGATTTTAACGCCGTTAACGACTTAATTCAAATATTGCCCTTTGATTTGAGCCTCAAATTATTTGCCCTTTAAAAATTTTGATCAATTATATTGCTCTTTTGACTCCGAACTCTCTCATTAACAGTGGTAAGGCAATTATGGTAATTAATAATGAGAAAATTATTGTATATGTATTATGAGAAAACTATTTAAACAAACATATCTAATATATATATATATATATATATATATATTAAATTCCTATGTAATTTTTCTCTCCTCCCCTCTCTCATTCACTCTCTCTTTCTTCATCTTTCAGCTCTCTTTACCCCTCATTCTATGTCTCTTTCTCCCCTCTTTTTGCTTGATTTATGATGCTTATTAGTGTGTATTTTGATACCAGAGGTGTATTTATGCACGAATATATTGATGAATGTATCAATGCATGTTTTGATAGTAAATGTATCTGATATCAAGATACATGTATACTAAATATTTAATATCATAAACACTGATAAGGATATATGGAATGAAATTAATAACATGGATAAAATTGATTTTGGATACACATATATATGAAATGATAATGGATACACAAATACATAAAATTTGTGAAATTCATATACATTCTAAAATACAAAATACATAGGGAGAGAGGTGAGTGAGAGAATTAGCGTATCACAGATACATACAAATCATGCTTGGATATAATGTATTTTGAATAAATTACACGTAATTTGATATATATGTATATGAGATACATATATTTGTTCCATCCTATACATGTATTTGAATACTTAATGACAATTCTAATTGCATGAAAATATTGTCGAAGTGTAGTTAGCTAAAATGTTATTTAATTTTATAATCTTAAACATATTATATAAAAAATTTGAAACTAGAGAGTTGTCAAAAAGAAAAGAAATATTTTTTTAAAACGAACTATAAGGTAAATCAAACAAATTGAAACGGAGGAATATATGTGTTCCTTGAACAGTAGTGATCATATTAATTCCTAAGATGCCCCTACTACTATTTTGAAGCAAGCTCTTTTTTTTTTTTTTTTTTTTTGTATTTATGCATATTTCTCAATAGCTAACTGCTAAATTATAAATAAAATTGACACATGTGGCCATGTGGGCAGTCCTTTTGCTGAAACTGGCATATTTATGTACTTGAATATACAAGTAGCTAGTTATAGTAAGATATTTAAATATATGGGAAATATGGAAAATATCTTCAAGTTTAAATTATGCAAAATTGAAAAAGAATATCCTAATTAAGTTAATAGTTTGATCTAAAACTGCTTTTATTTGTTTGATAATAAACGTAAATATTATCATTAACCGTCAAATCAATACACCTAAAGAGCATCTAACTACACAGTTATCTTTCGTAGAAGGGGACTATGTAAATTAAGCCTCGAACATATATCTAATTACATAATAAATTGTTGAGTTAAATAGACGCATCTTTGGCCTTTCCTTGTCTTTCTAACTAAGTCTAATCTAGCATTGAATCTGTGTAATTGTTGTATCTATACTCTATAGTCACCATGGCGCCACTATGCAACTTTCAATTCCTGGTCTACCACACATGATATACTATTGTGCCACAAAGTGTTGCGATTATCTCCTTGTCAAACTTCTTAGGCACACATACCTTGTACCACACTATTAGCGTGGTCTTCTTTTTATCCTCAGAGCTACACAATAAGTACACCCTACATTTTTTGTCAACTTCTTTTATCACTCTTTGGGATAGTATAAAAACAGATCCTCAGAAATATGAATAGAAAGTAGTATCGAGATAATCACCTACAACCTCCTGCATGTGACAACTGTTTTGAGTAGACTTTTGTGAAAACGGTTTCTATTTTTACTTAACAGGTCAAGCTTTTCTTAAATAAATATATTATTTCTTTTTTTTTTAAGCACATTATTTTTTAAGAATATTTTTTTATTAGCGAATGTTTGTCCTAATTCAATTTGGAAAAGATTAAGAAATGAAATTATTTTCTAATTGATTTTATCATTATCTAAATGAAAATTAATAATGGGATTACTATAATCTTATATGACTTATCTTTTCAGTTAAAAAATTATGATGAAGCTATTTTATTTTAGTTGATAAAATGAGATTAAGAAGAAAAAAATGCTTTCTATTTATTTATTAGTTAATGTAATTTAAAAGAAAAGAAAGAAGAATAGAATTCTTTAAAAGCAATGTTTTTATTGAGAAAAAAATATGTTTAAAAAGAAAACGATTGATATATCGATTCGAAAAAGAGCATTTTTAATCTATTAAACAATAATAGGAGCCTTTTTAGATTAAACAATTAGCGATAGAGACATTTCTAAATGAAGCTATTAATCATAAGAATATTTTAAGATCAAACTATTAGTACATTTTTATTCTTAAATATATTCATTTGCTTTGGTGTGATATTTCCTATAGGGAAGTGTTAAATGACCAGAAAATTTAGCCAGAATTTTAAAAAAATTATAATATTTTTTTAATTTTAAAACAACTGATCTTTCGTCCATTTTTTAGTTAAAATGTATTTAAGTTAATAGAGTAAAAATGTTTAAAAAGTTAAAATAACATAGAAAAAATATCATTCTTGCCAAATTTTCCGGTCAAAAAGATTTTTCCTTTCCTATAATAGTATTGTGAGTTTGTGTGGACAGGAAAGTGCCACGTCAGGGTCACTTTTTCATGCCATGTTTATTTGGTATTATTGGTACCTTTTTAAAAACTTTTTGTTTGTGTTTGTTTAGTCGGTACTTCTTTTTTAAAACTTAGTGTGTTTTCCAATAATTCAAAAGTTGAAAAGAAACTTAACTACTCAAGTTACTTTTCTGTTATTTGGAGATGCTCAAATGGGAACATGATTATTAACCAAAAAGTTGTAAAGGGATGTTGTGGTTTCTTTGTTAGTTGCCTCTATTCTTATTTATATGTCATTATTTTAGATTTCACGTATATTAGAAAACTAAGAAAGTTTACTATTTTATTTTTATTTAATATTTTTTTGAAGTCAAATTTTCAATCAATGGACATGAATGATTTACTTAGTTTTTCTATGTTGGTCAAATGTATATTTCAGAGCTAGTAATTCATAATGGTAAAATCGAACAACATAAATATGTCTTCTTGTTTTATTATCCAACAGGTGAACAAATTCATTCATTTAATTGTCAAGCTTCAGTTTCCTGATCTTCAATTACCCATTGGTTGGCATCAATGTTATGATACAGTGGAAAACCTCAATCATGTTATTCATTCACAGGCCATTATCTGGCAAAAACCCGAGAGTGGTTGGGTGAAACTTAATATGGATGGTTCTAGAGGAGGTGGGGGCATTGTCAGTGACCACAATGGTCATATGCTAATTGCCTATATGCAGAATTTTATGGGAATTGTAGCAATAACTCCGCAGAAGCCATGGCAATGCTAAAAGGTATTTATGTATGCCTCAACAATGGACTCACCAATGTTATAGTAGAAACCGACTCAATCATCATCCTTAATTATTGGGTATAACAAGAGTTAATGGAAAATAGAGGGAAGATGAAAAGAGGAATTGGAAAAGATTCTCTTGGTGGTGGAAAGAAAAATTGAAGTGTTTAAATAGAGAAACACTTCTACTAGTTGTTAAAAGGGTTGGAAAGAGGGACCCCCCTCGTGCCGTCATCGTCGTCTTTACGATGAAGATCAAGCCCACTGATAATGTTACGGTGGCTGTTGCTGCACCAACCCGAACCATTGTACCACCAATAGAGAAATCGGAAAAATTCTCTGGTATGAATTTCAAAGAATGACAGCAATAGGTATTTTTCTGGCTTATCACTCTTGATCTGCAGAAATTTACCAATGAAGAAACTCCAGTGCCTGCTACTGATATGTCAGACAGAGAAAAGTTCATGATTATTGAAGCATGGACACAAGCAGACTTCCTATGTAAGGGTACATTCTGAGTATTTTAGAGGATGACTTATATAATGTCTATAGTGCAATGACAACTTCGAAAGAATTGTGGAATGCACTTGAGAAGAAATATAAGACAGTAGATGCATGCTTGAAAAGGTTTGTGGTCGTAAAGTTTTTAGACTATAAAATGTCAGATAGTAAAACTGTTGGATCACAAGTGCAGGAACTTCAACTTATTTTCCATAATCTGATTACTGAGGATATGGTAGTAAATGAAGTTTTTCAGGTGGCTGCAATGATTGAGAAGTTACCTCCTTCGTGGAAGGACTTCAAGAATTATTTAAAGCACAAACGTAAGGAAATGAAGCTTGAAAATCTTGTGATTCGGCTCAAGATCAAGGAAGATAACAAGACGGTCGGAAAGAAGTCTCGTGGGAATTCGACAATAATGGGAGTTAATATTGTTGAAGAAGTGTTGACACCCAATTTTGGCCCTCCACAATATAAATTAATCATCGAGCTTCTTAAATTTCCAACGATTTGAAATAATTGACTTTATAAAATTCAAAATATTTTCCGAGTCATTTGAAGTAATTTAGTCATTTTTTATAATTTTTAACTAATATATATATAATTTGGTATATATTTATTACATTTTATGAATATTCGAAAATCGTCTCAAAAAATATTTTAGTTTTACTTAAATAGTTGGTTGATTGATTTAGTTAATTAATACTTATATTTTCAAGTTATTAGTTTATAATCAAGTTAATTATTTTATTTTGTTAAAATTAAGAAGCTCATTAATTGATTTATATTAATTCGTCTTATTTAACTTTTAGTCGAACTCACCAATTAATTCAAAGTTTGTAATTTCCATATGGCTATAATTGCAATCCATTTAACTATTTTGTATTTGCAAATCTAACCCTTTCTATTACAAATTTTGACCCACCCTAAACCCATTTGGACAAACCAATTTTGGGCCTTTTATTTTGTAATTCCAGCAGTCCAACACTAATTTCAGCGGCCCAATTTCATGCCAATTCCCTCAACAATTTGCAGCCCACCAATCCAACTCCTTTTCGAACCGACCCATTCCTCTCAATACAACAGACCCCTGCACGCGTTTTCTTCTTTCCAGCGAAGAACGCCTACATCCCAAACTCCAGCAAATCGCCAAATCCAGCAGCATCTCGAGTCGTTCTCTCCTCCCTCTCTCCCTTTATCATCCGTACACGAAGAACGTTGGAGAATCCAGGTGTCTCGATCTCGCGCCTCAAGCGTCCTTTCCCTAAGAATCGGACGGATGCCATTCTCATTCCATTGAGAATGGTACTATTCCAGCTGCACAGCCTTGTCTCTTCAAGATAATTTGAATTTCAAATTCGAAATTCTTCACCCGATTTCAGCTATAAATAGCCCCCTTCCCTTCATTTGTGGAGGTTCGACCAAGAATAGATATAGAGACCATACAGATATGGTTGTGTATTGTTTTAAAGTGGTAAACTAGTAGACAGAATCTCGAAAAGCTAATCGATGTGGAGGTTGTGTGTTGTTTCGCTTATTGTTTGTGGAATATGACAACTTGTTTTCTCTATTTCGAATCTCATGGTTATTGTACTCGATCTAAGTTTGGTTTATGCATTTGTTGATCACCAAGACATTGTTCTGTCTCTATTTTTGTATTAGTTTTCTTGTTTTGGTTATGTGTTCCGAAGGTGTCAAAGAAATTATTCTATTGTTTCTTTGTATTTTTGGGTATTAATTAGCAAGTTTTGTTCACATCAGTAGAGCTCCGTTTGTTATTGTCATCTTGTAGTGTAAGTGTTTTTCTTTTCGATATAAAACCCTCTGTTATGTTTCTCCTACAGCTGTTGCCTCTTTGACTTGTTTACTGCCTGTAGGTTCATCCATATTTTATTTTTATTTTTATTTTTTTAAAAAAATACTTTTCTTTTAGGAAGTGGATGTGTTGCTTAACTGTGGTTGAAGCATTGAGTCTACTCAGTGCAGCATGCCTTAAATGAGTTCTTATTGCTTCTTTGGTTATGGGTTCTGCAAAGGACAGCTAATCGTGTTTGTTTGCTCGTTTGCCTTGATTAATTATTGTGGTTTATGCTCAGATATTTCATTTCAATATTAATTGAGTTTAGGTTAGTTCATGAATTAGAATTGATGTATTTTATTTGTCCAGAAAATCGAGTTAATTGTTGAACATATGAAGTAGCACATTTGTTTATGTTATCTTATTATTTCACTTTGGTTATTGTGGTGCCACAATACTAATTTTTATTTTTTATTCTTAGTTATGTGAAATCTGCCCGAGTTCGTCATGAAATCATCTCCTTGCATTTTTCTTGTTGAGCCACGAAGGCTCAAACCCTTTCCTTCGAGTCGGCCAGCCCTTGAAACTGACGAACAGGTGTCGGGAAAGCCATACAAGGCTGGAAGCTGACTTTTCAAGTCACAGAAGCCCAAAAAAGGGGCTATATATGTGATGTATACCTGCTGTATACACTAATATACGGGGTAAAATACTGAAATACAGGTGTAAATGCAGCAGAATACAGAAAAGAAAAGAGAAAATATTCAAATTAAAATATTTTTATGTTCAAATTAAAATATTTATAGTTTTTATTTGATACTTATCTTGATTTATTAAGGTGTCTTGTAAATACTTCCGGTCAAGGTTAGAGCCTCAATGAAGTTGGAAGCAGATGGTGTTTACTAACTTTCACAATGTTCTGGAGGCTAAGGTTTATGTCCTCCTCCGTTTAATTATAATTTTTGGTAAATATAAAGGTTGGTGTCATGCCTAACTCCTCCATCGTACGGATGGATCTATTAAAAAAATTATTTATGCATTAATTTTGTGAAATAACGAATATTAAGGACAATCTAATTTTAATAAAAACAATACATAAAAAAGGAACAGAGGGAGTATAATTTGTAAGTTGAAACTCAAATTCTTTGTTATGAGGGGAAGAAGAATTAGGGCATGATGATGAAAAGTAATAGTAAGAGCTCATGACTTCAATGTCTATGTAGTCTTCATCATTTGAGTGATCCATTGATGATGGAGAGGATTTTTCTGTGCATGTATCGTGATAAAATTTAAAAGACATGTAAAATTCAAAGAAAACAAATAAAAATAAACAGAGAAAATACAAGATATAAATAGACCCTATAAAAAGAATTCATGACGCAATCAAATGTGAATAATCCTAAGCATGCACATTAACAGTCTCGTGCCTGCTTTGGAGCATTCGCCCCATATCTACAATCTAATTTGCTCAGCAACTTGAAGGACAGCTCAAGTGATCTTGAAAAGAAACAAATTAAAGTAATCACCATAATCTGCCATTTTTTCTGTGTAGTAAGGCAGTACTTGCAATGTAATATAGAATAAATTGAGGAATTAAACTATCAAGTAAAATATAGGTTATGTAACTAAATTGCACTTACTTAAGGACCTATATTAGATCATTTACAATCATAATTTTGTTAAAAACAAAAAGGTAAAAGAATATCTTGAAACTTTGAAAGGTAAAATTCTGTTGATACTGCTTGTACTCATGAATTGTTTTCTTTAATGTTTTGCTCATGTAACATGATATTCAATGGATGTTGGAGATAAAAGTTGGATGGATCTCCGAAGATCCACCGATGAGTATATCCATGGAGTTAATGATTTCCTAGATAAGGCATTTGAACGAGCTTCCCAAGGAGATGAAATATTATGTCTTTTTAAGAAGTGCTTTAATCGTTATTGGCATTATCGAAATGTGGTGGAGGATCACTTAATTTGTCATGGGTTTGTTCATGGATACGCCAAATGGGTTTTTTATGGAGAAGGGTTTTCCTCAAGAAATACGCCACATCTAACCAATGATGATGAAATTTTCGACAGACAAGACGGTATTGATAAACAACTTCAAGATACTTTTAGAAATGTAGAAGATGACCTGAGGCATGAAGGAGTAAGAGAGGGAAAATCTGAAGATGCAAAGAGATTCTTTAAATTAGTGAAAAAAGGGAAACAAGAGTTGTATCCGGGGTGTAAGAACTTTTCTAAGTTGAATTTCACCATTCGGTTATACTTGTTTAAATGCATTCACAAGTTGAGTAATGTAGCTTTTTCAGATTTGTTAGACTTGATAAAAGAGGCATTTCCCTTTGCTCAGATGCCCGAGTCTATCTACAAGGCAAAAAAGGTGATAAAAGATTTAGGTCTTCATTATGAAAAAATTCATGCATGTACTAACGATTGCATGTTATTCTGGAATGACACTGCAAAGTTAGACAAGTGCTCAGTGTGTGGATCTTCTAGATGGAAGAATGTTTGTGATGACTTGACTAATAAGGTCACTAAAATTCCAACAAAGGTTTTAAGGTACTTTCCTTTAAAGCCTAGGCTTCATAGGATATTCATGTGTTCTGAAACATCTGTAGCTATGAGATGGCATGATACTGAACAACCCAAAGATGGAAATTTAAGATAACCTGCTGATAGGGAAGCTTGGAAGGATTTTGATTCCTTGCACCCTGACTTTGCCAGTGATGCTCGTAATGTTAGATTGGGTCTTTCAAGCGATGGTTTTAATCCATTCCGAACTACGAGCATTTCCCATAGCACATGGCCGGTTATGTTGATGAATTATAACTTATCACCATGGATTTGCATGAAGTCGGAGTATATAATATTGTTAATGATTATTCCAGGTCCATCGTCTCCTGGAAATGATATAGATGAATACTTACAACCACTGAGTGCAGAGTTGAAGGAACTATGGGAAGTGGGAGTGGAAACATATGATGTTGTAACTAATCAAACATTTATGATGCGTGCAACTTTATTGTGGACAATTAGTGATTTTCCAGCATTGGCAATGCTTTCCGAATGGAGTACCAAAGGGAAATGGGCATGCCCCACTTGTAATCATAATACTTGTTCCCAATATCTCAAATATAGTCGTAAGATGTGTTATATGGGTCATTGAGCATTTTTACCTCATGATCATCCATATAGAAGAGATAAAAAATCCTTTAATGGTAAAGAGGAGCATAAAGTTGCACCTACTCCCTTATCAAGCGTACAAGTTCTTGAAGAACTTCGTGAATTCAATAATGTTTTTGGAAAGAGCCAAAAGAAAAGAAAACGAAAGAATGATGGTCCATGGAAAAAAAACCATATTTTTTGAGTTGCCGTATTGGGCAACCAACAAATTGAGGCACAATCTTGATGTAATGCACATAGAGAAGAATATTTGTGACACTTTGTTAGGGACTTTATTGGATATACTTGGAAAGTCCAAAGATCATATAAATTCTCGCTATGACTTGCATGAGATGGGGATACGCAAAGAGTTTCAACCAGTAAAAGATTGTGATACTGGAAATATTCATTTGGCTAAATCTTGTTTCTCCATGAAACCAGATTAGAAAAGGTTATTTTGCATTGTTTTAAAAAATGCCAAATTATCAAAAGGATTTGCCTCTAATATATCAAGTTGTGTGCAAATTGAAGATATGAAAGTATTAGGATACAAAAGCCATGATGCTCATTTCATATTACATTACTTGCTCCAGGTTGCTGTCAGAAAAGTGTTGCCCAAGAATGTGTCTTTGGTCTTAATTAGGTTGGGAAATTATTTTAGAGCCATGTGTAGTAAGGTTATAAGAAGAAGCGATCTTGAGAAGTTGAAGGCTAAAATTATAGATATAGAATGTGAGCTTGAAAAGATTTTTCCTCCATCCTTTTTTGATATAATGACACATTTGCCTATTCATTTAGTGGATGAAATTAAGCTTGGAGGCCTGACTCATTTGCGTTGGATGTATTCTACTGAAAGAACTATGTGTGACTTCAAGGGGCTTGTTCGTAATCGAAAAAATCCAGAAGGGGCAATAGTAGAGGGTTTTTCAGCTATAGAGTGTTTGACCTTTATTTCGAGATACCTACTTGATATGGTGAAGACAACATTTAGTAGGTATCAAACCGAGGATGATGAGGACAATCAAACGCAGGAAGGTGATGCTTCACCTTTATTTCCTAAGACAGGTCATCCAATCGGAAGTATGAATAAAATGAAAGGCAAGACTTTTAACATGGAGCATCATGAGTGGTTTGAAGCTCATTGATACGCTTTGTTCAATACTGGAGATGAAAAAGTAGAGACATTCATCAAGTAAGATAAAATAGTCATTTGTTTTTAAAAATCATTTATATGTTATGATAATGTGTTTTAAATTCCATTAATAAATATACATTGTTTAAATTTCATATCATGTTTGCAAGGAACATAAGAATTTAGTTGATAATTGTACCGGAGGAAATGCATGGGTAAAAGCACATATCCATAGTAGAGAATTTAGTGATTGGTTTAGGGATAAAGTTAAAAATATTGAAGTGTCCAATCATTTAAGATGGCTAGCTAAAAGGCCTAATTTTGTGGCTAAAAGATATACTGGATATTTCATTAATGGATATAGATTTCATACAAAGACACGGGATGACCCTTGCAAGACTCAGAATAGTGGAGTGACTTTGTCGGCAACAACATATAGTTTTGCTAGTGCTAGGGACATAAATCCTATCGATGGAATGGTTATGTATTATGGAATTATTCAGGATATCATTGAGATTGATGATGAGTCCACAAATTGGACTCATTTAGGGCAATATTTTAATAGAAGTTGTGTCCTCAAATGCTTATTTTATCTCAATATCTGATGAAAACCCTTAAGTTTCAGGTATTTGAAGTTTGAAGGGAAGTATGGACACTGCGTCGCAAAAAGGAACGAAAAGATTGAAAAGAACGAAGAAATGAAGGTCTGACGAACGCCGAGTCCACTTAGCGAGTCGCCGAAGGGTCTTACTTCGCCTTTTGTTCCAATGTGCTGAGCCTTGAGGGAAAGGATCAAGTCAGCGAAAAAATGGAGTAGTTGGCGCATCGACGAGAAGTTTCACGAAGCAGTACCATGTCGCCCAATGACCCAGAGCATGACGATGCTGACGGATGGTGCAAGACAGTGATGAACTACACCAAAAGGCGAATCGCCGAGTTGATCGGCGATTCCAACTAACGACACCGAATGATCCGCTACAACATAAATCAGTGAAAACTATAAATACTACTTAGAGTTGTAGTTTTAAGAGTCGAACAATTATTATAATTTTCATATAGAATAATACGTTTTGATATTTTTGCTCTAAGTTTGAGAGGGTTTTGAAAACTTGAAAAAGAAGAGGGTTTCATCTCCAAGAATTTGGACTTGGGTCTCTTGGATTCTTCATTCTTGGCTTGTAAAAAGACTTAAATCTTCCTACCCATTTGAATGCAAACTCATTTAGGTATAAATTTCTATCTCTTGATGTGTGGCTAAAAACCCCAATTCTTGGGGTGTGATTTTGTGAATATGGGTTAGATTAGTTATTGAGTCTTGCTTGTTGATAGTCTATTCGTAGTTTAAATGTGATTTCGTTTAGTGTTTGTGGATGAACTTAATGAGGTTGTAGTTGCAAATATAGTCTTATATATGTGTTTTCGGCTTGCTTGAGAGAGGTGTCGTAAAACTAAGACCACTAAATTGATGGCCAGTGCGAGTGGGACGACATGAGGTTCAACTCGAGAGAGTGAACCCTAGTCCCATGTCCACACACTCAGCTCAAGAGAGTGAGTGGGTTAAGGCGGAGGTTGTTATTCATGCGGCAAGTGGGTGTTCGAGAGGAACCCGCTTGAAATGGGGTAAGTTGCTCGAGAGAGAGAGCTTATCCCCTTTAAAGTATAGCCTAGTCATACTTACTATACGAGTTCTCTATCAAAAGCATGTACCCAATGATTTAGTTTATCCCGTATTCCATTCACATCCCAAGAATCTCCCTCTCATTACTTAGAAATCCTTGTTTATTCTGCTGTTTTTTACTTACTTGTGACAAAATCCCCATTGTTAATTGACACTCTTGCGTCCCCCTTTAATTTACAATATTTTTAATCATTAATGTCTTTAGCTACGACTAGTTAGAACTAAATTTTATTTCTCTATTAATTCTCAAAACCACTCTCTTGAGAAAGATCCCAACCCTTGGTTGGGTTACTAAACTATTGTACGATCGTAGACACTTGCATCGGAAGTTGTGTCTTGATTACGCAACCATCAATTGATTATTGGGTGTGCTTTAGTGTTGTACTTTTTAGATGTGATTGGTTTCATAACGAAGTCGATGAGTATAGATTGACTCGGGTATACTTCAATAAAAAATGCAGCACCAATGGTCCTTTTTTACTAGCATCTCAAGTGCATCAAGTTTTTTATGTGGAAGACCCAATTGAGAAAAATGTATATTATGCAAGAAATAAAGTCCCGGTGGATTTGTATGATTTGGAGGAAGAGAATTGTCTTAATATTGAAGAAACATTTTGGAGAGAGACTAACGATGACATTTGTTCATCAGAAAGAGTACTCGATGTAGATGTTAGATGGTCGAGAGAAGATCTTCCTGCTGATATCATTGATCTGCCTGCCCTTGCATAACATTCAAAAGATGTAACTATGGAAACATCAGAAGAGGAGGATGGCTTTGATGATACTGATTGGGATTGGATGGAGGCTGATGATTGACAAAGGATCTTTCGAACTTGTTCAAATACATTCTCTTCATAACTTTTTTGTAGTGAGTAATAAATACCTTTTTGAGTTGCATCATATAAAGTATGAATGTCGATTGGACTCTATTTGGATTTCTGCCTATTTGCTACTGCTAGTTGCTTGATTTCTGCTTATTTGTTCTGGAATATTTTCTTGCTAATGTTGGTAAGTACTATAGATATATTAGTTATTAAGATTCTTTTTTTATTGCTTTGTTATACTTCTCTTTGCATCTTCTGCCATTTCTCTAAAATTCCATTGAGTAGCAGGCTCTCGAAAGTTAGATTTCAAACTAGTTAAGATATAAATTAGTTAATCAACTTTCGCTTGTTATTCATCTTCCCCTAGCTAGAATTTTCCTTGTTGAATGGTTGAAAAGTGATCTCTTGACCAGCAAATTTTTTCAAATAAGAAACAAGAGGAGCATTATTCTTGATAATATGTTTCAGCTACTGATCCTATTGTTGTTTGTTCTTCTCACTTTCATTGTTTTTTTTCTTCACATTTGAAAATTATGCACTAAGAGGCTTCTTCTGTCTTATTTTTACACAAATTTGGATAGTCATGAGTCAATAAGAGTCTTCAAAAAGAAACAAAAGAGCAAAAAATAAGACATATGCTAAACCTGGATCATTATCATTTTTGAAAAATAAAAATGAAATTGTTCAAGTTATAGAGTCATAGAAAGGACAGCTGCTTAAATTGATTGAACAACAACCAGCAGCACCACAATCTGAAGCTAATGGACAATCTGTAGAGGAGTAGCCTCTTGAGCAGCAACCTATAGAGGATCAAGTGCAAATGAACTTTATCACTCCTCCAACTGGTGAACAACCTGAAGAACAAGGTAACATATAAACTTAGAAACTTACTAAATTCATCTATGAATTCTAATTTCTTATATTTTCTTATAGCTGAAAATGTTTCTAGTAAAAACAAAAGAGGTCAAACGCAAATGCATAATATACATGCACGAAAAGAGGGTAAATTGATCTTATTGAATAGGCTAAATCAACCAGTTAATCCTACTGAAGATGTTGTGACAGAGTTAAGTAGCTTCCTAGGTACATTGGCAAGAAATGTGACTTTTTGCCCATTTGATATATTTGATTGGAGGAGCATGGATACTAAAAAGGATTTATGGAATTATACTAAGGTTTGGAGTTTCCAGTATTTAATTTCTTGTAAAATTATTTTACTTCAATTGGCAAACTAAATGACACCAAATTGTAGGAGAAATACATTATTCTTGAAGCTGCAAAAGATTGGGCTTTGGTAACAATTCGAGAGGCTTGGAGAAGGCATAGACGTGACTTGAAGATAAATTATTACGATCCATATGACAATGATGAAATTCGAATGGCAAAAAAGCCTGGTCATATTCCAGAATGTCAGTATATAGAGCTCCTTAAATATTGAAAGTCTGAGAAATTCAAGGTAAAATGTAGTTCAGAATCTCAAACATCCAACTTATTCTTCTCCTGATCTCTTTTGTGATATAGTTGTTGCTGCAACTTTATTTTTCTTTAACTTTCTCTTCTGCTATTCTCTTCTCTGTTGCAGCTTGTTACTTCTTCCGGTGTGGTAGTCACAAATATAACAGGACAAATTTTTTGACTATGATTGGATTAATTAGTTGTTTGACATGTTTAGGATAATAAAACTTTATGAAATGTTGTTGGGAGTGAGACATTAGGGAGGGCTTTTCTTCCCTTTCTTATAGGGAATAGCAAACACTTCAATAAAAAGAATGGTTATCAGTCATTTTTTCATCTCTTATCTTGTTCCTATGATCCTATCTATAGCACACAATTGCCAAATTTGCATAGGATGTCTTCCTTTTCATTATTAAATTATGATTTGATACTGGTGTATGAAAAAGATAACAGTATCTTCATCAGCAAGAAGATAGTTGGTGACTATTGTGTTTTGACTTGAAGAAGATAAATGATTGACCAAAAGGTGGCTGTAACTGTTATTATCTATGTTTATCACATTTCCTTTGACTAAAAGATATGCTAGTAAGTAAGAAAGAAATAATCAGTGAATGAAGACAATCAAAGGCTAATCAGACCAATATAACATGCAGCTGCATTTTCATTGAGGGTGCAAGGCTTCCAAGAAAGTGAATCATCATAATTTCTTTCCTGAAAGGGAATCAACTTTCTCTTCTGCTATTCTTTTTTTTTTGAGAAGGTGAACTGAACTCTTCTGCTATTCTCTTCTCTATTTCATAAAGTTTTATTATTGTCAACATGTCAAACTCAATAATTTCATTTAGAAGTTGATAAGATACAAATGTAACAAGATAAAAAGTCACGTTTTACTCAAAAAGAAAAAATCTTAAGAACTTATTTATTAGTAAAGTTTGATCGTTGAAATTTGCATCAAGGTTTCACTAAACTAAGCGCCCTTTTGGATAAACTTAGTTTGATCGTTGAAATCTGTTGACTGGTTTTAGCTTCATATGACAGTAATGTTCGTACTTACAAAGCATATTCTTTAGTTGGATTTGTTAAAAAAGAAATATTGAGACATTCACCTCGTCTAGTACATTATGTAGCACCCATATGCCTTTGGTTAACATTATTGATTCATTTATTTGCAGAAGATGTCTAAAACAAATACTAAGAACCAAAAAAAGCTGATGAATCCACACATAGCAGGCAAAAAGAGTTTTGCTTTAATCCGCAGTAAATTGGTGTGTTCTCTTATTTATTATCTAGGCTTAACTTTCATTTAAGAAATTCCTGATATCTATTTTTATGTGACTAGGAAAAAGAAAAGGAATCTGTATCTACTAAGGAGCTCTTTGTGGTCACAAGAACAAGAAAACCTGATCGTTTGTACAAGGCATCGAATGAGAACACAACTAGTAAAATTATACGAATACCTCTAATATAATTTTTTTATTAAGACAAATTATTTATTGTAAATTTTAATTTACAAGACTGCTTGTTGGATATGTTTTGTTAGGTTGAAATAGAGGAAATTGAAAAGCAAATCAGCACAAATGGTCAGTCTGTTAATGCATTTTTAGCTGTTAGGGGTCCTGAACATTCGGGACGTCTAAGACTATATGGAGTGGGGGTTACAAAGACAACTCTGAAAAAGAAAGTTGACAATTCTGAACCAACTTTAAATGCAACAAATGATGTAGTGCAATAAATGCAAGAAAGGATGCAAAAAATGAAGAAACAAATGGAGGAACAAAGGAGAACTATGCGACAAGAAGTTATTGTTGATGTAGTTGCACAACTTCAGCATAGAAGATTAATTGATCCTAACATCCTAGCAGCATTGTTCATTCCTTCACCAAGAGAAGCTACTTCTGCTCAAACAGCTGAGCAAGGTTGGTGTCGTTAAATCTCTGTTTAGACTATTTCTTCTTCTTCTACTACTACTTTATCTTTCTCTTGCAACTCTATTTCATTTCTCTGTTGCGACTCTACTTTCTCTTGACAGTAGAAAACATTAATACTCTTGGCTACACTTAAAGTGTATTTTTCGATTTTCTAGTGGACTAATTTATTAACTAAATTGATGGTGATTTGAGTTTTGTAAGCCAACCCTCCTGATTATTGCCTAATGAATCTCGAGACAATTTTCATATTTAGATTATATTACACATACTTTTATAGCCTGAAAACTCTTTCCAGTGGCTTTTTTTGAAATTATTATATCTTAGTCGATTCTTTTTTCTCGTTATAGCATTTTAATGTTTGTTGGATTGCTGTAACATTTATGTTATAAGGGGGCCTTGTCGATTTTGTTATTACATATTTATTCTGATTATGGCCTTGTCAGCCATTTAGTTAGCTGAGTATTTTCTAGGATCAACCTCATCGGGTATGACTTATTAAGTATGAGCTAACATCATTCTATATACCACTGTTTTAGGAGATCTCCCCTTTGTCATTTGTTATGTCCATTTCAGTTCATTCTATCAACATATAGGGCCTCTAAAAATGTTCAGCTATTGAAGTGTTAGTGATGCACTGATGCTATTCATGAAATATTGTAAATTGTATCGTGCTATTCTGTAACCATCTATATTTTGTTGTCTAACAAAGGGTTCAAAAATGGCTACAAACTGAATATTGTTGATGTGGACTAGATTTTTCAGCATGTGAATGGTCTTCTATGATATAACACCTCTTATGTTCCAGAAAAGTGCTTCAATGTTGATTTTGGCATGTGTTATCATTTTTTTGTGAATGACCTATGTTAGCAGATACCTCTTGTGAATGGCCTTTGTTATCATCTTTTGCTTTTCTTTTTTGAGAGGGTTGATTTTGGCTTCTGTGTTTCCTTCCATTTTTCCTAACCCTACTTCTTCCCCTGCTTTTAATGTCTGACATAGCTTCAGTATTGTAACAATTATCCTATTCATGAAGATTGTTTCTTCTGTCTGTGGACTATTTTGATTGCTCTTACAGCTAAGATTCCACCCCCAATAGTATACTTACATACTTCCATCATCATAACGTAGTAGTCTTTTGATTTGAAGATGATTGCAAGCATTCCATTATGTTTTGAATGTCTTGCAATCACTGTTTCTCTTTCGTGGCGTACTTGGTTAACATGCTAGTCATTATAGGCAAGACAATGACATTGGAGATATGGATGGCAGGTATTGACTGTGTTTGTAATGATGGGGTTAATAAGGATGAAAATTTCATCCTTGTACAAAAAGTGTCATATACATAGACTATAAGTTTGGGTGTAGCTCGAAGATAGGCTCACATTTGAGATAACATGTCCCTGAAGGGTACAAAAATAACTGGAAATAAAAGTGCATAAATACATATTAGAAACTGAAATGTCCTTTTTTAATTCTGATCCTAAGATTAGGCCTGCCATCTTGATCATTCTTCAGTGCAACTTTCACTTGTCTAGGCAAACAAAACACCTCAGTAAAGAATGTGCCATGCTTCACCATGACTCCAACATTGGCAAGTAAATCAGTGACTTGATTAGCTTCTCTGAAACAGTGAGTTATTCTAAAATTGCCAGTCTTCATGATCTCTTAATAGTTGACTTTGCTCTTTCAATCTTGTTGCACAACTCTTTCCAACTTCCTCAGAAATTAAGACATGAAAAGTGTTTGTTCAGAATTAGAATCATCAATCTTTTTACCTGTTTCGCAACTCTGTAAGTAGAAACCTTTGAGCCTCCAAATCTCGCTGTGCATCTAGTCTTCCAAATCTCCCAGCTCAAAACTGTAGGGAGGCATTCTAAGACATGAGCAAATAGATATCACTTAACAGGCTGGTCTATCAAACACTATATGGTAGTTGCGCAGACCAGTGAAGAAAAGCCAGCCATGTTCTGTACTTGAATAGAGTCTCTAGCTGGTATAATTCCCAAAAGCAGTATGTAAATATCTCCTGGAACTATGCTATTTTCTTAATGTCATTTGAAGCTTATTAAATTTGTATGCATGTTGTAGATATATAGTGATAACTTTAAAATATATCACTGAAGTCATTGAACTTTTGCAACAAAATTGCTAAATTATTTTATATTGTCATTAATTATGTGTAGGTGATGATATCGAAGGAGATGAAAGTAGTACTGAAGACTTGACATAAGAGCTGAATTGAGTTGATGTTAACTTTACCTATGTTTTGGAAGTCTATTATTTTTGAAGATTGTGTGGTGTATCTGTACATTTCACCCTTTTTGAATGGCTGAAAATGTTTATATATTTTGCTTTTATCGTTACAACGTACCCAATTGCAACCATGGATCTTAGATTATAATTTTGGTAATGAAATATAACTTTTTCCCATGATCTTTTTATGTGTAGTTTATGCTACTAAAGTACTGCAATGGCTCAATTAATAATATATGTGAAACCCATAGTATATATATGTTGGAATAGCCTAATATTAATCGTTGCAATAGCTTGATATTAATTGTTGCAAAAAATAAATAATTGTTGCATTACCCTGTAATAACTGTAGCAATAGACATTGAGCAACAATTATAATAACTTAAAACTGATGCACTGTAGAAATAGACATTGAGCAACAATTATAATAGCTTAAAACTGATGCATTACCATATAATAATTGTTGCAATAGAATGAAATGGTTGTTAAAATAATTGTAGCAACAACCTTTAAAGAATGTTGCATAAAAATCTATCGCGACGGTACATAATTGTACCAATACGATGTTAACCGTCGGCAATGGACTGGAAATAAATGTGGCATAAAACTTTAGTGTGACGGTTCATAACCGTACCAATATAACTTTAACCGTTGGCAATTAATTAAGGGCAAATTATAGAAATCACATACTTTTAAGGCTAAATTACAATCTATCCCTTAAAAGTTTATAATTACAGAAATCCCTCAAACAGATACAATAATATAAGCGCTGATACATTAATCTGATGCACGAGATACAATAATATAAGCGCTGAAACATTAATCTGATGCGCGAGATACATTAATCGTTAAGTAAGATACATTACATTTTATACATGATACACTAATCTGATGCGCGAGATACACTAATCTGATGCGCGAAAATGAGAGATTTTGGAAATTTGTAAAACTTATAAGAGATAATGGTAATAAGTAAACTAAAAGGTGGATTTCTATAATTTTTCCATTAATTAATCCAGAAACTGTCACAATAGGGCCATCTATTGTTACAATTATTGTAACCGTCGGAAACAACCGTCGCAATAGATCTATTGCTATGCCATCTGTTGTAGCGGTTGCCTAAACTGTCGCGTTAGAGCTACAGCAACGGTAGATAAGCCTATTGCTATGGTAACTTAACCATGCCATTAGATCATATTTCTAGTAGTGTAAATACATATTTTTGGTATCAAGATACATGTAAATATGCATAGATACACTAAATATTTGATACAAGATGCACAAGATCAAATTGATATAAGATACACTAGATTAGATTAACTTTGGATGCATAGATATATGCAATTAATACTGGATACACAAATACACAAATTTATGAAACTCAAATACATTCTAAAATACAAATACACAGGAAGCGAGGCAAGTCAGAGAGTCAGTGTATCTCCGATACATATATATCACTTTTTTCCCCAGAGTATATGAAACAAAATATACCTATTTTAACCCATATTTAACTGAGATACATATATGTTTTCCAAATACATGTATCGGAAACAAGATTTTCCTAACAGAAAATATAATTAAGAAAAATTTATTTAGCATATAATTAGCATCATTAATAATGTGTTTTGTGTTGTTTCCTCATGTATTATTATTTAATGAGAAAATTTCAGAAATAACAAACACAATAGACATAATAAGGCTCTATAGCTATGATTTTGATAATTGCGCTTCATAGTTATAATTTTGTTTGCTATGAAGGTTGCGGTTTGTATATTTCACACAGTTTTATATTTCGCTTTCCTATTTGTATATTTTTCTTGTGAATATACAAATAGGGTAAGTATATACAAATTCTGAATTTATACATTTAGGAATTTTTAGAACTCCGTTTGTATATTTCACTTGCCAATATATAAACAGAGTAATTTATTGTGAAATTTTCATATATCATATACAAATAGATAGAGTAAGCCTATACAAATTCTAGATTCATACAATCAGGCGAATTATACAAATTAGGTGAATTATATAAATTAAATGAATAACAAAATTTGGGGAAATTATGGTATGAATCACAATTTTCCAAAACAGTTGATATAGCATTTAATATCGTTTAAATGTTTACTATTCTGCACAATGTTTTACAATATAAGACACATCTTTTCTTAGCTTTTTGCCCATGCCTTTAGATGGATCAACTTGAATTGTGCCCAAATGACTATGTGAGTCCATTCGGCCCACCAAATTAATCCTTATGTCTTAAGAGGTTTGGAAAAATTACTGAAATACACGTCTTATGTTTCCCTTATTTCTAATATTCCCTTCTATTTCTAAAAACCTCTAAAATTCCTTATTTCTCTCCTAATTCTAAATTATTTTATAATGTATCCGAGCTAGTTTTTAATGTATCCGAGCTACATATTATGTATCCGGTTTATATTATAATGTATCCGAGCTAGTTTTAATGTATCCGAGCTACATATTATGTATCCGGTTTGTTTTACTTTTTCAGGGATTAATGTAATTACAAACTAAATAGGGATAGATTGTAATTTCATATTAAAACTATGTGATTCCTAAAATTTATACTTAAAAGTAAATTTGGGGTTATTGTGAGCTTCATCTTAAATGTAGCCATATATCTTTGTGTCTAGAAGGAATATTACTATGTTCATAATTTCTAGGTATAATTTTTGGTATAAATTTCTTCTTCATGTGTAGTGATAGACACACATACAATATCTTTTTATTGATTTTTCATAAACCCTAATCTTCAACACCTTTGGATATTTTTGAATATAATCATATAAATAAAGGTCTTGAGAATTATATTGTACAGACTTAAAAGGAAGAAGAAAGTTATTCTATATTGCTCTCTTCTACTATATTGTTTCTCTCATTCTTCACATTATTATTTGGACTTGAATTATCAAAAAAGCATCATTTTTATTAAAATTTTAAAAAACTAAGGATTTATGATTTTGATCGTAAATAAATTTAAAAATTTATAGTTGTCACATAATTAAATAGGTAGTGGAAATTACATTTCTAGGAATAATAACCATAGAAATAATTTGATAAAATAAGTAACTTTTTTTAAAAGGCAAAATAAAAAAATAAATAACGACTATGATGTTCAATGATTAGAAAGGTAGAAACAGAGTGACCATCTAAATTTTTAACTATTAATATTATATGGTGATACATTCTTATTATTAATCTTTTTAACTATAAATTAACACATGATTTTTAGGGCCCCAAATTTCTTTAATGTAGAGATTTTTTTCAATATGTTTTTAATAAAATATTATTGAAGCATTTATTGCTGCTATATTCTTGTTAAAAGTGACGTATTAAGGATTTAAATATCTAATCAAAATACTAGACTTGTTATTCGTTATCATAGATATTTTATTTTAAATGTACCTATATGACAACATAATAATAATATTATTATTTATTATAAAAAAGACGTATCATTGCTAAAATGACAATTAAGAATTTCTTGTCAGGTGCTATCATAATATTATAATGTTTATTTCGACGTTAGAGCAGACGATATCTTTCTCATGTTGGATAAATGAACTATTATTTCACCGCGTTCTACTTTCTTAGGAAAATGAGAAAGATGACAAGTCGTCTCTACTTCGTGCCCTTAAAATTTGAGTAAAGCTAAGATAATTTTAGAAAAGTATATTATCTCTCAACTCTTAAATGCTAATAAAAAGTATCTTAATTACAAATCAAACTTTCACTCATTATGTACTACGTACCCAATCGATCAATATTTGATATATTCTATGACAATTTAATTTAATGGTGTACACAGATTCTTGCGTAATTATAATTATATAATACAGATGCTGTCACGAAACCACTAATTATACAAACCCTCTAATACATTCTAATTAGCCTTAATTAATCATATACTTTTTGTTGATTAATTTCCTTTACCACTTTTTGGTTAATATTCATTTCCCAACTTGCATCTCCATGCAATCCTACTAGCTTGAGTTAGAATTTTGTTTGTTCGTATTATTGGAAAACGCACTAAAATTGAAAAGGCCATGACATGGATAAAGTGTGGAGCTAGACAGGGTTGAGGGGTCATCTAATTCAAAAAAAAATTGACGAAAAATTATATTATTTATACATGATTAAATTATTTATCATGTATATATAATAGATATGAATTCCTTTTGATTTTTTCGAATATTTATTTTTTCATATTTTAAATTTCTTTAGTAAAAATACTAATTTCGAGACGCGTTCATCACTAGCTAAGATCAAAACAGGACCCCGACAGTCATACGTTGAACTCCATGTCAGTACAAACTCACATATGTAAAAATTGCGTGTAACCCTGTTTAATGATTTGACTATTCATCGTTTTGTAGTCCCACGTGTATTCAAAATCCTAATACATAAATATGTAGTTCAATTTAATTTTTATTAATATTTTTTAAAATTTTAGATGTGTATAAAATTGAACAAATAGACACAATGTCTTACATGATATATATAAATCAGTTCGAGTATGTATCTCGCGCGAATTGTTACGTATGCCACGAAGGACGTGTGTTTACATGTTGATCAACTTTGTATAAATAAACACTTAAATGTGTATAGAGTTGAACAAATAAACACAATGTCTTCCCTAACATATACGAATCAATTCGAGGATATCTCACGCGAATTCCTACATAGGACACCATGAAAGACGTGAGTGTTTAGTCTTTACTTGTTCAACTTTATATAAGCTAAGTAGACACTTAAATTTGTATCTATAAATTTAAACAAACAGACACAAGTAACGTCTTACATGACATATACAAATAAGTTCGAGTGTATCTCATGTGAAATATTGCTATGTAGGGCACCAAGAAGAATATATGTGTTTACTTGTTCAACTTTATACAAGTTTAAGTATCTACAATCATGCATATCTATAATTGAAAGTCATATCTATATGTCAGTTAAGACTAGGTTATAGGACACGTATATATACTATGCCGATATATATTCTAACTATACAAAAGTAACTAAAGTTGGCTATGTACTAGGACGTACCTTATGTCGTGGTAGTGCATGAATAATATATAGTAGTCATTTTCACAAAGTGACTAAATACAGAACATGTTTTAAGTCCATATCCAAACTAAAGGTAAATAGCATATTGCTCTTGGCCTGCACCTAACCATTCACATATATATATATTGGAGTACACAACATGTCCCATGTAGAATAAAAGTCAGGCATATAGAGACATAAGTAAATATTAAGACTCAATTCAACGGCTTATAACAAGAAAAAGAAAATATGGAAGTGCCAATCCTTATAAACGGAACATGTAGTGTGTGAATCTGAATTTAGTTAAATCTCGATATAAATATTGAATATCAAGTGAGAAATAATCCCCCTAAACTTACACATCCTTAATTAAATCCATCTCTGAGTTTCATGGATAATAGGAGGCAGGTGTTCAATATCGCATAATCTAGATTCGTATCGCATAATATTTCATTTGGGGAAAAGTGTTTCGCCTTGATCTTGCCATACGAATGTAATTAAGTAATTGTCGTTCTATAAGACCATAAAGAATGCAATTTTTTTGTTTTTCCTCTAGACAAATATGATAATGAGATTTTTTTTTTGAAATATGATTGGTTTCTAAGACCACTTCCATTCCTAGGCTTTTTATTAGTTAGTCCTAGTAAAGCCCCCTGGCATCATTTCTTTTTAACGAGGTCCTCAATAATATAAAAACTTCTTATTTAAGGATATTTTCACACTCAAGGCTCGAACCTGAAAATTGGAATCTCTAGTTAAGAAAAAAGTAGCTTCATTCACTATATCACATTTGTTGATAATATTATGAATATGTTAGGCGCCAAATGAAAAATATTTTTCACAAAATGTTCGAGAAGAAACAATCCAAAAGTGGTCTAAAGATACCCTGCCGACATAATAAATTTACCTAGCCTTCAAATTAATTCTAGTAAATATTTTGTTTACTTATGATATATATCCAACTTAGATGAGAGGTAAAATATACTAGTACTACTATGTTTCTTGATAATTAATACCATTAATTAATCAGTCAATGACAGCATGAAACATATTTTTGTGCTAAGAATTTAAAATAATTCACGAGTACGTAAAAAAGATTACAGAATAATATTGACCGTAAAAATATAATGTTTTATATTTTTGGTTGCTTCTCTACTTGGTAGTGACTTTATTATATATACATGTCTTTTCTATTAGATCGAGATTGAACTCTACGATTTCAGTCTTAGTAATATAACTAATTCTAAGTTATGTCAATGTTTAAACGTTATTGTTGACTTGATCAAAATGATCATTCTCGCTATCTTTATCTTGCATATTATATAAGATAATTTGAAGATTTCAAGTTTATAAGACATATAATTATGAATTGATCGAGAGAGGGGAGAAAGATGAACTAATTATTTAAATATTTTTACTGAAAATTCTGATTCTGATACGTTACTGTTCATAGTATTTTGCAACTTTGAGTGAATTGTTTTAAGTTTGAATTATTGGACAGCTCATGACAAACAAAGAAAAGAAAACAAACACTAAACCAAAAAATAATACAGTAATAATTAAAAAGGTATATATTATCAACTTACATGACATGCATTTGTTAAGAAAAAGGGACTCGTCCTCATATTAGAAGTGCATGTAATTCCCTTTATTGATATTGACAAATCATAATTTAATTTTGAGAAATATCATAGTTCAAAAGATATTTTAAGCGTCAGGACAATTAACTTTATGTTGAAATAAAAATAAAAGTATTTGAAGTTGATAATATCATTATTGTGTTTATTCAGCTCAGGTACAAAAGTCACTTAGTTAATTATATATACAAATACATAAGTGGGAATATTCACGGAGAACTTACGTAAATTCCATTAGTTTAGGGGTTAATTACTTATATACACTTTAATTTACAATATTATGTATTTTATCAGATTTTGGGTTTTCCATATACATTCAGATACATACATGGGGTCAAATTTAGATGTAATTTGTTTTAGATACATTGTATTCAAGTGGATTCACATGTATCTGAGATATATAACGAATCTCGCTCGCCTCTCTCCCATCTCGCTTGCCACTCTCTCATATATCTGGTATTCCAGATACATATGAATAACGCCAAATACATATAGATACATGTATATATCTAGTATGTATCTAGTGTGATTCACATATATTTGGGATACATACGAATCTCGCTCGCCCCCCTCCCATCTCACCTACCTCTCTCCCTATTTTTATGTATTTGATAGCAAAAATACATATATCTAAGTGTATTTTTCTCAATATATGGTAGAAAACTCTTAATCAGTGTTAAGATACGTAATATTTTGAAAATATAGATACTAATAGTATATATAATAGTGAAGTATATCTAATTATGTAGTTTTTACGATATTCATCAATAGAAGCTCCCTGACCCGTTTTACACAAAAGGGTCATGACGACATTCATCTGTATCATGACCTTGCATGCCTAAATGAGAGGCGCAACGTTTAGCTGGATCAAAATAATAAAACATAAATTTAGATGGGTTATACTGAGTTCTAAATTACTAATTTTTAAATGTCAGATGAATTTTATATATATACTAGATAAGCCTTGCCCGTGCAGAGTACGGGCCCAACATTTTCAATTTTAAGATATTACATTTTGGTTTGTATAATATGAAATTTTTGTTACACAATTTTAAGATTTGTCTCATTTTGAAAAAAATATTTTTTGTGTCAAAATATGATACTACCTCTATTTCATATTAAATGAATTTGTGAGGCAATACATACATATTAAGAAAAACATTTAAGGACATAGTTTAAAACATATTTTCCATAATTTCCCTTTTGTGAGATCATATACATACTTTGTAAATGGTGTAATTTATCTCCTATAAAATATAAAACATCTTTAAAGGAAAGTGCAAATATTAAAAAGAATGAAACATTTATCTTGAACTTTGAACAATTCAATTATTTTAAACAATGAAAAAAATCCAAAAATATCACTTAATATATGATGGAGGGAATAGTAAACTTGGTGGATTGTCCAAAGTTCTAATATATCAGCACTTGCCACAAAGTCCAATACAGTATAAATCTCAACAACACATCTTAACTTAATTTGAGTCATTTTATCCCTCTAAATTATTTTAAAATAGAATAGATACACCTAAATACTGACGTTACATAGAGAATGTGCACTTTCTCTTGAAAGCAAGTGATGAACAACAACGAAAAAATAGACACATATCCTTTTGTAATTGATTTATTTACAACTAATTACACATAATTATTGACATAAAAACTTATATATTTTAATTATTTTTATTTTTTTTCTTTATTAAATATTTTAATTTCCCTCTTCACTTTAATTTTTAATTTTTAATTTTTTTCTCTTTTATTAATTTTTTTTATCTTGTCAGTTTAAATTATGAGATCTAATCTATGGCATTGTGTAACTATCTATTTTGAAATATTATTCTTTTAGAGCAGATTTGACGATATGCTTTACGTAAATTAGTCTAACTTGGTAAATTTGCTAGTTTTTAAAAATTAATGGACATAAATTATATTTAAAAATACATTCAATTTAAATATTATTTTTGTAAGAAATATGATCAAACACAACTCTAATTTTAAGTTTAAAATTTTAAATAAAATAAATAGTATTTAATTTTCATAACTAAACGCTTTTAATAAATATCATATGCAATACTCTTTTAAAATTGAATAAGAGAAATAGGCAAGTTAAAAAATAGGGAAAAAAATTGTCAACTACAAACCCACAAGTATAATGACAAATGGGCCCACTTTTTGTAACTACAAGGTTGTGCCAAAGGGCTAAAAGGTCAGCACAATTAAAGATTAATAAAGCATGCACAAAAAGTGACTCATTTCCTACCTATCAAAATTTAGAACCAAACTCAAAAGACTAAAATGCCACATAACAATTAACTAATGACTCTAACCATACATGTTGATACCAACTTTCTAACTCATGCCTCTATATAGGTAGAATATATAGAGGGAGTCAAACAATTTTTATTACTATGAAGTTGATCAGATTCCTCAGTATGACAATGAATTTAAATTTATATACAAGCTAGTAATACTATAGTACAACTTATCAGCCTTCTATAGTTAACTAGCTCTTCAATATTTTCTTCAATCTCAATTTATTAATCATTCCTTTTCTTTTAGTATATATGTCAAAAAAAAAAAAAAACATAACATGTTTTTATTTTATACAATTTAGAAATAATTAAATTTTAAATTTCTTATTTTATTTTTAATGATCTCAACATTTTTAGTCACACAAATATAATATATGTCCTCTAATTAGTAATTAATTAATCTTCTAGTAGTTACGCTGATGAATAATCGACAACACTGAATTCTACTTTAATTAATTAATTGATCATTGATAAGTTGTGTGAGAGAGTAAAACAAAGTTAAGTAGATGAAAAGACCGTTATAAAAGTGATTCAAGCTTTTATTGTATTCTTTTATATTACTCATCTAGATGACCTTAAGGATTTTAGGAAACAGCCAAACACTGAATATAAACCAAAAATAGGAGTAATTGCAATCTCTGTAAATTCTAGCAATAAAATATCTGCATAATTTTAAATTAATGTGATGTGACATTATATTGTTTCTAGTTAAATCCACACCATTCACACAATTAAAAGCATCCATATACTTTATAGTTATCTCACTTATTTTTATTATCTGCTTTCGATATGAAACTTTGTTTATAGATCGAAGATTTTTTTGTCAAACCATATACTATGAGACCATTATCAGAAAATTCATGGACACTTTACTAGGAAATTTTACTATTTAACATCCTTATCATCCGTACATTTATGGCCACCAACATCATTTAAAATCTTCAAATGAGATCGTTCTTGCAATCGGGATATAAAGACAAGCGATAAATTTAGACCTAACTCAACCTCAAAAGTTATTATTCTCTTTATCAAACATGCATATCCAATTACGAATGGACTAGAAATCCAAGCTCTAAATGATTCATTTTGTCTTCAAAAGCAAGGACTTCACAATTTCTATATATCTAATTCATTGAAATTCATCCAATAAAATTGAAGAACTATAAATTTCCAAAATAATAAATAGAAAAAGCTTAAAGTGAGAATTGACCTAGACCATGTAAGGAGAGAAACAATCTTTCTCTCGATCAATGTGGGACTTAACACTCTTCCACATGTCAAAAGGCGTAAACATAACACAAGAGCCCAACATTGAAAAAAATACAATAGTAGGCAACAAATAAGATAGGTCTATTTTAAAGATAGGTCTATTTTAATACAATAATAAGGAAAGAATAAGATAGGTCTATGTTAATTGGTCTATTTTGCATTGAAGGTTCAGTTTTCCTAGCTCAAATACAAAAGCTACCTCATGAAACAAAGAATTGTCCAATTCTAATTACAGAGATCATAACTCATTTCCTTAACCGGTGTGAGACATTTTACAATGAGCAACAACAACCTCAATTGAACTTCCACTTGAATGACCTTGAAGACAAACTTCCAATGTTGTTTATTGCACATGATGTTCCATTAATAGTATTTTTCAATGATGTTTTTTCCTTGATAACTTTTAAATATAGTACCCTTTTAAAGTACTCATCTAGCTAGGTGACCGTAGGTATTTTAGGAAACAACCAATCATCATATATCATATCATCATATATTACTAAAAGTGGGAACAAAAAAAGTTGAAAGTTGAAATATCATTTTGTCCCTACACTAGATTAAAATATAATAAATATTTAGTTAATTACATGTTTAAATATTAGTGATAATCAATTACTACATTGAGTAAATGGAGAGTTACATGTGTTCAAAGGATGATTTTTCACTCTTCCAGATTATAATGGAGGTTCATTGCATATATTTAATATTTTTAAAGTTGTTCTCTTTTATCTATTTTGGCCCTTTAAAACCTTCAAAAATTTAATTTAAAACTTTATGATGTCTTTTGATATTTCTCTATTTTTATCTAATATAAATTCATCTTTTTTATTTCATGAAACTCACATCCAAAACTATCCTTTTCATTTTATAGTTAAAATAGTGAAGTCTTCAACATCTAAAGTATATGATATATCTACCTTAGTCTAATTATATATCACTTTATGAAAATAAAATGATTTTTCTATTTGATTCATGCTTTAGTCTCACTCGATGAAGAAGGATGCGTATGTTATTTTTTTCTTCTATGTTTATTTTTTTATATTTCTCTATTAGTCTTCTTTAATTTATTTTTCTATAAAAAAATTATTATCATAACATTTATTTGAGATTGTTGCATTTTAGTACTCATTACAAATTACACGCATGTTTTCATTGAATTTTAATCGTCCTAACGAATTTATAAAATATTACATGGGACACGCGTACAACACACGTGTTCAAAAACTAGTCATTAAAAATAAAACAAAAATAGGAATTAAAGCATTTCTTACCCATTGGCACACAAGATTATGGACACTCAAATAAATCATCTGATCATGGAATAATTGCAATCTCGGTAAATTATAGCAATAAAATATCTATATAGTTTTAAATTAATATGATGTGACATTATCTATTTTTGGTCAAATTCGCACCATTCACATAATTTAAAGCATCCACATACGTTGTAGTTATAACTTATTTTTCTTATCAACTTCCAAAAATAAAGTTTGTTTATAGATTCAATGATTTTCTCATTGAACTAAGTACCACATGGGATTAATTTTCAAGAAAATCATGGACTTATGTGAAAGTTTATTGTGTGACATCCTATCATTCTTATATTTATGACCACCAACGTCCCCACATTATATGTACGTAGTTTATTTTTCTTATTAATTTCTAATGTAGGTCTTTGTTTGCATAAATGCATCTTCAATTCCAACAACAAAGAAAAGAAAACAGACATTTATTCAAAATCTTCAAATGAGGTCCTTCTTGCAATCGGGATATATAAATAATGGATAAATCTTGGACCTAACTCAACCTCAAAGATTATTATTCTTTTTATCAGACATATGCATATCCAATTACAAACAGACAAGAAATCCAAGCTCTACGCTATTCATTTTGGATTCAAAAGCAAGGACTTTGCGATTTTTATAAATCTATTTCATTGAAATTTCATCCAATAAAATGGAAGAACTATAAATAACCAAAATAATAAATAGGAAGAAAAAAAAAACAAGGTGAGAATTGACCTAGACCAAGTAAGGAGAGAAACATTCTTTCTCTCAACCAACATGGGACTTAATACTCTCCCACATGTCCAAGAGCATGAATAACATAACACGGAAATCCAACATTATTAAATACAATAATAAGTAATGATATGTCAATTTTTCATTGGAGTAAGATAAAGCCATGTGCTTTTACTAAACTCCTTATAAAAACAAGAAATAAACCATCACCCTAGCTCATGTGATCAGAATTGCCCAATTTCAGTTACGGAGATGAAAACTAATTTCCTCAACCAGTATGAGACTTTTTACAATGAGCAACAGCATCCTCAATTGAACCTTCACTCTCTGAAGTAAAACTACTTCTCTTGGAGAAATTCAACTCATAATTGGAGTTAAAGGAACAATCAAATGATGACCTTGAAGAAAAATTAGTTGAAGAGAATGACCTTGAAGAACTTCCATTTCTTGAATTTTGTTGCCACTTGAATGACCTTGAAGACACACTTCCAATGTTATTAGTATTTTTTAATGGGATTATTTTCTTGGAAACATTCATGTCTTTACTAGAACAACAATTCCCATTTCTACAAGAAGATTTACTAAACAAAGATTTGAGCTTTTGAGTGATTAAAGAATGTTTAATGAACTTAATCCACACTTTCTTAGGACTTATTTTATGATCATTTGGACTAAGTTCAAAAGATTGTGATGGTGAACTAATGGTGAAATTGATGGCGGAGCTCGCGAGTAGGTTGATCCGTTTGCCAGAACCAAGGGGTCTTTCTGTAGAAACCTCCACGCAAAAGGTATCTTCTAAATCTTCAAAGAGCTGTGTTTGAAGGATTTTTTGGTGAAGAGGAAGGAGTCTGCCTCTATAAAAGAGTTCATCAGCAGGGGAAGTTGTGCTATAGTTGGTAATTGAAGCCATTTGGAACTCAAATTCTCTGTTTTGAGAGGCAGAGTTTACTTCAATGTCTATGTATTCTTCTTCACCTAAGTGGTTTATTGGTGATGGAAGAGGATTTTTGGCCATTTTAATAGGAAAAAAATGTGTGTATTTTTGAAGTTTAGATGGTGTCAAGAGAGGTATTGGGTGAATATTAGTTTCACCCCTATATATATATTGGATACGTGGAAAACAAACGAACAAGAAACAACAAATAAACGAAAGATAAAAGAATAGAACAATAAGATAGGATTTAATTGACAAGCTGAGCTTCATGCCTTTATATTTTTTGGTGATTGGACGAGCTATAATTTCATCGATTACTTTGACACTCCTAATCATAATGAAGTCCATCCACTTAAATCGTATCGATTTAAGTTGAGCCGATTCGGAAGCTTGTTATACACAACTATCTTATGGACATGTAAAACATATTATGAAATAATATAATGCAGTTTTCTCTCGAAAAATAAAATAAAATCGGAAGCTTGTTTGTTGAGTTTTAAGAGGTTTGAAGTAAATTTGGGCTTATTGTGAGCTATGCAAGCCCATTTACCTTCAGCCCATCACGCTTAAATATCTCTCTCAAGCTTTTAGATTGAGTTTTTTCTTTAAAAACTTACAGAAATCTCACTAGTTTAGGAGCTAATTGCTTAGATACATGCTAGCTTAAAATATTACGAATTTTATCAGATTTTGGTGCGTCCAGATACATGTATCTCAGAATATAGGGATTCAAAATTAGGTGTAATTTATTCTAGAAACATTGTATCCAAGTGAATTTGCATGTATCAGGAATACATAACAAGTCTCGCTCGCCTCCTTCCCATGTCGCTCGTCACTAGGGCTGGGCGTTCGGTCGGTTCGGTTTGGTTCGGTTATTACAATTTCGGTTCGGTTTATTTCGGTTTGATTTTCGGTTTAACCAAATTTAATTAATGCGGCCTCTGGGTAGTAGCATCTGGATTATTTTCTGCTAGCTTGATTATAAACTGATCAAAATTTGACTTTCTTAGCCTTAATTTGTTTCACCAAGTCTCAATTTTCAACCATTCGAGCTATTTCTTGGCAGTTAAACAAATGCAATGAGCTCCCAGAGGATACCATATTCAAGAGTCAAGACCCATAAATCAACAAGTGCATGACAGTGGACATCCTTTTTTATATCGAAAAACTGAAATATTGAAAATCGAAATCAAAGCCGACCAAAATAACGAAAAACTGAAACTAAAATTTTTTTTTAAAAAAATCGATTGGTCGATTTTTTCAGTTTTAACCATATTATGCGCAACCCTAAATCCCTAATTATATATAATAAACATGATAGTACGAATAGTGTATTAATAGAAATAATATATTGTATTATTAATTTAATAATTTACTATATATAAAAATGACATTAAATATGATGTATAACTAATAAATACTTATATTGGTTATATAATAAATGAATTAAAAATACAAGTACTATATAAGAAATTAAATAATATTATTTTCTCTAATAGAAACAAAAGCTAATTGGGCCAAATTTTAATGGGCTATTGATATTGGATAGGTTGGGTTGTAATAAAACAAAAAAAAAAAAAAAAAAAAAAAAAAAATTCGGTTTTTCGTTAACCAATTAATTTAGTTAAAAACCAAAACCGAACGAATAACAAATTTTAAAATCAAAATAAACCGACAAATAAAAAACCGAACCGAAATTTAAAAAAATTTTGGTTCGGTCGGTTTTTTCGGTTTGAACCGAAATATGCCCAGGCCTACTCGTCACTCTCTTATGTATTTGGTATCCCAAATACAAGTGAATCACACCAGATACATACAGATACATGTATCTAGTGTCATTGACATGTATTTGTGATACATGACTATCTCCCTCCTCGTCTCGCTCACCTCTCTCCCTATTTTAGTGTGTTTGGAAGAAAAATACATGTATTTAGGTGTATCTTCCTCAATATATGATAGAGAACTCTCACACTATTACTATTTGTTAGACATTGAGGGTATATGTGCATCATTTGTTAGGTGGTGCAAATATATATATACACACCACCTAATCAAACTAAGATACGTAAATCTTTCCATCTCTCTCCCATTTTTAAAATTTACGTATCTTAGTTTGATTAGGTACAAAGTTCTAAAAAAAATTAAAGAAAGACTTTAAAATTTTATTTTCTTAAGCTTAAAAAAATGCGGCTTGCAAAGTATAATCTCGATAATTAATTTAGAAATACGCTTTAAAGGTCCCCGAAGTATAAAAAGCGAGTGAAATAATATCAAAATTCCACAACTTATCATAATGTATACCAAATATACCTTTTATGTTTTGTTTGTTTTAAATAAGCAACTTAGGATATTGATCGTAAATAGGTAGTTCATTTCTCTTAATATATGTGAATATGTTTAACTAGACTCAAAATTTTTTATTTTTTTTTTAAAAACCTTTAGTACTTACTGTTTAAAATAACCAATAGAAATATATGTTTCATTAAGGTTAAAATTGAAAGTTTAAAATTAAATTGTTATTAAATATTTAAAAAAATGTCATTTTATAAGATCGGCTCTCGAAATCAAAGAGTATCACGTATGTTGTGATGGTGGAATATTAAATATACATTTATATCACCCCAAAAAGCTTTGAATCTAATTGGGAAAAAAATTGATCTGAATTTAAATCAAATTCATTTGAACATCCAAAAAAATAATATTTTTTTACTAATAGACCCTTTAATTATCAATCTCAAATTTCAATCAATCAACTACATCTCAGATGTATTCTCAATCTTATTAATTGCTCAATCGCCGATGAATCAACCTTTTTCTCTTCAAAATTGTCGCCGGCACCAACATGATAATGATGTGGAACACCGGCACCTCTTCATCTTCTCTAAGAGAATAGTGCCCATATCCAATGATCTCCATTAATGGTAACATCACTTTCTCTATTCATCCCCTCTCTTTTCTTCTTTCTCACTTTTTTTACTTTGTTTTTTAGATCTATCGACTAGCAAAGCTTCTTAACAAGTCTCATCGTCATTATTCACCCCTCTTCCTCACAAGTGCAACTCCAAGATATTTGGGTTTTACAATAATGGTGAAAATGGGTATAGTTAAGATATAGGAGGAAAGAATAAAGAATAATAAAAAAAGTTGAAAAAAAATAAAATTTAATGAAATTTTCAGGTGTCAAGCGCGTGATATTCACATGTCTAACATAGACGTGGTGATGACTTTTTAGGGGTGTAATAATTTCAATTTTAAATACTTCAGGGGGTGATAGGACTCCCGTAAAATTAAAGTGTGTAGTTGAAAATTCGAATATAGATTGCGGGGGCTTTTGGCCATTTTCTATATTACAGGTATGAGAATAATTTCGAATAATTCCCACGTTCAAAGTGCAGTTACAGAATATAACCCACAAATCGTTGACGGAATAAATGACTTTAATTATGAGGTAGTATTAATTATTATTTGATTTAAAAAAATTAAAAAAATTCACGAGGTAGTACATTTTTTTTGTGTGTATGTGTGTTTTAATAGTACTTTGCCTTAATTTACCTCTTCTTAGAATAGTGAGTATTACCATTTGAATATTTTTTTTAAAAAATAATCATGTAATTAACTATAGGAATGTGTGGAAGAACAAATAAGGTCTACTAGCTTTATTTCAATTCTTATTTAGGGAAGAAGCAAATTAAAGAGAAAAATAAAATCTTGTTGGGAGTGTCACGCTCAAATGGATCTTGCAGTGCGTAATCCGCATTTAGTGAGGGCTCCAATATGGACTTCAGACACTGAGTGGAAAAGAAAGAAAAAAGACATTATAATAGTGCATTAAACTAATTAATATCCTAATTTTATCCAAGCAAGTGCTTAATTATTAAAGGTGAGAAAATAGTCAAAAGGCCCCTCAATCTATATTCTAATTTCCAACTCTACACTTCAATTTCATAAGGGTCCTATCACCCCTTCGAAGTGTTTCAAACTGAAATTATTATCATCCTAAATGCATAACTGACAAAGTGAGTGTATCTCACTCTCTTTGAGAGAGTGAACTCCAAAAGTAAATATTAAAATTTTATTTTGGATATCTTTTTTAAAAAATATATGTATTTTTAATTATTATTATTATTATTATTATTATTATTATTATTATTATTATTATTATTATAACAAAACTCACTTAAACAGTTTGACTCTAAAAAAAGGAAAAAAGTCACATAAATTAAAATAGAGTGAGTATTTTTTCTCTCATAAGTGACAGTAAATAATTATATTGACAAATATTGAGTTGCTACATGTAATTCAGTTACTATGCATCATAACTGAAATTGTATCCTACACCTGAATAATTCGTTCGTCTTTTTAAAAAATTAAGTAATTAACTTTAATATTAATTTATTTTGACATAATACATATCACCAAGTTGGCATGCATAACATTTAGAATGATTAATTAAGGGAAAAGGCATAGATTCCTCCTGAACTTATTCCGAAAAGTCAGTTATACGCTTAAACTATCCTGGTGACCTATTACACACCTTAACTATTCAAAAGTAAATTTATTACCACCTTGAAACGTGTAACACCACTCTCACATTATGTGGTGTGTTACACTCGTTGCCACATCAGCGCTACATCAGTGTCATGTCATAAATTATAATTTTTTATTTTCTTTTCTTTATTAATTAACTTTTTTTTTGTTAATTATATTTTGTTGGGGAAAAATACTACAATATTGATATTAGATTGTAATTATAAAGTAGTAAATAACTTATCACAAATACTGTGTCGTGGTAAACTATTTCCTTGAAAGCGATTTCGGCTCGACTCCGATGCAAATCGTTGTAGCCGGTCGCTCCCCAAGGTTCCACAGTTACTCTCAAACACGTGCACTCGTGGCTGAGAGTTTGGAGGTTGCCCAAAAATATTCTAAGGATAAGGAGAAAGGGGGAAAATGTTTTGTTTTCCTTTTTGTTGGTTTCTTAGCATTCACAAAGGCACTACTTACATAGGAAATTTCTATAGGAGTTATTGTAGAGTCAAGAGTTAATTTTTGATAACGCATTGTGAATGTTAATGGCATTAAAGTCAATTACATCACATTCTACAGAAACTCTTGTTTTGCTTTGGAACGGAAAATTTACTCTCTTTATAACATATTTTACTTTGTGTTCTTTGCATTACAATAAATGAATAAGTGAGAATTAATATCACAATCCCCCACTAATGCAAAGACAAAGGGTAAGAACAAATTTTGGACAAAAGGAAAGAACATGTACGTAAGTGTCAATATCTTTCGATTTGAATTGACACGTAGTGATATGAGGCAACAACTTAATATACACAAAGTGAAGTACTCTTGAACTGAGTGGATATAAATTGAGACCCCCATAACACATACTATATCCTTAAATTTAAGCAACATCCGCGATACAAAGTGCTTTATGGTCATGCACACACATCTTGGGTCTTATGAGTGCTCTAGAAAGACGACCCAAGTCTTTCATAAAAGGCAACCACACCTTTACACTCATGTAGGTAATTCCATCAAGTCTATCTCAAATAGACCACCTTAAGGCTATAGAATCATTAAGAGCAAAATAAGTTCAACCTTATAAAACACTGCCTCACGCCATAGGGATAGAAAATATAGTGTGTATTGAGGCCTAACAGGTCCACCACATTACCTCAATCAATGGGCTTTAGCCCCATCCCCCTCAATGTTTCAAGGATTATTTTCCTTGTCAAGCCCTTGGTCATAGGATCCGCCAAATTTCTTTCGGACCTTACATATTCCAAGGAAATAACACCCAGTTTCAACAATTGTTTAACCGCACCATGTCTGATGCGAATATGTCTCATTTTTCCATTGTACACACTATTTTTGGCAATTCCAATTGCTGCCTGTGAGTCACAATGAAGAGAGACTGGTGAAGTTTATCTTCCCCACAATGACGCATCTGCCAAAAGATTTCTCAGCCACTCAGCTTCTTGCCCTTCCAACTCGAGAGCAATGAATTCTGATTCTATGGTAGAATGTGCTATACAAGTCTGTTTGGAAGACTTCCACGAAATAGCACCTGCACCCAAAGTAAACACATAGCCACTGGTGGAGCTAACTTCATCATTGTCAGTTACCCAGTTTGCATCACAAAAATCTTCTAAAACAACAGGATATTTATTAAAATGCAAACATCAATTCATAGTACCTCTCAAATACCTTAGCAAGCGATTAAGAGCATTCCAGTGTTCACTACTGGGATTATGAGTATATCTACTCAATCTACTAACAGCATAAGCTATATCAGGCCAAGTATAGTTCATGAGAAACATTACGCTCCCAATTACTTTAGCATATTCAGTTTGAGAAACACTAGATTCTTTATTCTTCCTCAAGTGTATACTAGGATCACAAAGAGTTCTCACTGAAACTACATCAAAACAATCAATTTTTTTCAATATCTTTTCAATGTAATGAGACTAACACAAAGAAAAACCATTAGCAGTTCTTTTGATTTTAACTCCCAAAATCACCTATGCTTCGCCAAGGTCTTTCACTTCAAATTTAGAAGATAAAAAGTTTTTGGTCTCATAAATAGCATTCACATTAGGATCAAAGATTAACATGTCATCTACATATAAACATATAATCACACAATCTGAACCTATCATCTTAGAATAAACACAAGTATTAGATGAATTTACAACAAAGTCATTATCCGCTAATGTGATATTAAATTTTTCATACCATTGCTTAAGTGCTTTTTTTAGTCCATATAAGGACTTTTCTCAATTTGCATACTTTATCCTCTTGTCCCGGAATCACAAAACCCTCTGGCTGAGTCATATAGATCTCGTCCTCTAAATCACCATTTAGAAATGTTGTATTGACATCCATTTGATGTACCACTAAATCATGAATAGCGGCTAAAGCAATAAGAGTCCTAATGGTCGCTATTTTTGTCACAGGAGAATATGTATCAAAGTAATCAACACCTTTCTTTTGGTTGAAACCCCTAATCACAAGTCTAGCCTTATATTTATCAATTGTACCATCAGGTCTCAATTTCTTCATAAATATCCAATTGCTACTTATGGGTTTACAACCTTTAGGCAAATCATACAAGTCCCAAGTGTGATTAGAAATTATAGAGTCTAATTCACTTTTATTAGCCTCTTTCCAAAATATAACATCTATTGATCTCATTGTTTCATTATAAGTTTTAGGGTCTCCTTCTATTAAATAGATAGACACTAATTCATCATTTAAAAACATTAATATCAAAATTTTCAGTTAAGAAAGTAGTGATAAAACCAGGACCAAAATTAGTCTCAACTCTACGTCTTTTACTCCTTCTAAATTCATTTTCATGCTCATTAGAAATAACATTCAAAGAAGGCACAACATGAGAATTAACTGACAAAGATGTAGAAGCATTATTTTGCACATCACTTGACACATTAATTTTTACAGGAAAAATATGCTCAAAAAATTTTGCATCTCTAGATTCACAAATAGAGTGATCATTGAGAGACATAAATCTATATGTAGCACTATTTTGAGCATAACCAATAAAGACAGTATCAGAAGTCTTAGAACCAACATTTACTCGTTTAAAATAAGGTAGACCAACCTTAGCCAAACACCCCCACACTTTCAGAAATTTCAAGTTAGGAGCAAACCCTTTCCACAACTCATATGAGGTCTTGTCTAACTTCTTATGAGGGACTCTACTAAGAATATAGCACGCAGACAAGATTGTTTCTCCCCACATATTTTCAGATAAACCAGAGCTTAAAAGCATAGAATTCATTATTTCTTTAAGGGTTCTATTTTTCCGTTCGGCTACACCATTTTGTTGGGGAGTATAGGGAGCACTGACCTCATGTATAATACCATTTTTCTCACAAAAATCTTCTAGAGTTTTAGTACTATATTCACCGCCCATATTAGATCTAAATCTCTTGATTTTTCTATCTAATTAATTTTCCACTTCTGCTTTGAATTTCAAAAACATGTTTTCAGCTTCATCTTTAGACTTAAGAAGATATACTTTAGTGTATCTAGAAAAGTCATCAACAAAAGTAATGTAATATTTTTTTCCACCTCTGCTAACAGTGTTCTTGAAATCTGCTAAATATGAATGTATTAATTCAAGTAATGCGGTCTTTCTACTAATAACAGATTTGAAAGGTTTCTTTGCATGCTTTGCTTCTACACACAGTACATTTAGAAAACTCATCAGTTTTTATCATAGGAATTAATTTCATTTTTCTAAGTCTTTTAATGGAAGCAATATTAACATGACCTAGTCTACCATGCCACAAACTAATAGACTCAACAATAAAAGCAGAATTTGAAATACTTGCATTATTAACAATCTCTTGAACAATGTTCAATACAAACAATCCTCTACTAAGATATCCCTTTCCAACAAAGTCTCATTCATGAGAAATAATTATTTTATCAGCTTCAAAATAAGTTTAAGGCCTACTTTGTTGAGAAGTGCTCCGGAAACTAAGTTTCTACGGAGGGAGGGAACGTACAAAACTTCAAGGATAAAGTTTTTCCAGAAGTTAATTTAAGTAAAACTTTTCCTTTACCCATAACTCCAGCAGTAGTGGAGTTACCCATATAAACACACTTTCCATCAGTGGACTCCTCAAAGTCATGAAATAAATTCTTATAGCACAAAAATTCCTTGAAGCGCCTGTGTCTAGCACCCAGTCAGTTTTGTTAGCCACCAGATTTGCCTCGACGACTACAGCAGCAATCACTTCATTACCCTCAGCAAGATGAGCTTGGACATCACTTTGTCTTTCCTGCTTTGAATCGTGCCTTTTTCTTTGATAGCATTTGGCAGCCCTGTGACCAACTTTTCCACAAACAAAACAAGGACCCTTAAATTTTTGAATTTGGCTCTCCGAATTATTGAATTGATTTTTCTTATTCATATGTTCCTTTTTCGAGACTTTCTTCTGTTTGCCTTTGAACCTGTCTTTCTCAACAGTACCAGAAGATTCAACAAGATTAGCTTTAGAAGAACTAAGAGAAAGTTCTTCCATCTTATCTTTGAGACGGTTCGCCTTTTCAATCCTCATATGACTAATAAGTTCTTGGAGATTTAAATTTTTTTCTTATGTTCTAATTGATTTCTTAAATCACTCCAAGATGGTGGAAATTTTTCAAGCAGAACATTAGCTTGAAATATCTCACACATCTTCATGTCCTCATTGAGAACATTAGCAGTCAAGTTCTCATATTCGTGAACTTGTTCCATTATTGGCTTATTATCAACCATTTGAAATTTAATCCACTGACCGACAACATATTTTTTCTTTCCTACATTATCAGCACCATATTTCTTTAGAAGACTTATAGGTTAAAAATAAATCAAATAAAGGATTAGTCATATGATTTAGCAAATGTCCTCTCACAATTTTGTTATCATTTTCAAACTTCTTTTTAACAACATCATCAACAACCATAACATTGCTAGAATCAGTAGTGGTGTTAGAAACATTCATAGAAGGTTCTTTAAATAAAACATAATCGACTTCTAATTATTCAAAGAAAATTAAAAGTTTTTGTGACCATCGTTTAAAATTATTTCCATCCAAAGGCTCAAGCTTTGACAAATCAGAAAAAGTTTTGTTCAAAGAAATAGTCATTTATCAATATTGTATGTTAGAAAATCGCTTTCAAATTGTTGGGAAAAATACTACAATATTGATATTAGATTGGAATTATAAAGTAGTAAATAACTTATCACAAATACTGTGTCGTGGCAAGCCACTGCCTTGAAAGCGATTTCGGCTCGACTCCGGTGCAAATCGTTGTAGCCGGTCGCTCCCCAAGGTTCCACAGTTACTCTCAAACACGTGCACTCGTGGCTGAGAGTTTGGAGGTTGTCCAAAACCAATTGCCCAAAAATATTCTAAGGATAAGGAGAAAGGAGGAAAATGTTTTGTTTTCCTTTTTGTTGGTTTCTTAGCATTCACAAATGCACTACTTACATATGAAATTTCTATAGAAGTTATTGTAGAGTCAAGAGTTAATTTTTGATAATGCATTGTGAATGTTAATGGCATTAAAGTCCATTACATCACATTCTACAGAAACTCTTGTTTTGCTTTGGAACGGAAAATTTACGCTCTTTGTAACATATTTTACTTTGTGTTCTTTGCATTACAATAAATGAATAAGTGAGAATTAATATCACATATTTTACTCTAACTAATTCCTAATTAATTGTTTTAATTCTCTAATAATTGTATCTTCTTCATCACTAATCCCACCCATTTTCAATTCTCATTTCATCGGAAAATCATATCTGGCCCCACCTTCACTATTGATTTTGTTCTTCACCACCAATATATCACCTTCAATTCTTCTTCTTCGACTTTGTCACCCAACACCAAATATCACCACCACCATTATCAATATCGATTTTTTCTGCTTCACTACCTTCAATTACCTCTTTTAATGTTTGTCACCCGCCACTCATCACCACCAAACTTATAAAGCTGCTATTACCACCAAAACCAAAAATTCTTTAGCAAGGTTAAAAAAAAAAATGAAAAAGATAGAAATAATCAATCAAAATTTTTCTAGATAAAATACAATTATTCACTAACAAATCTATGGAAATTAACCTAATTGCGAATAAAAAAAATTGTGCTTTAAGATTGTGATAAAAAATAAGAAGTGTGCTGAAAATAAAGAATGAAGAAGAAGAGGACAATGGGTGGGTTTGAAGCAGAAGAAGAGGTGTGTGAATGGAGGGGGGCGAGGGGGGGATCGGAGTGGAAAAGAGGATTCTAATTATTTTTTTTTACTTTAATTTCAAATTGACATGCCTATTTTTTTTTTATTTATTTGACACGTCAGTTTTAGGGGTAAGAAAATTCACTTTTGAATAGTATAGGTGTGTAATAGGTCACTATGATAGTTTAAGCGTGTAACTGATTTTTTGGAACAAATTCAAAAGAAAATTTATACCTTTTCCAGATTAATTAATTTACATGACATCATTCATCATTCACTCAACTCGTCCAAATTTAATTAGAACACTTATCTATCCATAGTTATATTAATCTTCATTTATCAATCTAAATTACTCTTGCCTTTACAAGTTATCTCCCCTTGTTCCATTACATATAAAAACATTTTCTATACAAAGTTACTTTTTTAATCCACTCTCTTTCTTTCTTTTATTAAAAAAAATAATGTGTTTTTTCTTTCCTTTCGTTATTTCCCCAGTTAAACCTGCACCTAACTTATAAAGATAAAAACAAAAAGATAGACGAGGCATTATCTGGGATTTTTTAAAAAAAAAATATATATCGTTTTAAAAATATTTATGTCACTTAGCCTAACATAAATTAAAATGGATTAGATCAACTCAATACTTTATAACTATATAGCACATGAGATTGCTCTTTCAATAATCAAATATCTCGAGTTCAAATTTTGAGTATAAAAAATTTATAATAAGAAGCATTTTTCATCAAATCGGATCATACTTGGAGCAAATTCAAAATAACGAGTTCTAATACAGATATGCTGAGTGAGAAATAAAGAAAAAATAAAGAGAGAAGGATTACGTGTTAATTGACAAATAATGTGAGTGTTAGCCATCTCTGATTATAAATCAGCAAATGTGGGACCCAAATAGTACTAAGATCCAGCCCGCAATTAGTGGGGCCCATTCGTATGTGGTCGTACGTACGCCCACTTCGTTAAGTATGATAATGGCACTTTACGTCCCTCCTTTAGTGATTAATGCTGATTCTGGTCCTATTTATATATGATTTAATATATTTAAATTTTTAATTAGGAATTTTTGGTCTTTTTATGTAGTATAGTATCTTCAAATTTGTAGTAATAATACAAACTTAATATAACATATGTGTAATTAGATGACTTATTCAATAGGAGTGGTTTTTTTATGATTTATTTTGGATAAATTGATTTGAATATTTTGAATTTTTTATTTTAACGGTTAAATCATTAAGGTATGTCATAACAAATAACCGTCTCACTTCACTTTATAATTTAATTCTTAAAGTGTATAATTTTCTAAAGTTAACAATGATTAAGATCACCTTATTATATATACCGTGTATTAAGCTTTACTAATGAAATGTTTTCATTCTTATCTAGATTAGTAGTAGTCACAATAATAATGATGATGATCGAGAATTCATAACTTCATCCTTTTATAATTATCATAATGATTTAGATTTATTATGCATTGCTATTATACTTTCTTCACAAAATAAAGCATATCAAGTGTAACAAATTTCATAACTCTTAATTAAAAGTATATTATTCTACCTTAGTTATTATTTAATTATTAATGCATTAAAACTTAAACACAATCTTTAGTCTTTTTGATGCAGTAGAACTTGAATTTATATCTTTCCCTTCATCAATAACATAATAAATCAAAATATATACAAATACTTGCCCTTGATTCTATCGATCCATTTGCCATTAATAATCTTATGTTTATCTCCTTTACAATCTCTCTTCTTACTCTATTAACCTACAAATTTAAAAAAAAAAAAACATATTTTTCAACATTTGTCTCTTTTTATCCATTCTTCTTTTCTCTTTTATTGAAAAAAACAAAAACAAAATCACTTCCCTCATTTCCCTAGTTAAACCTTCCACGGTTACACCTAACTTTATTAAAGTTAGAAACAAAAAGGTAGATATGGCAAAGGTTGATGAGACATTACACCATACCATCCTCAAATTATCAAAAACTAGGGTGGGTCGATTTAGTTTGGTTTTTTATTAAAAAAAATCTAAATCAATTATGTCGGTTTATTAAATTTAAAAACCAAATCAAACCACATAAAGTCAATTTTTTTGGTTTCAGCTTTAGTCGGTTCTTTCAATTTTTTGGTTTTTCGGTTCTTTCAATTTTTTACAACTATACGATATTTGAAAAGGAGATCAAATATTTTTTCACTTACCTGTGTAATAAGCTAAACTTAAAAAGTGTTAAATGAATAGAAATTTTTGAAAAGATGGTAAAATTCACATGAGTACAAAATATTTTTTTTTGAAATATCAACATTCATTATATTAAATTAATAAGATTAAAGGCTAGAGTTAAACTGAATACAAAACAAAATATTTACAAAGTAAATTGTTAACTTCGAATTTGAAAAATTATAACAATATAATTGTAACTTTGGATCTTAATACAAAATAAAAATATTTACAATTTTTAGAAGCCCAAATTTGAAATAAAATATATAAACATTGAAAACTATAAACTAACTAAAAATATATTAACAAAGTAGATTATAAATAATATTTTTTACCTATAAATAAAATAAAATTATATATATATATATATATATATATATATATATATATATATATATTATGTCGGTTTGGTTTGGGTTCGGTTTGACTTTTTTTCTTTTAATACCAAACCAAACCAAAAGTGGTCGTTTTTTTTTCAACTGCCAAACCAACCAAATCAAACCATAAATCAGTTTTTTTCGGTTTGATTTGGTTCGTCGATTCGATTTGACTTTACGGTTTGACTTGTACACCCCTATCAAACACTATGGTGCAATGATTTAAATAAACCTTTTTTTTTAATTAAACATTTCAACTCCAAAATTTTAATATAAAAAATATTAATAGAGAGTAAATGAGTCACATAATTTAGACTTTAATATAAATATCGAACATTCTGATTCGGTAGTGTGAAGAAGAGTCACTCAGAATAGCCACGTCATCTTAAATATCAGGAACCTGGGTGGGGGGCCACATTACCATTAGTGGGGCCCATTTCGTATGTGTCGTTCGTACGTTTCCCTATGCTTTCGGGTACAAGTCTATCTAGGGAAGGTCTTTTCTGTATCATCCTTAAATTCTAATAACTGATAATAGCACTTTTAGTCCCTCCATTATTCATTGATGTTCATTTTGATCTGTTTAATTTTTAATTAATTAAAAAATATATATATTTTTTAATATATTTGTGTTGAAATATGTTATGTTTAAACTACTTTTTAGTAGTATAGTACCTTCAAATATGTAGTAGTAGTATAAATTTGAGATAAGTATTGAAAACACTTCATATTTGACGTAAATTATTAGTTTCATTCTAAAATTATTAATTATATTAAAGTCACTCCTCTTTTTAACCAACTAAATTTAAATTGATCTACCACATGACATAGGAAGTAGTCTCAAACTCTTGTAGGAACAGGAGACTGTTGGAAAAACTCTGACAAGAATTTAGGGATGTATAACACTCATGTTGTAAGATCAATGGTGTATTTAAGCTCAATTAGTCAAATAAAATGATTTTTTTAGGCCGTCAATAAATCAGAGATAAAACTAATAATTCGTGTCGAATTAGTGATGGTTTCTATTCTTACCTAGATTTCACTAGGACCATAATTGAAGGACTAGAGATGCTATTAACCATAAAGTTTTCCTTTTTTTTTTTTTTTATTATTGGGAGGGGGGCGGGGTGGGGGTGGGGGGGGGGCACTAAAAAGGATAAAATTCTCCTAAGTTTCTTCCACCCATAAATGGTTTTGAATTTGTCTAGTATCTATTGAAGCTAATAAATTCTCTTTTTTCACATTTTAGAAATTTTTATCAAATTTCTCTTGAATTTTTTGAAAAATAATTAAGAGAATTATGGAGTGGGATTGGTTAAGAGATTTCTTAAAAGGGATGATTAAGCCTTTTGCTGCACTTGCTGTTGTGTTTATGGCAGTTGGATTATCTTATGTACAAAAATTGGGACTTGAAGGAGAAATGATTTATTCAGTATTTAGGGCATTTCTTCAACTATCCATCATTGGTTTTGTTCTTCAATTCATTTTCACTCAGAAGAATGTTGCTTGGATCATTCTTGCTTATCTATTCATGGTATGTTCTAATTCTCGAGTTGATTTCTCCTATGGTCACTCATCTAATACTTGTTATCTCAAAAATTACCTTTTTTTTGTTAAGAAAGGAAAAGGAAAGGTAACTTTATGAAATACTAATAATATTTAGTAGGTGATCATCTGAGAAATCAATCGTTTAATTTCTTCTATTTTTTCTTGTTTATTTTGTTTTCAAATTTAGAAAATGATACCAGAAAATGCAAAAATATAGAATCTTTCTACATATGTGCCGGATTTGCTGGTAATTTAGTTTTCCAAATTTGTTTAAGAGAAAACTATTTGAGGTTGATTTTGATATATCGCTGTCTATAAATGCATGTGTTCATCTGTAATATGTAAACACGAAATCATGATAGAGAGTCAAAATTTAAAGTTTATAGAATCGCCTACAAGTGTAATTGTCCATCTGTAATTTATAAATATGAAAAGTCAAGAATGAAAATATATTTAAAAAAAAAAAAAAAAGAGGTGATGTAGACCTCATATAAATTCAGACGTGGAGTCAAAATTAAAGTTTATTGATTGAACATTTCTATTCCTTTAAATTACTGAATTTTATATTAATAACGTATACATATAGCTAAGAAAACTATAATTTCTATGACGTGAAAGTAAACCTCATATAATTGCATATAACGTGAAAATAAGTTGTGTCGAGAAAACTATAATTTTAAGAATCTAGGTAAACTTAGCAAACAAAAATATGCGGTACATTTATAGAAGGAAAAGAAATTTTATAGGCTAATTCTATTAATTGAAAATATATTTTTGTCATATAATTAGTACATTTAAATCAGGTCATTTGCTTTAGAAGTTCTATAAAAAAAAATTACTTATATTCTCTTTCCATCTCAAATTATCTATCGACAATCATAATTTATAAAATAATTATTTTAAATTTTTTGTTTTATTTTGAATAAAAGCAAAATAATCAAAAACTACTTCTAATTAATATTATTTCAAAACACATATAAAAAAATATGATAAATAATTTAAGATGGATAGAGTGTAAGATAATTTACACGGACTAACATAATATTCATATATCAAATAATCTCGATTTTTGTAGATCGTTTACTTCTTCCTCAGGTCAATAATTTACCTTTTCTTTTGATCAAGACTTTATGCTTCTTCTGACTTTCAGAAAAGAATAATTCCCAAGAAGAATCGATTTGAGTTGTAGTGGAATATTTGTGATCTTTTTATTCTTAATAAGAGATTTCGAGTTTGAATTTTACTTAAAAAAAAATCAAATTGAGAGAATCATTATAATAAATATACCTTGAAATGCATAGATTCATATTAATTGGAGTATTGCTAATGTACTCGGAGTGAGAAATTAAAAAAACAAAATCAACAAGGGCACGCTCTTATTCTTATTATTGGCACTTCTATTTTATTTATGATATCATCAACAAATTGATTGTAGGATCCAAAAAAAAAAAAAAAAGTAAAATAATATTCTTCTCCCACTTCCTGATACTAATGTTGACTTTATTTTATTTGGCAACCATGTTCTCTATTTTATTTTATTTTCCATTTGGAGTATGGTTTCCACTTTCCATTCACTTAATTGACCTTTTAAATCATCTTTACCGCTCCACTTACACATAATAGAAAATTTTTAAAACCTCCTTTTTGGTATGACATCATAATATATTTTTAAAAAAAATAGAAGATTAATACTATAGTTTTCATTTTTACGCATAATACATAAATATGCTCGTTAAGTTGACTTCAAGTGACATATATATCCTTCAACTTTGAGTATACACAAGTAAACACTTAAATTTGTATAAAGTTGAACAAGTAGACACTAAAGTTCTACGGATACTGAAAAATAGGCTTACTTTGCTAATATTTGTTGATTTTGTAGGTTACAATTGCTGGTTATACGGCTGGACAACGTGCTAAACATGTACCAAGAGGAAAATATATAGCTGGAGTTTCAATTCTTGCTGGAACTTCTGTTACTATGTTCTTGTTGGTTATTTTGAATGTTTTCCCTTTCACCCCTCGTTACATTATTCCTGTCGCGGGGATGATGGTTGGCAATGCAATGACTGTCACTGGGGTTACCATGAAGAAACTCCGTGATGACATCAAAATACAAATGTCCCTGGTACGTTGAGTTTTAAATCTTAATGTAGGCATGATGTGACAAGGTTTCTTTACTTATGTGACAAAGTTTGAACAAGTTCGAAGTTTAAGAAAGTACGATTATTGAATCTTGTTTTCATAAACATGTCATTACATTTGTATGGTTATAAGACGTTTCAAACGTACATAGTCTTAAACATTTCATAAACAATTGTGCCACTATAAAGGGTAAAATGAGAAGTTCAAGTTAAGTTATTTCTAAATTTAGAAAGTTGACATTCTTGTTTGAACTGTTAAAAAGAAAATATTGCCACGTAAACTGGAACGGAAGGAGTAGAAAAATTGCCCAATTTGGATAGTACATTGCTATAAATTTAGTTTCAATTTTAGTAAATGGAAAATTTGGTCTATCTTGAATATGTTGTTGTTATTAGCAAATTTGGTCTATCGAGTATGTTGTCATTGTTGTTGGTGACAAAGTTGGTCTATACTGAGTATGTTGTTGTTGGCGACAGGTTTTGGTCTACACTGAGTATGTTGTTGTTGGCGACAGGTTTTGGTCTACACTGAGTATGTTGTTGTTGGCAAATTTGGTCTATACTGAGTATGTTGTCGTTGTTGTTGGTGACAAATTTGGTCTAATATTGAGTATGTTGTTGTTGGCGACAGGTTTTGGTCTACACTGAGTATGTTGTTGTTGGCAAATTTGGTCTATACTGAGTATGTTCTTCGTTGTTGTTGACAAATTTGGTGTATGCATACTCAAAAATTTTGTTTGTTTGGCTAGGTAGAGACAGCATTGGCTCTAGGGGCAACTCCTAGGCAAGCAACACTACAACAAGTGAAAAGATCACTTGTTATTGCTCTGTCTCCTGTGTTAGACAATGCAAAAACAGTTGGTCTTATATCACTTCCAGGTGCAATGACAGGGCTAATTATGGGAGGAGCCTCTCCTCTCGAAGCGATTCAACTGCAGATTGTTGTAATGAACATGCTTATCGGGGCATCGACTGTTAGCAGCATCTTCTCAACGTACCTCTCGTGGCCCTCATTCTTCACCAAAGCTTATCAGTTAGAAACCAAAGTTTTTTCCTCAGAGTGAAGAAGGAATTTTGAGTTTGACACTAATGAAGAAGATGTTTTACTAGTGAAAACAAAGTTTTTTCATGTGGTATGTATACAGTGGCAAAATGATGATGTGGCAATGACATGTCATTTTTCGGTGCTTGAAATTTGACTTCCCAATGATATGTATTTTATGGGTTACTAACACATAATTTAATGACTTTACTGTTACACAACACTAGTAATTTTGACTTGATAGTCATTTTTAGGACCTCTTTTTATCTCACCCCACCCAGCGCGGATCAATAAGGTTTTCTGTTACTCTCCACGTGACTCAAACCTCCGACCTACTGGTTAGTGCTCAGAAAGTCACCTTACAAAGAAAAGACTTTTGAGATAATAACTATTAGTTAATGTTCATCTGAGAAATCAACCCCGTATTTGTTGTTAGATTAAATGATTGATATTAATAATGTATTTTCAAATTAAAACAAGTTCAAATCAGAAAAAAATGTGAATTTCGATTTTTTTTAGTTGTACAAAAGCAGAACAATTGTTACATTCTGATCACACAAAATGTGTTACATTGGGAGATCATATCTCCCATAATGTTGGAGCATCGCCATTAATCATGACGATGCTCCAATATTGAAATCAGAGATGTTTAAACCCGATTGTTTCTTCTACCTCTCCCACGTTGAGATTTTTGGGGACTCGAAGGGCGTCTCAATGGAGCTGGTGATTTTACAGCCACATTATGTTTTCTTCCTCTACCACGTCTCACATTTCCAGTATTCACCGGTTTAGGTGGTAAAACTGGCGATGTGAGACGTGTATTGGCAGGTAATGCCACAGGCTTTACAGCCACATTACGTTTTCTACCCCTACCACCGTGGTTCACCTGTCTCGGAGGTAAAACTGGTGGTGCAACACCATGTATATTGTTAACAGGATTCAGAGGATTAACGCCTTTTACGTTCCCAATAGGATCATACGAGCACACAACAATAGCGCCTTTTTGATCATCACAATATACAAATCCACTGCATCCAACTTTCGTGGTAGTACGCCATATAACGTTTAAATAATGCCCGCATTCACATCCAGCTCGTTCAGGCTGGCAATTGCATTGATTCGTCGCGTGGTTGAAGAATTGCTTTTCTCCAAACCATTTCTGGACAATGCTAGTTGCTGTGTTCTGCCTGTAGAGTTCCCAGAATATGTTCTCTCCGTAAGGGCTTGTTGAATGGTGCCTGTAATCGCATTGCTGCTTGCGCTGGTTCGCCCATGACTGGGAGAACGCAGCTAAGTTGGCGTCCCACTGTAAATGTGGGACGCCAACGCTTGATCTCAAATCATTATGTGATTTGAGGAATTCCTGTTGGACCCAGTCGAATTGGGGGACAACTGCTTCTGTAGATGAAATGAAAATGGAAAATAGCAGCAAAATTGCTGCTGTTGATAAGATTTGGGATTTTGGTATTAGCATTGTCATTGATAATGACAATGCATATGAAAAATGTTAAATATATTAATAGAAAAATGGTTTCTCATGGAATTTTGGGTTTCAACTAATTTACATCTTTTATTTTTGTTTTTTGAGTTTGATGTTAGTTGTATACGAAAAGAGCAGCGTTAAAAGAGGAGATAAAAGGTATGGTCATGTTCAAATTCATATTCACCTCAATAGGCAATTAAAAGGTACTCTCTCTAAGTCCAATTTTCTCGTTAATAAAATGGTAATTCACTATATCACTCTTTAAAGATAATAAATTTAAATTTTGGAAATAATTATAATTAATAACAAGGGTAAATTAATAACTAAATGATAAATTATTTTTTAATTTTTCAAACTGAATAAGTAAAACTGAACGGAGAAAGTATAGTTGATAAATTAACGGATAATTAAACGTACCTTAAATGAATTGTCGTGTTCACCAAAAACACAAGTCCTTAACGCCCTGGGACGGGAGTAGCAAAAATCCCAGGACAATCCACAACCTCTGTCCTTCGAATGAACACTTATATAGATTACACTGAGCAATGCAATGAGCTCATAACTAAACGTAAACAGGAGCTAAATTCAATCTATGGAGTTGGAATAGTGTTTTTGTTAGTTTTTCAAATTAATAAGTTGTCATATGTATGCGTATTCGAACCATTTGATTCTTAAACTCTGAGGGGTCGTTTGGTAGGCCGCATTAAAATAAATAGTTCATGTATTATGTATAGTATTATTTAGTACTATGTTTGGTAGGAAATTGGGTCTATGTATAACTAATCCATGGATTAGTTATACCTCCTACATAGTATTATAGGATGGATTACTAATACATTCTATTTGAGGTATTAGTATTACATAAGATATAATACAATGGGATAAGTCTATTAAAGACAAAAATATCCCTCAAATCATTTTAATTATTTTGTTTATTTTCTTAATTTTATGTTTTATGTTTGTGCTAGTAAATTTATTTAAATAAGTTAGCTTACAAATTATTTAGAGAGAGTTGTTTGTTACTAAATAAATCCAATACAAATTAATACAATATTTGAAATGTGAGTTGTTTAATATTTACTAATTAAAAAGGCAAATATGTTTGTGCGGTTTTCTAATTATTTGTATTTTAAACAATTTATAAAATTGAATGCATATTAAAATTACAACTTGCAATTTTTATGTCTAAATGTAGATGGTTTATTCAATTTTGCTATTGTTTACCGACTTTTCAATTTTAAAAGTTGATAGTTTATCTTTTTTTAAAAAAAATTGAAAATTGACATTTTGTAAATAATCAATTTATTAAGATGATAATTATTTATCCTCAAACAATTTAAGTGAAAAAAAGGCAAACATGACAACAAAATTGTTCTTCTCATAGCTAGTTAGAAGGCCATAAAAAGAATAATATTGTCCGGTAATTATTTACCTTTACCCAATTGCATAATAATTCAAGGGTATGATTGGAAAGAAGTTTTTTATAAAGTTTTAATCCAAACACAAGATGAGGTGGGAAACAATAAACCAAACACTTGGTAAAAATAATCCCTACATTACTAATCTCTACATTATTAATTCATACATTACTAATTCCTGCATTATTAATCTTTGTACCAAATGACATCTTTCATTTTTTGGTAACATTTTAATTTCAATTTTCCACATGGCATGTTTAAAGCCACAAGATTGAAAGGCAATTTAGTACATTTGACATAACTTTAATTTAAGACCATAAGATTCAAAAATATTTTTTATTTTCTAAAACTTCGTGCCAAGTAAAACCAGATCACTCTTTGTGAAATGGAGGGAGTAGTTCTTATGTTTCATTTTCCTTGACTCATATACTATACTTTTGAATCTTATAATCTTAAACATGCTATAAAAATAATTAAATTAAAAAATTAATAAATAAAACAAAAAAGAGTTTTTTTTAAAAAAAAATAACAAAAATAAAATAACAGGTCAAACAAATTAATATTTTTTTTCTTTGTATATTACCTTTAGTATTAAATAACTACATAGAGTAGAAGTACCTAAAACTCAGAATTTTAAAGCATCACTGATAAAGTTAATTTAGTAAAATTATAATCAAGTTAACATATATTATACGTCTAGGCATCAATAACAATTTTCCATTTGCATTTTGCCCGAAACAGTAGTTAGACAATCAAGTGATCAACTCTAGAATTTAGAAACCCATGATTCCTTGATTTCGATATTACATCAAAGTACTGTCCACTCATCAGTCATCAGTAAGAAGTATGAAAAACCTTTCCATCCAAGTTGAAACAACACAAGTACTTGAGAATGTAAAATTTGGATAGAATGAGAATCCTAAAGAGGGAAAAATAGAACGACAGAAAGAAATGCATAAAATCATTGCCGATGGGTTTTACTGAAAGCTCAAAGACTAAAAACACAACTAAATTGACATTGCTGTTTACAATTAACATAACAAGAAGAACACATAACTAGATGTCTACGTAATACATTAAACCTACTTCTACATGGCCTTCGACTGCAGCCTACAAGATTTACCTGGAGATACTAGGTAGTTGAACAACACCTCCTTAGTGTCAATCTGTCCGAAATGACCCACATCAAAATTTTACGAAAACTTGGAAAGCTCTTAAACCATTGAACCTTTCATAAGAAAAACAGCAAACCCAAAAAAGAACCAGTTTGAAGGAATGTGGATTTGACGACTGGACCATCATATAACTCCAGCAGTGTGCAAACAAGTTTCACAACCATGAGATGCACTAGCAAGTAGCAAATATATATCGCAACACATATAACTAGTCTTACCTTTCTAACTATGGAGAACCCAACAAGAAAATTGAATATAGCATGGCCAAACCATATGATGCATCAAAGAGAAGTACAGATTTCTTGGATCTTTAAGAGCAAGATAAATGCTCATCTGCTAGAAAACACAAGATGCACTACACTTCCCACTTCAGCTTTTAGAGTAATGAAGGGTCAATAAGGTTGAATTAAACAGCCAAATCAACGAAAACCTCTAACCATGGGGAACATTTAAGTTTTAACATCAAGCAATCTCCAATCTACTCTGAACCACTTGGGTAAGTCAAAACTAAAAATCTAGCACTGGTTGATCCTTGACATGCAACAGGAGTCTATGTTTTTACGATGTTAAAGGGCAATGCATTACAATATAAACGTGACATATAATGCAGATTAATAACTTAGAGATTGATGATGAAGTCGTCAAATCAAACCTTTCAAGAAGGATACTTTGGTTGTAGTTTCATTATTTTTAATATTGATCATGGGTCATTTCCGGTAGTTTGATGCCAAGGAGGTGGTTGTCAATTATCCTAGTGCTCTCCAGAAACACATAGTATGCTATTTTAGGAAGACCCAAAAAGCCTTCTGTGCAGTAATTCGAAAGCCAAAATTTATATAAACTACAGAAAGGTCAAAAACTTTAGTATCCAATCCTACCAACCTGCAAGAAATGGAAAGAAGTGGTTAAAAGATGAGGAACTCCAATTCTGCAGTTAACAAGGCCCCTAACCACAACCCAACAACAGTAAACTATACAATCAAGCAAGTCTTACTCGTTAATGAAGTTTCGAATCATTCAGGTTCTCCAGCCTTGTCCACAGGAACAGCTTCCTGAATTAAATATATCCGTAGATTAGGAAAAAGCTATTACACTACATAAAGAAATTAGAGAAAGATCCCTACAGATGATATACACTAGTTGGAAATAAGTTTTTTGTCTTTGTTAGAACATTAATTGTGAACCTATTGCTTTTGTAGATGTACTTGACCTTATCATAGATCTATATGCCAGTAAAAATATAAAGAATCGTTGTTGTTGTTGTTATTTTTAATATATATATATATATATATATATATATATATATATATATATATATATATATATATATATATATATATATATATTTTACTTATCTTTCACTTATATTTTTATTTGGTATGATGATGACATGAGTTGTGCTCAAAAGAAGAAACATGGACAGTTGGAGTTCATATAGCTGATCCCAAATTGTTTGGGGGTGAGGCATTGTTGCTTGTAGAGGAAGAAAGAAAGAAAGAACCAAACAAAGAGGGATCCAGAATTTGAAAACAGTGAGTACAGAATCCTGACGGTGATAACCACTCAACAAACAAACAACAAATGTTTAATATCTATGGAAGTATAAAAACAATTACTGAACCCAAAAGAAAAAACCATTCACTAAATGTCAGTCACTACACTAACGTAATAGTTTTTTTTATAACTATGCTGTCCAGACCACTAGAGTACACCTTGACTAATTCCATGGGATACATGCTACCTCCCACAAGCATACATATCAGGTAACTTTGTCTACCAAGGCTTGGACGGAAGTAGGTCAGGGTTCTCAACCCACTTCATTGACCACAATCATTTAAAATAAGTACCAACTTCACAATTGATCTTGATGTTTCGTCCTTTAAAAATGACCAACCTATATATGACACACTACACAACCACAAACAGGGTACATAAGAACTTCCCATCCAACACAACAAAGATGACAAATAGTGTTGGCTACAGGACTAGACATTGTTGTAATTCCCAAGAATCTTGAGCTCAAACAGCTTACCATACTCCGAAATCAGAGACTAACAGCAACTAACAGAGTAAGGAAACTGAGAATGATTTTGTGGAAACCTGTGTGAGGTATTTTACTACTACTCATTCAGCAGTGGATTTTTAAAGTTAAACTAGAAGACCCACGTTCACAAATATGGGTTTCAATACAAGTGTGCTTGTAGGGACCCAGGGTTTACCAAACCCCAGAAAAGGTGAACCCACTTAGGATTGTATCCAAAGATGAAGGGAATGATTTTAAAAATGAAAAGGGGCAGAAGAAGAAATTATAAGGAGTTGAAGGTAAATACTATAAAATCAGTCATCGCTATGAGTTTAAAGAATGAAGAATCAAAAAAAGAAAATCCTTTAGATGCTTCTTTTGTTTGTTGAATCTTCCTTTTATTTTTGACCTCTTGCCTAGTGAAAGTTATGGAAGAGAAGCTAGAATAGCGTTCCTCTTCTTTTCTATTTTAGCATGGCAATCCAAGAGAGAGGAGCGAGGTCAAACTTCTGTTCCTATTCTTTTCTGTCTGAGACCCCCCACCCGACTGCACACTTCATTTTTGTGAGTTGGTGCACCTCTTTCCTTATATAATCCTTTTCTTGAGCTGTAAAAATATACAACAGAATAAAGAGAACTGATTGACAGATTGAGAGACGTGTATGGGGTTGTTGAGAGACTTATGCAGGGTTAGCCATTCAATCTCAGGAGGCCTAAGCAATCGTGCGAAGTGTTGAAGACCAAAATAAATAAAAGTTTTCCACTTTAATAGCTTAAACTATTAGATGAGGAGGTGACACAAGATGTGCCTCTCACATCATGAATACCAAGCGAATAATTAAAGTAAATAACATTCAAATGCATAATGATGTCACTTCTCTTTTTTCTTTTGGGCCAAACCTTGTGCACTGCTTATAAAACAAAAACAAACCTGCTCAATATTTCCTTTGCCATTTGCTTGTGGTTGTGAACCAGGCTGGGGTTGTGAAAACCTATTATAAAAAAATTAGTACATGACTATCAGAATTAAGTCATAAATCTGACAATCACTCATTTATCCATAGATTCTTACTGATATATGGATGGAAAATATTGTGCAGATTCCAAGGTGTAATAAGAGAAAATGAACAATTTTAACTTTTTACAACCTGAGAGCCCTAGCTTTCCTTTTATCTTCCTCCACTGGATCAGCCTTCCCTGGTGGCGCAAACCTTGTCAACCTAGCCTTCTTCTTCTTAGCCTCCTCATCAGTTGTGTCAGATTTCACAATCCCAAACCTGAGGAGCAACAAAATCTATGAAGAACTCATAACCAAACAGCAACAAACCCAGTGTAGTCCCATAAGCAGGGTCTGTAGAGGGTAAAGTCTACGCAAACCTTACCCCTACCTTGAGGAGGTAGAGAGGCCATCTCTGAAAAAACCTTGGCTCGAGAAGAACTCCTAACCAATTTAACTAATACATCTCAGATGAAGAAAACAGAAAGAATAGAAACCTCTCGGCCCTAGCCTGCCTCTTATGCTCCTCGGATTTCTTTAAAGCATCTGACCCTTGAACTGGGGACCCAGTGCCAAACCTGTGAAATACAATTTAAAAAACAGTCAAATCACAGTACTCCATAAGATACAGAAATTAAACCAAAAAGTGTAAAACACATGAATGCTATCAACTTTTTTGTTTTTTCCTGACAGACTAAGAATTGCCATTCACTTGCCATAAAATACATGTTTGATTGCAGGTGCAACCAGACAGATACTTAAATCTCAGAAAATAGTATACAATACCAGAACCTCCGTTAATAGTTAAGTGTCTCGACCTCCTAGAATAAAGCTCTAAAACTATTTAACTGCACATCTTCTTAATTAATCATTAGAATCAGGAAAAAAATTGAGTGAGATTGCCCAGCAATTTTCCTCACAACAACCAGAAATCTATTGTCAAGGCATATAACCACCAATAATGTCCACAACAATTCCTCAAATATGTCCAGTTGAACCTAATGGTACTGCAAAGGAACTACAATAATCGGATCCAAAATCCAGCTAAAAAACAATTAAGAATGCTAATTTCCAGCAAAGATCATAGCAGTTGTTTTGGGAACTAATATCATAAAAAATACTAACAGTTGCTAAAAGTATATAGACAAAAACTATATGTGCTGATATTTGCAACCACAAACACAATTGAATGCAACGATTTGAAATACCTCTCAGCTCGGGAACTTCGCTTCTCTTCTTCGGATAACTGAACAGGCATTCCAAACCGCTCAGCTCGTTTCATCTTCTTCTGAATATCATTACCCTGACAGCTGTCATCTCCTCCCGCCACCTTGATTTCCTCCTTGGCACCATCGGATGGCGGTGATTTCGGTGAGTCGGGTGCGGAATCGGGAGGAGATACGCTTTCAGCCGCTGGCTTGGGATCTGACGGCTCATCTAGGGTTTTCATATGGTTTTCTGGATTCTGCTGCGCTGTCGTTGTGGCGGCCATAGCTGAGGATCGAAGAAAGAATTTTGGAAATGGCGATTTCTTCAGTGAATTGCAAACGAAGGAATGGAAGCGGCAGCTGCTTTTTCTGTGCTTTATGGCTCGTTTGGTTCAGACTTTGGAGGCCGATATTTTCTAATTAAAATTCCCAAAACACCCTTAACTCATCGCTTTCTCGTGTTGTGTTTTGGATTTGTTTCGATAAAAAGTAAATAAAATCAATTTTTATTGTGAAATTTGAAAATATTAAATTATTTTTATTTAAGCACGGCATATGTACACTTCAATGGTACTGAGAAGCCAGATCTTGAAGGCTGATCCTTCGTCTTAAGAGATTTCGGGTTCGAATTTTTTTGAGTATGAAATTATCTTTGTTAGGAAGCACTTTATACCTAATGTGGAATTTTTCGGCGCAAATTCAGATTTAGTCGGGCTCTAATATGAGTATTGGACACTAGATGAGAAACAAAAAAAAAAAAGAGAAGCGAGATCTTACCTTTTTTTTTAAAACCTTTTCGTATATACAGTTTCCACGGAAGATCAAGTTGATGAGCCGTGTGATAGAAAAAAGTTATGGCTTAACTTTTTTGTTAACGGGATCTCCTACATCTACTATTAATAAGTGACAGCAAGATTCGAATCTTGAATCTCCACCTACTCTATTATGATAAATTGTGTGAATAGTCTCATCAGTTAGAAAGTACTCTCAAGTCCAATAATAATTATCCATTACATTATTTTGAGATATTCAACAATACTTGTCAATTTTATAAAATCAATAGTGGACAAATTCCATTAGAGAGAACGACTAAAAAGTTATAAAAAAATACAAATTGTCTTTGGCAAGTTAAACCAAAGTCGGAAAACATAAAGGGATGGAGTAAATGAGTGGACAATTTGGGAATTGTGGTCACTTTCCTATCTAGGAATCGGATAGCAGAAAGTTGTCACAGCCCATTTTCATTGTTGAAGGAGGAAGTAAATAGCTCAAGAGGAGCCATGAATTTGGCTTCCATAATCCATAACAACTCTACTCAATTGCCTCCAAAGTTCATCTCCACCTCCCACAAGATTTCCCCAATCTCTTCGCCTTCTACATCCCCAAAATCGGCTCACTTTCAATTAGCTCATCTTCGCTCATGTGTAAACTTGTGTAGATCGGATAATTTGAACCTGAGATGTCGTGGTTCTCGACCCACTTCATTAAGCTGCATGTTTGGTGCTTGTATTTGTATATCTCCAATTCTTCAAGAATATTAGTATCTTTTAACATTGATTATGGTATTAAAGTTTCTTTTTTTGTTTGCAGTTGGGTGTAAATGTAGAGGAAGAAGATATAGTGCGGTGGTTTCCTGCTTGAGAAAATCTGAACAAGGGGAAGAGTTGTCTAATGCTGGTTAGATATTAGAATTCTTATTACTCTACTTGTTTTCATAAGTAATACACTCAAATTTGGCCTCAACTAGCAAGTAAAACTCTAACTTTGAGTCTGCACATCTAGACACATCAACTCTTGTACACTGTGTCTGTTGAATACTCCACAACTACCCGTCCAAAATTTATGTGTCAGGTCAGTGTATGGTATCCACGAGACACAGTGGGGACGAGTTGGAGCGTTTAGGTGTTAGTTGAGACCAAGTTTTAAAGTATCTAGATGTGCACTCTCAAAGGTTGGAGTGGTTACTTGCTAGTTGAGGCCAAGTTTGAGTGTGTTTATCTATTATGCCAAAAATAAACTCAGCTATGGAAAATGAAATGATAAGAATTTGGAAATTCACTATTGTGCTGATAACGTATCATACTCTATGAAGTTCTGTAGATGTGGGATTTCCCAGCATGATAACGTAGTCACGTTCGGTTATTTTTGCTTAGGACATGTTGGGTTTCTTTTCTATTGGTCTGAACTTGGAAAATGAAAATACTAGAATAAAAATTGTATCTTCGTTAAAACCAATATATCCAGTACTATTAACCAAAAGTCAGACCAGAAATCTATCTTCGCATAGTCGTGTATAATGATCTCCCTTTGTTTTTCCTTGTTGCTGTACCAAATCATGTCGTACAAGTGGAAATAAAATGTTGCTGCATACATTCCCAGATTCATGAAATATTGCCTCACACTTCTTTTCTAGTAGTTTACATTTAGCATCTAATGCAATAGCATATTAGTTGCCAATGTTATGTACTCTCTTTCATAATGTTTTTAACTGTGTCACATCTTTAGCTCTATAAGAACATCAGTTGTTAAAACTAATATGACCATCCTTGCTTCCATATGATTGATTTATATGCCAAACATACCCCCCCCCCCCCTTCCTTCTGTAAAGAAGATAAATGGGAACTTAGTTCAAGTTTCTGTCACCATTTAATTACCAGAGTAATGGATTCAGCTGCAAGCTCTTTTGAGGGTTGTTATCCATTATAATCTTCCCCACCATATCATTTTAATTTGATCTCCACTGGTTAATTTACTAAAATGGCTTCAACTTACTATCCGGCTAACATGAAAACTAAAGAAAAGGAGATAAATGATATCCATCACTTCATCAGTCTTGGGAATTTCTGTTAACATATTCTAAGGTAATTGTTTGTCAGTCCTTTTTCTGTTAGAATGTAATGTGTCTGGCCAAAAATAATTTGCAGAGGAGACTAAGTCATCACAGTCACAAAATGGCACTAACGATATTAAGATGTCTCATAATACATTTGCTGTTTATGAAGCAGAAGAGAGAACTCAAGGGTCTGGAACTTATGTGTCTTCTGTCAGGACAGTAGCCTTGTGTGTAAGTAATTCCTTGCTATGGTCATAACAGCATTTATTGTTTGTCAGACTGATCTAGAGCACTCTAAATTGAAGGAAATATAGTGATGTATTTATATAGGTGTTTTCAGCAGTGGCATTTGGTGTTGGCGTGGGGCTCACGGATGGAGTTAGCAAGTGTTCTGAATTTTTCGCTGGGTAAAGAGTCAATTACTTTTTTTTTTTTTTTGATAACCGAGAAATCCGTCTGTGACCCGCCCTTTGGACCAATCACAGCCTTCTAAACTCGGTGGATAATGGGCCCGCCCCTCTACCCTTCTCCACTTAAATACTGGGCTTCGCTTTGCATGGTGTGGGGCTTGAACCTGCAACCTAAGCCACAAATCCTCCACCTTTTGCCAGGCCTTGGGGGCTAAAAAGTCAATTACTTTTCTCAACATATTGATGATTTAAGCCTATAAATTTTGGAAATACTTGAATTTCTTTGTTGTTTTAAGATGATAGAACCTCTGTTGTTGATTGCGACTGCGGAATGTGGAGTACTTCGAAATTATTCGTAATGCTAAAACGATAACAATAATATAAAGCTATTTAGAATTTCCACTATATAATATCTCTGTGATTCAAGTGAGAAGAACTCTGGGAAAAAAATATATGAAGTAGAGAAAAGGAGAAATAGTTAGGGGTGGGGTGACAAAGAAAGTTCTTACAACTTCTAGTTATACAATGGCTTGATCCTTCGCATATCTTTACTGTATTTTTATTAGGCAATGTGGTAGTCACCAGTTAGAATAGTAATTTCACAATGTGTTTCAGTGAGAGAGACTATGTATCAGGGCTCATCCTAAGTAATGGAAGTAGGCCAAAGATTCTGTAATTCAAAGTCAAATATCTCATGTCTAGGTTATCAAACAGAGCAATGGTTCTATTGATTTGATACACATATTCAGGGGTGTTGCCTCTGTGAAGAGTTGATAAGGGGTCAGCCTAGAACAATGTTCTATCTTGGAGTTATTAACTGCGCCAGGTGAATACTTTACATGTTTGATTGGAAAAGAGTTTGTGGTCAGGAGTGAGGATCTCTGAAGTTTCCTTTCAACCAATTCACAAAATAAGCCGTGACTGTACCCTTTATCACATAAGTGCAAGATGTTGCATAGATGCTATTGGGCTGGCCATGAAAATTTGATTGTTTACAGAGATGTTCCTCCCGATGATAAACATGAAGTTTTCTCCATTGTAAAAACTTAAAGCCTGCTTTCTTTTGACATCTTTCTGTAAATAGTGAGCAAGCACTTTCTTGATGCTGCTTATGACATGCAATAAAATTCTCATTTTGCCCTTTGAGTTGTAAATGTTTTAGTGCTGGATTGCACTGAGGATTGAGTAGTTTGATTTTTCTTTATTACTCAATTTTAGACATTGTGCTGCCTTCCTAGGTCTTCAAATTTTGTTCCTATCAAGTTCCAGTGCTTTCTAGGCTTGACTGCTTCGGGATTTACTGGTTTTAAGTTTAATTAATACATTTTCAGGTATCTGCTGGAGCAGAGTTTGTCAGTGGATAATTTATTTGTATTCGTTCTGATATTCAAATATTTCAAAGTACCACTTATGTATCAGGTGCGGTGCTAATCTTTCTGCACTTACTGTCCGTACTCGCAACGTTTGTGTTCATTCTGGCCCTACTTTTACTTTATATAAACTGGACAGTGTTTGTATTTGTCAATTAAGAGACCATGTTCATGATGCAAATGTGCGTATTGGGTCTACAGAACCGGGTGCTCTCGTATGGAATTGCTGGTGCCATAATCTTCAGGTTGTCTATCATACTGCTAGGAACAGCAACCCTGCAGGTTGGCTGCTAATTTCATTGCAAACATGTAATTACATAAACATGCAGAAGTTCCAACTTCCAAGTATATCCCCCTACCCAGAGAAGTACACATTATTCAGAGTTATTCACATTTATCATTTTATGTCATTTCAGAGATTTGAGGCAGTTAACTTACTGTTGGCTGGGATTCTTCTATACTCGTCATTCAAGGTGAATTCTCTTTTATCTACATTCATGTGAATTAGAATGCCATCTTTGAGCTTCTTTTTGCTGATGCAATGTTTTTAAGAAGATAAACTTGTGTTACATGATCCTTAATTTACCTTGATGTAGCCATGTTGAATAATTGTGACATGAGTGTGGATACTTTGTATTAATTCTTCACATTAAAAAATAGCAAAGTACTTGTACCTTATGCTTGTACATACATATGCGGGATACTTACACATACACGTACCTGGTACTTAAATATATCTGTAGTGGATACATGTTCTTAGTTGAGTCCATGTAACATACATAATTTTTTAAAGCCTATGTAACATAGATAAGAGCAAGCATGCCCCAAAAAATTCTGATACATGCACATATACCTGCAGCCATCATTCATGGGAGGTAGAAACAACGGTGGGAGTTAGGAGTGGCAATTAGATACTTAATTTTCATGATCATCACTTTGACGCCTCAAAGAGTCTTCTCTCTGTTCATAGTTGTGTTGCTCCAGTAGTGCTTATGATGATTATTTCTGCAACTGCTATTTCTTGTTTAAATAAATTTTCTAAGGATCCTATGTAAGAACCCGATGACCACCAAATTACTTGGATTAGCATATTTGTTGTTCTGAGAGTTGCAACGTTTTTATTTTAGTGCTGTTGCAAAAAATTTATAGGCAAAACCACTTAAATTTGTTGATTTGACTATATAATCACTTTGAGGATGTCATATCAACTGTCAGTTGTATCATCTGGCAGAAGTAACTAAAAGTACATTGAGTGCAGTAAAAAGGTAGAAACGGGAGATTAAATCCTTGCTTCTCAAAGACTCAACTAGGATAACTTAGTTGTTTTATTCTTGTTGAACCTATATAGACAGAATCCTCTTGCCATCAATGACTCCAACCTCTGAGTATGCCTTCTATTTCAAAAAGGAAAAAGAAAACAAGAAACTTAGTGAGATGCTATATGGTCTCATAATTGAGAAAATATAGATGACACTTGAGCCAAGCAGATCTGAAGGTACAGACCATTACGTGTTCGGTACAACTTATTACATCATTCCTCTAGTTTCTGCTCTTTAAAGATGTTATCTATTTCTAGTGGGAGTTGATTGCATATCACCATGAAACTTCCCAGAAATTGTTAGTGCTTTCTTTTAGTTGAAAGAGGGTAAATCATCATGAAGTACATGTCAAGAATGAACTTATAAATAGTGCACTAGATAGTTTGCTAATCATATGATGTAAATCTTACCCCTCCCTTCAAAAGTAGAGAAGAGAATGGACAGAATATCAAAAGAATTTTGGTGGAAAGGCAATAAGGAAAAGAATATTTGCCATCTAGTTAATTGGAGGCCTAGGTGGTAAAGCCCCGAGTAACTGTCTGTGAAAGTATACTTTGGAAGGAAAACTACTGTGGAAACAGGTTAGCAGTGCAAGGTGTGGACCTAAGGGCTGTTGGTCAGCTGACATGCCATACGCTCCTGTGGGATTAGTCTCTGTAAGAATGTAAGGTTTTATGAAATGATTTTGTTGCATACACCTACTTCTTGGTAATGGACAGAAATTCTAGCAAGATACCTGGAGTGGCCATACTCCTGTGGACGAGCAGTTCCTAGACTTGTACAGTTTGGTAGTCAACCCTGATGCATTAGTTGCACAATGTCAGGGAAGCCAATTTTAGAGAAATTTTGAGGACTGAAAATAGTAGGTCTCTGAATTTCTGAGAATACTAGAAGATGCTAATATATCAGGAGGAAACATGCAGTAAGGTGGAGACATTAGAGAGATGGAAAGTACTGCCAGGTATGGTTATGAAATATTAACCACAGATTAAAATGGTCCACCGCAGTGAATCTGAAAAGGCAATGCAACTCCCAAGGTGGCCAATTTTTTCTGGATTGGTGTGCATGAAGCTTGTCTAACTCAATCAAGTTTACGAAGTAGGGATTTCATAATGTGTAATAGATGCCTCATATGTGAAGGAAGTGAAGGGAGATACATCACTTTTTCATACACTGCAGCCTTTAGAGCATGTTTTCAGTGTGTACAATTTAAACTGGGTATTCTGTTAGACATTGAAGGAACTGCTGTGGGGCTGGACTTGAAAGCAGATGGGAAGAGAGAACAGGAAGATATGGTTTGCTATCCCAGCCTGCATGTTTTGGGTAATTTGACAAGACTAGAAGACATTTTGAAGGTTTAGCCAATCCGATGTAACAAATTAGATATAAATGCAAATTTTTTTGGTGTAGAATGACATATATTTGATGTTAACATGCTACTTGTGTTCCTGAGCTCCCTAGACATTAAGGAGGGAGCCGGAGTTTTTGACTTGTACATATTAACACCTTCTTGGTGCTTTTAGTGAAATAAAAGTTTGACTACTTACTTAAAAAGAAGAAAAATGCAGAGCCATCTCTCCTACCGCTGCAAATCTAGTACACAGCGTTGACATTTTCTCTATGAGGGATTGTCTATTATGCCATGTTTTCGAGTAATTTTCTATAAGGGAATACCAAAAATATAACATTTAAGAGATATCACTTCAAGTCATGCAATCAATGCTACCAGAATTTTGAATATTACCAATCAAGCCTAAAAGTATGTTGAAAAGAGACTGCTAGATACTCATTGGAGTTCCCCTGGATGTAAAAATATATCTTGGTTTAGTACATTGACTCTTATTTTTCATGTCATGTGAAAATGGGCTCTAGTATACAGGCTTAGCATAAAGGCCCTCACCTGTTCCGAACTGTTGTAAGTTAACTAGAAGAGCACCAGGGGATACCTAAATGGGCTCATATATTACTCTCTGATCGATATTGTTGTCCCAAAAACATTTTTGCAATTTAATTCATGATACCTATTTTTTTTTATCTCATCATAGTTATTCACTGGAGAAGAAGAAGATGCTGATCTATCTGACAATTTCATTGTGAAGACCTGCCAGAAATTCATTCCCATCACATGTAAAAATTTCTGTTGTCTTTTCATAATTAGGTGCAATATTTGGTTTCTAGTTGGTCTTATATGTTCTGCAAATGATTGCTGTTTGATTTTTTTCTTATGTTGGTACTAATTTGGTATTGGTTGTTCTGGAGTAGTTGAAGTGATCAAGTCCAACTACAATGACAACTGCTAGTTTGATTTATTCTTGTGATACGTTTTTCTAACTTTGCTTCCTATGCTGATTTCTCAATCCTAGCTTGTAGCTGAGAGCTTCGTGTAAAGTTTACAGAAAAATCATTAAGTTGTGCAATGCTACAAACATGGGACTTTAAGAAAGGAGTCCCTTTCTCTCTTCTTTCTTTTTTGCTGCCTCTTCTGAAGGATGTGCAATGTGATTCTGTATAGCTGCATAATGCGATTATTTACTTAATATTTTCGGAGACATACTTTGTGAAGTAAGTTATGCTCCAATTTTTTAGTATTTGATAGTTCTCTTCCCTTCTAGGTTCCCATCAAAGTGGGGTTTGATACATTTTTTCTTTTTGAAAATAAAACTTAGAAGTTTATATATATGACATACTCCATGTTGTATACTTCTTCATTCAAAAAAATGGAAAAAACATTCTTTATCAACGATAACGTTATTGGACTTTACAGAATAGAGGATCATTTTTTTAGAACTTACTATTTCCAATAAAAAAAAAGAGTATCATTTTCTCTGGGGGCATTAAAGGAGTGACGGCAAGACAAATAGGGCCAATATCCTCTTGACAGACTAGAAATCACTTATAGAATAAAGATATGGTTTGGTAATACGACAAGAAAGAAATGCTAGAGTTTTTGAAGGCAAGAAGGGTAATATAATTAATCTTAAGCTCAAGTGTATATCTTTACGTAATTTTTGGTGCAACAAAGCTATGGCACATGTGTTAGAGCCGGATGTGATAGTTGACTTTCTTAGTTCTTTATGGACATTGTAAATTCTCTTTTGGATGTACTCTTGGCCCAGCATACCCTTATCGCTGTTCTGTGTTACATCAATAATATTCTCGTGATTACCTATTTTTGAAAAAAGGTACACTTTGAGCATATGACTAAAAAGTACATACAATTCACCCTCATGCTATTAATCTGTTGGGTATCACCAAAATTCATGGTCCAGTGTAACTAAAACTCCATATGTTTCCTTGCTACATATTTGCTTTGATTTTGCAAGGTTATTTGGAGTGCAAGGGTGGGTGGGAACCCATGAATTAGGTTATGTTTTTCCTGTCAGAGACTAATTTTCTTCTAGTTCCGTGATGTTATTCGAGCTACTCTTTAATTCATATGAATTATGATACATGAGTAGGATCCAGGAACGAGTTTCCTTAGGATGATGAAGCTCTGGTCTTTGTACATAAATTTAACCTTTCAGCTTTTGAAATATATGGTGATTTTTCAAACTTTTCTTGGTGTTGCAGCTGAATATGATGGTGACAGGTTCATAACTTTGCAGGATGGTGTACGGAAAGTAAGTCGAACAGGGAGTTATTTTAGCAATTGAAATTTATCTTTGTCCTAGCATGTCACCTCAATAATTTCATGCGTATATCAATTTATACTTTTAGGGGTCGTGATTGGGAACAAGTTATCCCAGGATTGGGATAACTTATCCTATCATGTATATGGGATAACTTATCCCATCACTATGATATAAATGGTGGGATAAGTTATCCCAAACATGACAACCAAACAAGATACAAAATTTTTATCCCTCACACCAAACGACCCCTTAAATTTCTGGCTTAACGGAATCCGGCATCTTTTGACCATCTATACAAACAAAAGCCTGTGTACTTGCTATATAGTTTTCTAGAATATTTTTTATATTAATTGTTCTGATTTTTAACAGCCTTTAACATTTTGGGCAGGCTACCCCTTTACTTCTGACAGTAGCGGTTATTGAACTCAGTGATATTGCATTCGCTGTGAGTTTTCTGTTCATGCTGGATTTGACATATCTTAAGGGCTAACATAACTGTTTGTTTCCGTCCTAACAACAATGTTGTGTTCTTCTCAGGTTGATTCTATACCAGCAGTTTTTGGTGTCACAAGAGATCCTTTCATAGTTTTCACATCCAATCTCTTTGCAATTTTAGGTAAAGCCTGTGTTCTTTACTTTGCTTCTTATTTTAAGTTTTTAACAACAAGAGCTATAAAAAAAAGCCAATTACTAATTGAAATGTGATTTCTTGTACCAAATTCGAGTTGGTTTAAACTAGTGATATTTGGCATATGTTGTTCTATGCTTTGTAAAGGACATTTCGTTGACGTTCTTTTCATCAACTCATATATATTGAGGACTCATGTGTATGGAGTTAGTTGTTTACGAAAAAAATCTGTCTTGTTTTTACTCATTCTGATTTCGTGAAGAAGTAGATTTTTATTTATTACCCTTCTGCGAAATATGTTTTTCTTCCCTATAAACTAGGTGAACAACCTAGCTCTTCTTCTGCAGGATTGAGGTCATTGTACACACTCATTTCTGAAAGTATGGGGGAGTTGGAATATCTACAGGTGAGTATTGACTTGTTTTTATCAGTCTCTGCTTGCTGTATTACAACAGCCATTCACTCAATTGTCCCAAGTCAGTCATGATTGCTCAAGTTAGAGCTCTTGTTCTACAGACAATAGCATTAGAATATTTAAATAGAACTAATCAAACTAGGTGCAAGTCTGTTAGTGACTGTTCCTTAAAGTTCACTTCACTTTCATGGATGATAATTTTTAACTAAGATCCAATTTCTATTCAGCCTTCCATTGGTGTTGTCCTGGGATTCATTGGATTCAAAATGATCCTAGACTTTTTTGGTGAGTTTCTGCAAACATCAGTTGAGCTTTTTCCTCTTACAATTGAAATCCCCGGTAAGTGTCTTAAACTGATATCAAAATTCACGCAGGATACCATGTTTCCACAGAGGCGTCTCTTGGTGTCGTAGCGACATGTCTAAGCACTGGAGTCTTGCTGAGTCTTGTAAAGAAATCTGATCAATGAGTTGGGATGCTCTCAAGATCATGTTCTTTAGGAGGATAGAGGAGATATCTATGGTGTTCCTTTTTTTTCTTCTCTTCGTCGTTGTCTTGAACTTGCTCTGCCAAATGTACTTTATTCAATTGATATGACAATGACAAAATTAACAATCTTTTAACATGTTTCTTTTTGTAATAATTTGATTTCTTAATGCAACTCGGGTTGGGATGAATTATTACAACGATCATCTTCTTGCCTCATCTCCATGGACAACACTTAAATCTTCTCTTTTTTCTCTACAATATGGGGGAGTCAACAAGTCATTTTGATGAGACTCATTATATCAAATTGAACAGTAAACCAACATTAAAAGAAGAAGAAAACAAAATGTTCGTTTAGTAGCATTCAAGAGTCATATATGCTAGCTTGTAGTATTACAATTTTATGAGTTCTCCTCGAAAATGTCATTTCAACTTATATGTAACTGCAGAAATAAACACAAGCACGCGATTGTACATCATCATGAGCTATTCTAATACATACCTTGCACTCGTAAACACAAGCCATGTCTGTACAACAAAAATACTGGACCAGGATTTGGAGGTTTACCAAAGAATGACCAAAACCACAAATCGGACAAACGTAAATCACCTATTAATGCAATAATTGACAGGAACTAGCAGCTTCAACTGAGAAAGAACAAGGGAGGACCTCATAGTTGGTCTGAATTCTGAGGGAAAAAATATTTGTTGCGCCAATATAGTTCAGATGATTGAACCTGCACTCTAGATGCCACTGATTGTGGTTTGTTATCTGTACTTTCAACTTAGCTAAAATTCAAGAGGTTCCAGCCTTGGCTCCCCCTTTTTTGATGATCTTGTTTTGTTCCCATCACCCATCTAGTTCATAGCTCCACTTTAACCTTTTCGCAGCTTGTCACCATCGTTTCATTCTAGGTGAAGTAGCCGGTCCTGGCCGTGAAGTTTGGATGCTCCCCCGGGTTTCATGGTCAAATTTTTGTGAAGCAAGGTAAGTCAAAGCTGTGACAACATCTGCTATGACTGGACGCATGTTGGGTTGCTCCTGAACACACATTGCTGCAACTGCTAGAGCTTGGTACATGCCCCTTACTGGATACTGGCCTTGTAGCATTGGATCAGCCATCTGTGAGAACTTCCTCCGATCTTTGAACAATGGTCTTGCCTGATATACAGAGCACAACTATATAATTAGAAACTTGGTTCTCTTTATGGCTACCTGAACAATCTACACCCACACCCCCACACCCCACACACATATAATGCCCCAAGAAAAGTGTAACCAAAGAGGATCTAAACTCTATAAATCTCTCCTTCGCTCCATTTGACACACAATAGAGGATCAAGATTTTCCTTAAACATCACACATACGAGACCTTGAAAGGAATTCTAGACTTCCGACACTGAATGTTCCACTACCTTCCAGCTGTAAACGGAGATTAACAGCACGTCAACATCAACTGAAATACCCAACTTAGCCCCTACCCCCCACAGTGAAGATACATTGCTTCAAGTGGAGTCATCTGACACCGTTCCATTGAACAGCACGTCAACATCAACTGGTTTACCCAGCCTTAAGAATGATAGCATATTTGTTATTTCATTCAGGAAAAAAAATACTCTAGATCTTCTACGAAAGATTCTAAAGTCACTCAAACGCATTTGCTTCCAGATAGTGCACTAGATTTTTCAAACCATATTAAATCAGCAATTACCAGTTTTTTAACTCATTCATTGAACTCATCTTATGGATTGCAGATAACTGTAGAGACATTTTATAACTGTCCGATAATACTTTTTCCCTTCTATAGTTTTCAACTATAGAGATCATAATACATCAATGAAACAACAGGCCACCACAGAAAAAAGAGTTACCAAAAAGCTGTATGATACGAAAATCTTACCCATATAACCAGATTGAAATCTCCTCCAGTTTTTGAACTTTCAATTGCTTTCCTGCCTGTAATGATCTCCAGGAGGACTACCCCAAAGCTGTAAACATCTGACTTCAAAGTCAATTGTCCCGTCATGGCATACTCTGGTGCACAGTACCCATAAGTACCCATAACTCTTGTAGAAACATGGGTGTTATCTCCTACAGGCCCCAATTTGGCCAAGCCGAAGTCAGAGAGCTTCGCGTGATAACCCTCACCAAGCAAAATGTTGGAGCATTTTAAATCACGGTATATTACAGGGGGACTTGCACTGTGTAGATACTCCAACCCTTTTGCTGCTCCGGCAGCAATTTTCATTCTTGTGTTCCAATCTAGCCGTTCCTTACCTGGTGTTGGATCTGCAGAGCAATACTTCAATTCCAAATTTAATCCGACTTTCAGAATAAAATGAAAAAGAAAGTCTACCTAAGAAAGATTACCATGAAGATGGTCCTCCAATGACCCTAATGGCATATATTCGTAGACCAGAAGTCTCTGATCTCCATCAGCACAATAGCCAATTAGATTTACAAGGTTAGGATGGTGTAACAGACTTAACATCAGCACTTCGACAAGAAATTCCCTGTTGCCTTGCAATCCATTACGATCGAGTTGCTTGATGGCGACGACCTGCACCATTAAAAGTCAACAAAAGGTGTTAAACTTCAGCTCCAGCTAACAACTTAGAAGTGAGAAGCAAACCATCAAGCATGGTGCCAACACTAGAAGAAAAGGTAAATGACCCTAATCAATTATACCTTTGCCTATTTCAACTCGAACCCCACATATATGTGAGAAAAGGAGAATTGAGCCCAATTAGTTCAACGAATATGGTAAAAAGCACAAGAGAAACCAAAGTATCCATGAAATGTACATCACCACTTGTTAGAAAGTAGAAAAATATTTTCCTGATTTGAGTAAGGTCTAGCCTCACTCTGCAGATGCTAAAGAACAAAAGTGAAATTTACGTTTCAGATTTCTCATGTAACTACAAACTCAAGTGACCCACTGTACTTTTTGCCAATTGACAGACTGGGAAGAAGTCCCAAGTGTTCACCCTCTGCAGATGAGCCAACTGATGAACTGAAGATAGCATAGCTATGCTCATCTGAAAAGGATTTGTCTGTGGTCGTGGCTCAGTAAGAATCAAAAAGAAAAATCAGTAAAAGACTGAAGATTTACACAACAACATTATTCAGAGAATAGAGAGTGCAACAGAATCTGGTAGATTAGAGGCAAACCAAACTATTGATTTCTTTGTTACATTTCACTATTAGCAAAAAGCAAAAAGACTTTATGAGAATTGACCTGATTGGACTCGATCACCCCTTTGTAAACTCTACCAAAGCCTCCTTCTCCAAGAAGATAATCACCTCGGAAATTTTTTGTTGCAGCTGCTAAATCGCGAAATATAAAAGTCTTGGCTGCAATTTGGCTGGACCCTGCATCCTTATCAACTTCCTTTGAGCGTAATGAATTCTTTGGTTTCAACTTATCTGAAGACAAGAACATAAAATAGAAAAGTGAGCAAAAGCATGGCACTAAAGTGAGGCAACGAGTGTTCAGAAATAAGAAGGATGATTGACAAGAGGGAAAATGACATCTAAACTTTTTTATTGGTTCAACTTAGGGATGGGAGAAGTTGTTTGAAGTTTGAACTATAAAGCGTCATTAACTGTAAAAGATTACTTGAAATTTGAACTATGAAACTTCACTAGCTGATGTTGGTTACACTAGAATTTTTAATATGGCATACACTACCAAAAACAGCAAGACTTGACAAGCTCACGAATAATGGTACCAATAATGTATATATGACAACCATTGTTCTTCAAAATTTTAGAAATGCACAATACATGTGGTCACCTGATACGCAGATAACTAGTTAACTGATAAGATATGTTGAGATAAAAAAGTTAAAAAAATCCAAAATCTATATATTGTAAAATGGAGAAGCTGCAAATCTTTGGAGGACAAAGTGTTTTGTCCTTTTCTTATTTTGTCTTGGTGCTCGGGTGGATAGGTTGGGGGGGGGGGGGGGGACCATCTTGCCTCGTCTGCAGAAGTGGAAGATTGGAACCAGACTTGAGGCTACTAAACTTCTCTAACATTTCATTACATCATGTTACCACGACCTTCCTTCTGGTTCTATGAGGCCTTCATACAAAATGACATAACGTAATGATATCATTAGCCACTTAACTTTTTAGTAGATACTAATTGAAGGCACTAATTCTCTGACCTTTATCACTTCCATTCTAAAGTACTACCATTCAGCAAATTAACCATAATTTGTCCCAAATTCAAAATTTCCAATTGCAAATAATTCCTCCACAACTATGACCAAAACCTTTTCTTTTAAAATGACAGTAGTGCTAAGCCAGCTTATGCACACAACTTGATTATTACTTTGGATGCCTGCATTCCTTCACTAGACGATATCAATGACTCTTCCCACCAAGGCATAGCCAGATAGGAAACGATCACCCAACATTTCATATTGAACTCTGATCTCCCAGGGTTCTCATTCCAGCTTCACCCCCTTGGATCCAACTACAACCTAGACTAAATTAACCAGAGGGAGCAGGTCATCGCGGCACTTCCATAACATACTACCACAACAATCAAGTAGCATAGCATTTAAATTTTAAGTCAGTGATTATGATATCAAGATCCAGATCAAAGTACCCCCAATGGTAAACAGCTGAATATCCAAGAATCAGAAGTAAAAACCCAAAACCAAAACCCACAAAAATTGGACAAACATAAAGCAACCCCATTTCACCAAATCAAACAATCAGTTGACTGTATACACAAAGATTACAACTTTACAACTTGAATATCCAAGAATCAGAAGTAAAAACCCAAAACATCCAAAACCCACAAAAAATTATACAAACATAAAGCAACCCCATTTAACCAAATCAAACAATCAGTTGACTATGTACACAAAAATTACAACTTTACAACTTGAATATCCAAGAATCAGAAGTAAAAACCCAAAACAACCAAAACTCACAAAATTAAACAAACATGAAGCAACCCCATTTCACCGAATCAAACAATCAGTTGACTATATGCACGAAGATTTCAACTTTACAGCTTGAATATCCAAGAATCAGAAGTGAAAACCCAAAACAACCAAACCCCACCAAAACTAGACAAATATAGAGCAACCCCGTTTCACCAAATCAAACAATCAGTTGACTATACACACAAGGATTACAAATTTACAGCTTGAATATCCAAGAATCAGAAGTAAAAACCCAAAACAACTAAACACACACAAAAATTAAACAAGCATAAAGCAACCCCATTTCACCAAATCAAACAATCAGCTGACTATATACACAAAAATTACAACTTTACAACATGAATATCCAAGAATCAGAAGTAAAAACCCAAACAACAAAAAACACACAAAAATTAAACAAACATGAAGCAACCCCATTTCACCAAATCAAACAATCAATTGACTATATACACAAAGATTTCAACTTTACAGCTTGAATATCAAAGAATCAGAAGTAAAAAACCAAAACAATCAAACGCCACAAAAACTAGACAAATATAGAGCAACCCCATTTCACCAAATCAAACAATCAGTAGACTATATACACAAAGATTACAACATTACAGCTTAAATATCCAAGAATCAGAACTAAAAACCCAAAACAACCAAAACACACAAAAATTAAACCAACATAAAGCAACCCCATTTCACCAAATCAAACAATCAGTTGACTATACACACAAAGATAACCAATTCACAAATTGACTATCCAAGAATCAGAAGTAAAAACCCCCTAAAAAAAAAACTCCACAAAAATTAAACAAACATAAAGCAACCCCATTTCACCAAATCAAACAATCAATTGACTATATACACAAAGATTGCAACTTTACAACTTGAATATCCAAGAATCAGAAGTAAAAACCCAAAACAACCAAACCCCACAAAAACTAAACAAAGATAAAGCAACCCCATTTCACCAAATCAAACAATCAGTTGATTATATACACAAAAATCACAACTTGTGCAGATTGATAAATACCAGTAGAGTGCCGGCCCGAATCGACTGAATTTTTCTTCTTTGAGGTCTGTTTGGATGGTCCTGAACAAGGAAACCAACCCATTTTCTTCTCCTTTGCAACTTGAGAGGGGCGAAGTTTTTGCTCAGCTGATTAGCTGTCTAGAAAAGTGAAGACGGAGGATTAAACCTTTTCGTGGCTCTTTCTTTCCTTTTTTTTACCCTTTTTATTACAATAATTGTCGAAATTTTGTAATTTTTTGTTTTAAGGAAGAGTAAAAAATTCAGACAAAAACCTCTTTTTTTTCTTTTTTTTTTAATAAAAAAATTATTTGAGTAACCTACTGCATCTTCTCCAAACATTGATTTTGATTTGAAATTAAGCCGCCCTTTAATTAAAAAATAATATTTGGACAATTATAAGGACTTAAACATGTGGAATGCTTCATTATTTTTATTTTTTTGAATAAAATTCAATCAGCTTTTGACATAGATGTAAAGTAATATTATTTACTCATCATAGACATAATTACCTTTTCAAGTTAATATCTGAAAGATCACTCAACTTTGAAAATTTATTTAGTAAAGTCATTAAATTTTATTTTATATCAGTAAAAGTAAAATCACTGAACTTATGCTTTGATATCAATAAAATCATTCAAATTAAAATTATTATTCATTTATAAATATATAAAATTATTTTTGTTGATCCACATGTAATTAGATTCAAACTCATTCATAATTCTACCCATTAACCCAATTAAAAACCCACACTTCTTCAACAATAGCCAAAACCAAATTCTAATTTGTCCCGTTATTCCTCTTTCATATTATCTACACAATTTTTTTTCCACTTCCACACAGATTTCCCCTCTACTGTTACACATAAATTCACATCCATATTTTATTCAGCTTCAGATTTTATGAAGATTGTAAATTTTTCAGTAATAAAACCTAAAATCTTGAAATATAAATTGATGGTTCTTGAATTTTTAGTATAGATAATTGTCAATTTGTCTGTGATGATAACGGGTTATGAAACATGTTTTCGTTATTGTCCGTGTCACTTCGAAACGGATCGTCTATATTGCCAGTTTAATCATGCAAAAATTTCTGCAATTGGGACTTCTTCAGCAATAACTAAAACCACACTCAAAATGCACATGCATGGAGATTGCAGGAAGATGAAGAAGTGTTGGGCTTTTTTAATTGGGTCAATGGATAGAATTGTGAATGTTTGAGTCTAACTGCACGTAAATCAATAAAATTAATTTTATATAATTAATTAATGATAAATTTAGTACAGTAATTTTATTGATACAAAAACATAAGTTCAGTGATTTTAGTGAAACAAAACAAAGTTCTATAATTTTACCAGATAAATTATCTAAGTTGAGTGATCTTTTGAGATATTAACTCTTCATTTGCATCATTCAAGCTCAAAAAAAAAATAATCTCAAAGGTTTTATCATTTTAAACTTCAGATTTATTTAATTTTAAAATTTAAATTATCTCTTTCTCAAACTTTTAATATCATAAAGTTTTATTCGTATAGATGTAAATTTAGAATATGAAATTTAATTTGTCTAAGTTTGACCTCTGAGATAATATTCTTGAATTTTGAATTGTAAAAAACTTATATCCGTAATAACATCCTAAAATTTTACACTCCAAGCCAATGTTATAGAGTAAAAAGAACACTTTTAAGGTAGTGTCCCAAAGTTTGAAAAAGAAGAAGAAAACTATGAAGAAGTGGACCTCTACTGCTTTCTAATTAAGAAAAAAATAAGGACAAAATAATATTGTAATTGAAAATTGGTTAATTTTTAATTAATATTTCAAATGTTGTTTAAATTTCAATTAATAATCCTAAAATAGATTATAAACGGATTTGATAATCCATAAAGATAAGAATAAGATTCACATATATCCTATCCTTCTACATTTCACTTGTGAGGTCATATTGAATAAATTGTTGTCGTCTCGTGGTCTAAAACTCCATATTTCTCTATTAATTCCGCCCAAAGAGCTATTTTTGAGCCACTCCACCTACCTTAAAATCTTAGTTCAAATGTTAAGATTAGTAACAATAACATGTTTTAAAAAACCTTATTTACATATATTTAGAACTTCTAAAACTCTTCAAAGATACAAGTTTCAAGGTGGTTGATTGTATTCTGTTAATTAAAGATAGAAATAGATATGATCATTCTATCACAACCTCTATCGGACATATAATTGAAGGGTTTAATTTCTTTATTTTTGAACTTTTTTTACATATTAATGAGAAGAATAATGAAAAGATTCTTTAGAATATACTACTTGACAATGTGGAGGGAATCTTTTATTGATAGGTAATCTTGACATATTAGTGCCATATATTTCTTGAGGATTATGATTTTCTTCATAAACTCAGATTTTTTTTGTTATATATAATAGGAATATTTTCAGTTAACTAATTTAGATTTTTTATTATGTTACAAGAAGAAAAAAGTTTTATTTTGTTATCTTCATCCTATGAATATTTTCACATATAACACATTATTCTCGTAGAATTCTAAGATTGGAAGTTGGTGTTTCCAATTTGTTTTTTTTAATAGTGTAATGTTTCAATTCGATCGATTAGTTTATTAAATTCGGGTTATATCATTATATTATATAATTAAAATTAGACGTTTTAAATCGTCTTAAATATCTTATTTTTTTGTGTTGGTACGGTTCAATTATTTTTCATATTTTAAGAAAAAAAATCATGTAAAGAAATACAAGTGAAAGTTAGAATATGAGAACGTAAAATGCATACTTGCATAAGACTTTAACAAAAATTCTATATTTTTTCTTTTTAAAAAACGATTAATTAAGTGAATATGAAATACTACTAGAATAGATATATACCCCATTATTTTACGGTGTAAAACAAATTAAGCAAAAACCGAGAATCAATTATATTTTTAAATGATAATAAATAATTAATCAAATACCACTTTGAAAAAATAGATGAATATATATAACTTGCCAAAAAAATGTAATTTCTTGAAAATGATTTTAATTTTCTAGATGTCTATAGAATCAGAAATATTGCAATTAAAAAAGAATGTGGAGCACCACCTCATGCTCACCCACCTCCTACAACCAAGAAAGAAACATTAAATTTCTCTTCTGCTATTCTATTGGTCAAGAAAATAAAATTAATTTTTTGAATGATCCATTGCCATTTGTCAAGCAACTCAGCATATAAATTAATTTATGTGTTGCAATTACATTTTTCTAGGTTTCCCACCACGTGATACACATGCTCGTCTAGTTTGAATTCACATATAAAAAAAATCTACTTTGAAGGATGAAAAATGCTTTCTATACTCAGGTTTCAAACATAAAAGCTTTAAGAATAAAAAGGTATTTACAACTCCATCAAAACATTTTATTGGTAGCGTTGTGATTAAAAAATACATAGTACATACGTGTGTGTGAGAGAGAGAGATTTGAGAACCTTAAAATTCATTTTAAGTTTTAAGTTAATGACTACTATTAAATGCAATCAATGCACATCAAATCATAGTAGTGATTAATTACACTAAATAAATCCTACATTAACACCCTATAGAAATGCACCACAGCACCATCATTGTTAATTGTAATTAAAGTTGACTATCCATCAATTTAATACAAGTATACAACTAAATAGAAATGGTCATATAACAAAGAGAAAAATCATTTTAACGTGGCCTGTGAGATTCTTGAATACCTAATAATAGTGATTCTTTGACCAAAAACTTGTTTATTAAACACTTAATTCTCAAATAAATTTACCAAATACAAACTGTTTTCCTCCTGATTTTGAAAAGTTAATTTCATAAAAACTTTTTTCAAACAAACAATTTTTTTTTTTTTTTAGAAGTTTGGCCAAACACACGGGTGCCTATAAGTTAGGCGTCAAGCACATGAATGCCATTTGCCAAAATCATAAGTAAACTTGTACCTCAAACAAAAGCAATTTATGTAAAAGGTTGCTTTCGTTTGCATTATGGTAATCAACTATTTATAGTTCAAAGGATACACTGAATTTGGCATAAGATGGGATCTCTAAGAAATGGGATAAGGGGATATACCAAATATAATTACGATATGAAGTCATCATTGGTAGGAAACACTTTATCCCCCTGAGTGAAACTTCCCAGCACAAATCCCAATTAGTTAGATGCCTCGAAGTGAATACCAAGTGGAAAATTTTTTTAAAAAATAAAAGAAATAACATAATACACAATAAAATGGTATATACGTTTTCTATCTCTTCTTCTTTCTTCCACCAGTATTTTGATACCTGTTATATATTTTCGTACCAATCCACAGACGAGATCCAATGGTAACTGAATTTCACAATGCTTACAACAACGACAACGACATACCCAATGTAATCCTACAAATGAAATCGTGGGAAGGCAGAACGTATACCTACCTTACCCCTATCTTTGTGGGGTAGAAAGGTTGTTTCTGATAGACCCTCAACTTAATGCTTACCAACAGACTAATTCCAGTGTCAGAACTCAGAAGGTCATAAACATAAATCAATCACCAACCAAATTCAATCCCTGTAAATTTTGTTCACTAAACACAACCGGGGGAGGGGGGGGGGGAGGGGGGGGGGAGTGTGTGAAGTCTGAAAAGCATAATCTCCTCCTTTAACAAGTCCCAATTACTGACACTACAATGGCTGCTAAGAAAAAATATGGTTAAATCTGACTACTATATGTTACACAGGAGTAAATCCTCACAGTACAAGACACTATTATAAACAAACTTACTTAATGCATGAAAGATCACGAAGTCCAGTCTAAATGATCATTTGCAGTATCGTTTGGGTTGTTTTTGCTCTGCCTGCCTCAGAAAATGTCCTCAAACACATGGCCACTGTTCTGCTAGTCTTGTTCTGTTTTAGTATTAAACCGAAATATACAATTCAAGGAAGAAAAGATTAACGCTACTACACCATTCGGATTCAAATGGATGGTATAGCCATTTGACTTCAGCAAAATAACAGAGAATGCAAACTTCTTGATTGTTGCATGCATTTTGCCGCATAGCTTTTAGGTCTTCAATTCATGTACTCATATCAGGTCAACCTCATTCCTTCTAAAGTTCCAACTCCCTACGCGTAGAAGGCACTCCTATCTCTTTCTGAATGACTGCATGCAAGATGCAAAAGGAAAATTACTGAAACTAGAAATATGTGTGTTCCCCCACGATCAACTGTATGATGCAGAGAGGTAGTAGACCGGCTTCAACTAGTTAGGATCAGTTGACTTGGAAGCAGATAAATCAGTTCTCTTAAAATTTGCTCAAGAGGTTCAGAAGTGACAGTTCAAGTATTCCCTGCCTGATTAAAGTCCATTTGCCTGCAACATAACAGTTTGAATCACGACGTTAGTTATCAGTTTATTAACTTAAAACAAATAAAGAACATAGAAGTGCAACATTTGGTACAAATACGAACTTATTAGCATAGCAGTATTTGTTCTCTACTAGAAGTACCTCGCAACACAAGACAGTTTTATACTTTGTCGATGAAGCAAATAACAAGTGAGTTTAGATACAATTGGCGTAAACATGTTCATCTCCATCACAATTTACTTACTATCATTCCTCCATCCCATTTCAATTCACTTGAATCCTTTCTTTAACTAATATATTTCTCATTCCCAGGAAATCGATATTATTTCACACATTCTTTACTTGATGTGGAATTTCTTCTATAATATCCCACTCTCATACATTTCTTCTATAATATCCCGCTTTCATACATTTTAAGAAATACACATGACTGGATCATCCGATTCAAGAGGGAGGGAGTTAAAAGTGCTTACATTTTTTCCGGGAGAGCTTCAGTTAAATTATTTAATATTCAAACTACAAGAATTTCATATGAAGATTGTATAAGAAGAAAAAGGAAATGCAAACCTTGCCAAAAGACAGCTTTATGACTAGATGAACAGTGACAATATAAAATATAAGTCTCTCGCTTTCCTCTCTTTTTTCTTGCCAAAGCTAACCAAAACTTCAGAATCCAATATTCAGGAGCAGCATCTTTTCCTCCATCAACACAACCAAATTTAGCCTCCTCAGATTAACAGCATCAAGTTAGAGTAGGAACACTCAACCCCTGAATTTTCTCCTGCCCTATCCTATCCAGTGAAATTGGCACCAACATTTTAGAGGTGCCTAGCTCTTCCAGAGAAAACATACATATTCAAACTTCTATTCTTAGACGTGCTGATATTACAGACCTCATATTCTTCATCCATCCATAACCAATTTAAATTTTCCTCCAAATTGGCATCTCCTTCTTTTGGAATCTCTTGACAATCCAAAAGCCACTTGAATCGTTTATGCCCAACAGTGAACTGCTAAGCTACACTGACTGCATCCCAATCTGACACAGGTGAACAAGTAGAGAACCAGTGACAACAACTTTCTAGGTTTATGAATTTAGACAGCTACACTTCATCATACTCCTCAATTAATATGAACAAGATCTCCAATCTCCGTGGACGTTAGGTTATTCCCAACATCAATGACCATCTTTGTATTAGTCAATTCCGCCATATATTTTGAATACAGTGTATGCAAGTGTCCAACATGGAGAAAATTGGAACTTTGTGTTAAGAATGTAAATATTACATATAAATTCTTTGTAAATATGGATTAGGCTTAAAAACCGTGTAATTGTGCAATAATTAGGAGTAGAAATTACTTTCCTTTCCTTTTATGGATTACGTGTAAATATTATTTAAGTCCCAACATGCTTGACAGAATAATAAAGTAATTTACTCCCAAAATCTCTTTCTTCTCTTTTCTTTACTTTATGCACATTAAAAAGTATGAATGTTGAGCATTGGTGGGGCCAAGGCAGAAAGAATTATGAGAATGTGTGAAAACACTTGTCTTACCCATCACACCTAAGTCTTTTTATGTGAACACTTTACTATGTACATTATTTTGTTTCCCGATGTGAGCTAACATAACTATATGCACTTACGTAATTACATTTAATTAACGCTCTCCACAGGCTGGAGCATACAAGTGGTACGCACCGAGTTTATAACTTATAAGAACACCCGTGGAAGACTTGGTGAATATATCTTCCAACTGATCATTTGACTTCATGAATTTCATGATAATGTCTCCTAAGCGTATCTTTCTGCGAGAAAGTGTGGTCCTTCTCCATGTGTTTGGTTCTCATGAAGCACCAGACTCGTTGCAACATGAAGAACAACTATTTGGTGTGAATGAGTTCGCAAGTTACAATAATTATTATTTGATGCTCTTGCTTCTCACTGGATCTAGCAACCTAATTTGTTTCTTGATTTTCCAAGGCAAACTACTTAAAAGTAAAATACAATATGTAGAAGTTGAACGTCTATTAGAAGATAACCCTACTCAATCCACATCTGTGTATTCAGTATTTTCTCATGTCCTCAGTTCTCAAAGAATAATCTTCTTCTAAAATTGATTCTATGTATAAAAAAAATATAGATACTTGAATACATGGAGAGTCCATAAACTAAATTACAACACTCACAAAAAAGAATAGACTATTGCATCCCAGTGAGTCACATGGAGAGTCCATTAATTAGTTTACAACATTCACCAAAAAGGCAATATCATCCCGAGTTACTGAGAGGTAATTCAACCTACCAACCAACCACCTATATCTTGCAGGGTCACTAAAAGGACTAATATGGACCTAGCAGAAGCCTAACATTTGGATCCATAAGAGTGTCAATGGGTCTAAAACAAGAATGTCTAGAGCATACTTACACGGGAGATGAGAATATCTGATCTGGACTGAGCGTTCTGAATACCTAAAAAGTACCCAATTTGTCTAGATCCATAGTCCAGAAGTGTCAAAAGAAGTGTTGCTTCAATTTAGTAATGTGTAGACAAAGAAAGAGATAAGAACTCTCTAGAACAAAAATTGAAGTTGAAATTAGAAAAGATCTGTGAATTCCTTCAAATTAACGATTGCTTATCACCACCTAATAATAGGTGTAAGGTTTACTCAACGAAAACTAAACATATGCTAGGAAGTTATAAATGATTGTGTGCTACACGTGCTCCTCCTTGACCTTAGTGAGATGCACTTATTGTGTGGTTTGACTTCATGAGTTTCTTATCCATATTGCGATTTTCCAAATAAGTGAGCTTGACTTGTTGATTTCCTTGTTTGAATTATCATTAATATCCAACACTTCCTTTCAAGTCGGAACATATATATAAATCATATACACCAAACTTATTAGAAATGTTTTCACTTCGTAGTCCTATGAGGAACCTTTGTAAAGATAGGTGGTAGTAGTAGTTTAGCTGAGCCAAAGGGTGTATGATAATTTCCTTAGAAATAACCTTCTCCAAAACAAAGTGGTACCTCTTTCTAAATTTTTAGTTCTTTTATGAAAACTGGATTAGAAGCTATACCTGACAGAAAATGGCTACAATTGTAGAAGTCAGAAATGAACAAGGATGGAACCTGATTTTTAGAAGGTTCCTCAATGACTGGGAAGTGGAGAGAATGACTCAGTTCTATAATACCTTGGAACAAGCCAAGAACCTCACTTGTGAGGAAGACAAATTGACATGGAAGCTGGAGAAAGATGGCAAGTTCAAGGTGAAATCAGCCTACAAATTACTAGACATTTCAACTGAAACCAAGGAGTTTTGGCCTTGGAAAATGATCTGGAAAGGGAAGATACCACATAAGGTGGCTTACTTCACATGGCTTGTTGCAAGACAATCTGTTCTGACTCAGGATAACTTAATGAAAAGAGGAAAGGACTTATGCTCCAGATGTTTTTTTTTTGAATTTGAGACAGAGACAATAAACCATCTTTTTTTGCATTGTAAAGTGACTGAGAAACTATGGAAGTATTTCATTAACCCGAGAGGTATCACATGGACCATGCCTAGAACTACTGCAGAAGTCCTAGCATGTTGGAATAGAGATGGAAATCAGTCAGGACACAAGGAGAGATGGAAGATTGTCCCTGCCTGCATCTGGTGGACAATATGGAGTGAGAGAAATCAGAGATGTTTTGAGAACAAGAGCATCCCTTTCCAAAGCATTAAAATGAATTGTTTAGTGACCTTTTACTTTTGGTGTATCCATTCTATTCCCAAGGATCCGGGGGACATCACCCTATTCTTAGATAGTTTATGAGGGAGATAGGTGTTTTGATTCTTTTTGGTAAACCCTCTATACTTTTGATGTAATTACTATAGGAGTTCACTATTGGTGTACTTCTATGTTTATAATACCAATTAACTTTCTCAAAAAAAAAAATATTGCTTGATTATCACAATAAAACATTATTTCTTTAATGTCTACAAACTTCAATTTTCAATCTACGTAAAAGGCAAAAGAATACCCTTAACCTATTAGAAATGGTTCAAAAATTCCCTCCTTCCACCTATTGGCTGAAAAATGCCCTTAACGTTTTCTTTAGGTTCAAAAATGCCCTTTAGTTCAGGGAAATATGACACGGAATTTCACTAAACAAGTGGCCAATTTTCGTTGGTCTACATAATCATATATCATATATATATATATATAAAAGAGAACCTTAGGCCTGCCTACGTGGCGCTACCACAAACCAGAATTCACTTTTAATTTATTTATTTCCAAAACTAGCCTTCCCCTTTCATGAAAAGTTGTGACATTTCCGAAAAGTTGCGACTTTAATGAAGAGTTGGGACTTTTATGAAAAGTTGTGACTTTAATGAAGAATTGCGACTTTTATGAAAAGTTGTGACTTTTATGAAAGGTTGTGACCTTCCTGAAGGGTTGCAACTTTTCCAAATAGTTGTAACATTTCCGATAAAGCATAATAAATATTTGTTCACACTACCATTTGTTGTCTATAAATAGAGGAATTTCCTCTCATTTTAAAACAACGAAAATTCTGAACCACTTCTTCTTCACAATTAAATATTTGTGTACTTTACCCATGTTGAGTGGCTCAGTGACACCATTGCTTATGTTACAGATCCTGGTATGTATTTTTACAGTCATTGATTTATGCTTATGTTATTAAGGATAAATGATAAGATGTAATAATTTTCATTTTCATTTACACTATTAATCTTTTATGTAAGATAACATAGTGTTTAGTTTTAGTGACTGATAGATTTTAAGTATTATTTTATTTATTCCGTGATCTTAAATTCCCGTGCGAAGCGAGGGTAATTTTACTAGTTCTTTTATCAAGTAAAAAGACACCCACCCAACCCAACACCTAAACCCGTTTTCACTTGCAATTAGGCCTTTTCTCGTTCTTTCTTCCTCTGCTTTCTTTCTTCAAAACAACGACTTTCAACTCTAAAAAAACAATAGATAAATTGCAGCATTTAACTCAGGTATGATAGGTAAAATGCAGATTTTAAGCCAAAACAGCGACTTTTAACCCAACAAACAACAGTTCAAATGAAAGCTTGAAACCCAAAAAATAACAGCTAAAAATGTAGATTCAATCCTCAATAGCGATTATGCGACTAACCTTGGTCACGAGAAGAAACTGATTTTTTAGACATTGAATAGGACAAAAGAAAACATAAATTAATGGAAAAGAAAAAGGAGAATGTTGTTGCTCGATCTAGTAAAGAGTTGAATATTGAGCTACGACAACAACTGTTTGTGAACAAATGTGTTAAACAGGTACATTGAACGGAAAAGGCTCGAAATGCCCTTAACTTATTAGAAATAGTTCAGAATGCCCTCCTTCCACCAATTGATTTAAAAATGCCCTTAACGCTTTCTTTAGGTTCAAAAAGCCCTTTAGTTAACAGAAATATGACATGAAATTTCACTAAACAAGTGGCCAATTTTCATTCGTCCACATAATTCTTTTATCAAATAAAAAGACTCCCACCCAACACCCAAACCCGTTTCTTCCAAATCTAACCCAGCTTTTGTATCGTTTCATCTCCTGTTATTTGCTTGTTCCTCTCACATGGTGCTTAAGCCCTGAAGCAAGTCTCAAAACGTGTTGAGCGCTTCGCCTTGCTTAATGTGCACTTCAATAACGTCATCAGGGTTCTACGACATACTTTTCTCTACCAATGAGCCTCTTCTGAAGAAGCGACACTAAACAATTGATATTTCACTTTATCATGTATTTTTTTCTAATTCTTTGTTCATATATTTATCATTCATGCTTATAATACTTAGTCTTGGACTAAACATATATTTTGGATTTTTTTTCTCCCTTTGTGCCTTTTTCCATCAAAACCCATGCTTTATTTGTGGTTTGATCTTAAAACCCCAATGGACCTTAGAATTTTTTGCTCTTTTTTGCTTTTTGACAACACTGATCCAGATGTAGAATGCCAACTAATTGGTTAACCGGCCTAATCTACATCAAAGGATCCTTTAATGTGAGTGTTTCCTTTGTCTTCAAGCAACAATCTTTGGCCTGGTGCTTTTTTTTAATCTGTCTTAAGATTGGTAAAGCAGCATCTCGTTGACTGGTATTGCAGATGCATTGACCGAGTTACTACACCCACAACAAAAGAAACCTTTTTTTAAGGTAATAATGAGATAGTCCAAATTCCTAACTAGCCTTTGGTAACTTTTAGGATTTGTCATGGCTTCCCCTGATCTGGTAACAGTTTACTGTTCAGACCCATCAGACTATCAACAGGCTTCCAATCCATACCTATGTATTTAAAGGTATCTAGTACATAATTTCTTTGTGAGATAACATTGTCTCTTGATTGGGACTCAAAATACCAAGAAAATATTTTAGAATGTCCTAAATTCTTGATTTGCAAATGACTTGTTAGATATTTTTTTGTTGGATGATTCTCTCATTATCATTGCATGTAATAGCTATGCCATCTATATATACCAACAGATAAACAGATTGACCAGGTACGACAGTAGAATGCTGGGCCAACTACTTAAGAAGAAAGTAGGAATAGGACCAATCACTGATGAAAACAAGATTAGGATAGAGAATCTAAAAATGGGATGTTTCAATCTACCTTTTTCTTAAAGCATCTATCTTTCTTCTTCTGACAAAATTTGGTCAAGGCTGCTTCTCTGGCAAGTTTAGAAGGATCTGTCGTGTTTCCACAACCAATGCCGCTGGCATCACCACTTTCATTTTTGCCAGCTAACCCATTATCACTTCCCCCATTTGTTCCTCCAGCATTTATAGCTGTGCAGCTTCCATCCTGCACATTGCTTCCACGGTTACTTCCCGAAGCACTTCTGTTCAAACTGTGATACTCAGGGTTCCCTTCACAAGGCCTAGCTAGAATGTTGAATGAAGCACAACTTGGGCCACCCGCACTCAGTTTCTTCAATGAGAAATCTACATGGGTGGAAGTGTAATCTTGATCTAGGTCATGGAAGTGATAATGGTGGTGGTGCTGATGAGGGTGCTGGATGTCAGTGTGAGACCCTCGCGGAACAAGACTGTCTGTAGTTTGCATGTTACAAGGCTTAAGCTTAACTTGTGGCACTTGCTGACGGGAGATTCTGAAGTCAAGTTTCTCAGGCTTGAAAGCTGATGATGAGTGCAAACCTTTAATTGTTGATGTTGCTTCTGCCTTGTCTCTAGAAAGTAATGGTTCCTCAGAAAGCTTATTAGTGGTGGACCCCTTATCTATAATATTGCCAGTTCCACTTGAACTCGGATGTAGAAATTTCTCATCTGTATGAGTTGGAATATCACATACTGATTCTTTCTTGGCAACTTCTTGGCCATTATTAATTATAGAACTGCCAAGCATAATCCCATTAGGAGTCCTTGTAGGGTTTGAGGATGAATTATACCTGCAAAATGGTCCACCACAGAGCAAAAGGTAAATTGCTGAAAGTTCCCCATCCAACAAAAGGAAATCAGCACAGCTCTAATAAAAAGTTTAGAAAGAGCATAACTAGTAACTATTGTCTCCAAACCTTGAGAAAGCTGAAAGATCTGATCTTCTCAAAACACTATGATCATCTTGAGTACTTTTTTCGGGTTCTTTTAGCGTTTTCAAACTTGGCTCTTTAGATTCACCAACGGATGAATTATTGATTCCTAATACCTGCACAGCTTTGTTCAACCTTCTACTGTTGGTCCAAGGATGAGCTGTCTCAGCAGTCATATCATGATATTCTGTGGATGGAACATTACCATCTAGATTTGCCTGGTGTTCATCCATCTTCAAACTGCTTGGGTTGGAATTTATTGCCAGCGGGGTCTTATGTTCTGCATCAACAAGTTTGACTGGAACCTGAATTGCATTTTCAGGTTGTAACTTCTGATTTCTAGGTATGCCCTTGAGGGAGGGTTTTTTTGCAATGAAATCTTCAATGGAACACATGATAGAAACGTTTCAGTCAACTAAGACACACTAAGCCAGAGAGAAGAAAAAGATTAGAAATACTCGTTACCAGGATGTTCTTCTTCTTGGCATTTCCTTTTGGCATTTCTCTGTGCATTCTTGTTAGCAGCGGTTTCTGCCTTTGAACTCATAGCCTGTGCACAAGTGCTGTCTGGACACTCGGGTACCTGATTCAATGGAGACACTGCCTGAGAGCTAACAGCTTCAACAGCTTGCTTTGTCCAGGAATTCTGCAAAATACAAATTTCAGACTCAGAAAGAAATATTATACAAATCATTCTGTACTTCTATTAGTCTTTAAGCCTTGGAATTTTGATGCTTGACAGGGATATCATTATAGAACTATCATGTTTTATTGTGATGGCATGTGTCTTAGAAAAACACATTGAATTTTGGAGTCTTCTTTCCTTCCCGTAAGAAACTTAAATAAGCATTGGTTTGATTGCTCAGACATATAAACTTATCTCTGTCACTATTAAAGAATGACAAAAGTCCCACATTGGTGATTAATGAGATGGGTGGACTCTGTATAAGGCATGGGTAATCCTCGTCCCTTTGAGCTAGCTTTTGGGGTGTGAGTTAGGCCTAAGACCTAATTTTACATGGTATTGAGCCGGACCCATCTCAACATGTTCCAATAACCAATAAAAGGGCTAGTTCATTAGTTCATAATTTATAACTAACTCAATTTTTTTACTCAATTTCAGAAGAAATAAAAGAATAAATAAAAAGAGGGGCGAAGGGCTACAAAAAGAACTTTGTTTGATTATCTAGTCTACCTATAAGAGTAGATCATATAAAAAAACGTCGAAGAGAAGGAACGAGAAAAACCGAAATATTCTTACTCGAACATGAAGTCATGTAGTTTACAACTCTTCTTTATATAGTAATTCGATGTACCCCCAAAATTAAAATTGCTCAAGCACCAAATGCTAAGCACTGGGCATGAGGTGGGGCGTTAAAGAATGACAAAAGTCCCATATTGGTAATTAATGAGATGGGTATACTCCTTATAACGCTTGGGCTTTGAGTTAGCTTTTGGGTTGTGATGGACTAACCAATGGATTCTAACTCAAATGATGTTGTGCATTTCTACCTCGTTTGTTTGCTGCAAGAGTTAGTGTCCTAAATGTGTCAACATATGTCTCAGACTCTCGTCTACATGTACTAATCGGTAGAACATTTTGGAAAAAGAAAAGTCACCTCAATTATCTAATGCTTCAAATAACTATGAAACAGTAGACCTAGCTTATTTTCGAGCCTGTTGTTATCATGTGTTATCTTCTGCATGTAAATAAATGACAATAAGCTAAAAAGCAGATTTTGCACAATGTCCTTTAATTTCTAGGGAATCCAAATGGCAATACCTGTGTGCCATTTCCATCCTCACTGCCTTTACCAACATTTAGGCCGTACCGCCCATTATCTTCCCCGTCATTGCTACCACTGTTGTTTTCAGACTTCTCACTGCTTTCTGATTTTATAGATTTTTGGGTTTGAGTACCACTTTCGCTCCCGCTTCCACTAGACTGAGAAAATGAGAATGAATTAATCATGGTATAACATAAAAACACTGGGAAGAAAAAGAATGGTATATTATACATAACGAAAGAAACAGCCTATAACTAGACAAACAGCCCACCAACAAATAAGCAGACACTAATCTCCATAACAAATAATTACTGTATTTAGGTATATTGATGGACATCAATGCATCAGCCATTCTTTTTACACCAAGACGCTTACAAGAAAAAAGGATATTGAGAGTGATGGTGTCTCACACTATGGCATCTTCTCCACACATGCTGCCACAAGTTCTTAAGCTCATTCTTCCGTATAGGTTTTACCAGGAAGTCGAGTGCACCTTTTGATAAACACTTGAAGACTATATCCATTGAATCATGAGATGACATCACTGCACATGGCCCTCATCAGTCATCATGTGTAGCGGTATAACAATATCAATTCAAAATTAAACATGGTATAGTAAGAGTTTTACAGTAGAAGAACTGGAAAAACAGCAGGGATTACTTACTGATAACAGGAACGGTCTTGCGTGTGTAGTGGCTCATGATTTTGGTAAGGAGACCTAAGCCTGACAAGCAAGGCATTACAACCTCTGTCAACACTAGATCAATGTGAGTGGTCAGGTTTTCCAGTATCCTCCAAGCTTGCAATCCATTGGCTGCTTCTATAACTGCAAATAACAAAGTTTAACTAGATAATAAAGACAATAAAGATGGGAAGAGAGAAACCAGACAAAAGATATTTACAACAAATACAGCAGATAGAAGTCATGAATTGAAAGTGTAATAAGAACGGAAAAGCATAGAGAACCACTCAGGTGAACTGTGGTAAAATCTCCGATGAACCAAGTCACTGAAACTATGCACAAGTTGCTCTGACCAAATACCACAAAAATGAAACTTGAAACTTCATATTAAGTTGAAGTGAAAATATGTATCTATATGAACACCATGATTGATGATTTCTTCTGTCACTTATGACAAGGTTCATACTCCCTCTGTCCCAATTTATGCGACTTACTTTTCTTTTTAGTCAGTCCCAAAAAGAGTGACACATTTCTATATTCAGTAACAATTTAACTATAAAATGACTATTTTACCCTCAATGAAATGATTTACAACCACACAAATTTCTATCATTCATTTTGGACCACAAGTTTTAAAAGTCTTCCTTTCTTTCTTAAACTCTGTGTCAAGTCAAACTACCTCCCATAAAATGGAACGGAGGGAGTGATAGAAACAAATTAGATGACCGCGGCCTATTTATATATTAATTTAGACAGCCAAATCAACCTAGGGAATGAAACTAAGTTGCTAGATCAGTAAAAGGATGCCAGCAGCTCTTCATGTAGAGTTGCTGCTGGCTCCCCTTTAAACAACTCTCAATACAAGATATGGCATGAGGTTAGCAGCATCTGAAATGAGCATAACAAGCCATACAATAAAGACATTTTTAAAAAATCAATGTTTTATTGATGTCGTGGGGAGTGGGGACTGGAGACAATATGCAATAAGTTGACAACTAGAAAACCTACATCAAAATATGCTTCTCTTAAAATGATAACCAATCATCCGTACAAATGGAAATCTCGTGGTACATAAAAAATTAACAAAAGGCATGCCCAAATATGCATAAAATCATATTTCATTCTTTCAAATGTTCTATTTCTTTTCCTCCAAAGAGCCCATATAAGTGCCAAAGGAGCGACATTACAAGTTTCACATCTCCTCCTCCCAAATATCCAGCTATGCTTGATGTTCATCACTACCCATTGTACACCGAACGTGTCTAGGACTGTCTACCACAACTTATCAGGTACCCTGCTATGTACCCGAGTGCTTACACATGAAGCACTAACTGATATATGATTTGGTTTGTTTTCTCAAATTTCTGCCACTAGTATTACATACTAGCCAGCGTGCATGCAAATAAGTGGACATTCCTTGGTGCTCTAGTTATTCATACTGCCGTAAACGAAAAACTATGATCCTCATTTTAAGAGCCATGCATATAACGAATTTGCCAAAAAGAGGACACTCTCCTTTCCTTTCTATCTCCACATGTCATGGTCCAATTAGGTGATATTCTGTTGTACCTCCCAATTCTGTAGGTTTCTTCTAAATCCTAAATCCCATTTTTCTTCCCCTCTCCAGAAGCTAATTATGCACTCATTGCCAACCTTGCAAGTGACACCGTCATTGAACACCTCATGTTCCTTCCTATTGCTTCTCCAAAATTTGCACCCATAATGTGTAGTGCTGCCAGCAGCCAGCCCTCTATCCCCTTTCTGCGCATCGTATTTGCCCGTGTATCATCCTCCATAACATCTTTCCTCATTCCAATATGTCCATACCCACTTCCGAAATAGTGTTATTCTGAAAGTATTAAGCTCTTTTACTCTAAAACTATCCATACTTGATGGGTGATGTGACCACATTACTATTCACCAAATAAATTTTTCTCATCCCATCATTGTTGTCCCATAAGAGGTTCTTGTGGAGTTTTTTCAATAACAATAACTGGGCATAAGGACATATAATACGTCGAATTGCTTGATAACGTGATCTTAATCAACGTTATGTTCCTTTTAGCAAATATATCTTCTATCACCCCTCCAGTCTCTTCTCAATTTTTTCAATTGATGTATTCCAAACAGTGTGATTATGCACCAAGCAGTAACCCTGAATAGGTTGTCGAGATTCCTCCTCTCTTGCAACAGGACACATACCCTAGCTCCTCAGCATTCTCCGTCTCTCTCACAGAGATAATCTCACACTTGTTAAGGAAACCTGATATCACCTAAACCGATTAATATTAAACTCAAAATGGATACTACAGTACTCGGAATCACAGAACACCAGGGTATCATCCACAAACAACAAGTGAGAGACATTGACTGTATTATTTCCCCAATACTGCCTTATTTCCCCCAGAATTTATGGGGCTCAGTCATAAAAGCAAAATATGAAGAAAGTGACAATTCGATGACAAAGGAAGTTACCACTCCTTATGGTGTTAGCTTATGGAAATCCATCTGATCACTATGGGATGAATTCAAACCAAACACCAAGATTAAAGTGGTAGATGGCGCTAAAACTAGATTCTGGAAGGAGGATTGGCATGAAGCAGGAAATCTGGAGACACTTTTCCCAGACAGTACACACTCTAGTTCTTCAACAACAAAGTACAATAGCTGAACTATGGACACCTCATGGGTGGAATATTATATTTAGAAGGCACCTCAATGATTGGGAAATTCCAAGAGTTACAGAATTTTTCAGCGTCATTGAACAATTTAGTGGCTTGGAGACAGGGAAGGACAGATTACAGTGGTTGGGGAACTGTAAAGGGACTTTTAAAGTAAGTGCAGCATATAGGAAGTTGAACCACCCAATTATGCAGGCACCCAAATGGCCCTGGAAACACATTTGGAAGACCTAGATCCCACACAAAGTGGCCTGTTTTGTATGGTTACTTAAAAGGAAGTTGTGTTGACACGGGAGAATTTGATGAAGAGGGGGATTACACTGTGCTCTAGATGTTCTTTTTGCAGGGAAACTGCAGAAGCAGTCAATCACTTGTTCATCCAGTGCAAGGTCATTGGCCAGTTGTGGAATCTACTCCTAAGGCTCAAAAACATCTCATGGGTCATGCCTGGTAGAATTGCAGAGGCCTTATACAGTTGGGAAGAAGCAGGATTACAAGCAAAGAACAGAAGCAACTGGAGAATCATTCCTGCTACTATTTGGTGGACTATAGAGAGAAATCTTAGAGTTTTTGAGAATAGGGAGAGTAATATGCAGCAAGTAAAATTGAATTGTATTCTAACTTTGTGTTTTTTGGTGTAATCAGATCTACTCTAATGACACTGTCTCTATCATTGATGTTTTAGTCATTATAGAGATAGGACAGTGCCTTTAGAGTTCATTATGTAAATATGGTGTCCAGTACAACCCATGTACAAATTCAAAGAAATAGAAACAGTTACCAATCTCAAAAAAGAATATTGCTTGAAACCTTTTAAGTGGACCCTTTTACCGTTTAGTCTATCATCTTGCTCGATATCTCCATAACTAGACTGAACAACAAAGACAATAACAAATATTCTTATCCCAACCCTCCTGATATTCCAAAGAAACCACATGGAATCCCATCCACTAAGACCGAAGTTCGTTATGATCAGTATGTAGAATTTGATCCATCTTCTTCACTTTTCCCATCCCATATGTTTTGCATTACAAAGTCCAGGAAGCTCCAATTCACATGATCATCATTTGAGATGCACTTAGGCCATGAAACTCGGCCTCCCCTCGCTTACTATAGACACTAAGGTGCTAAGTTGTGCTCCTTCATCACCCATAAACTGTCTTTAATTGTTAAAAATGTTAGGAATAAAATTTTAGTCATTAGCATCAAGAAATCAAAATTTTGGCATAAGGAAACTAGCACCAGAAAACATGAAACCACATCTTTTCATCTATATCAGAAAACATGAAACCACATATTTTCATCTATATCAGAAATTTAAGATGGTTTTTCATCTTGATTGATATGATTTTTACTTCATATATTCCACTTAACTATAGTTATCTCCATTATTTTATACAAATAGTTATTTGTGCTTGTAGTTATTTTTTGTTGCATTACACATTTATTTTTATTTTTCTTTATTAGTGTTTTTCTTCGTTAAAACACATACTTTAAATCTGTTTTGCCACTAAATCTCCAAAAGAGGTTGGTGCTCGTTAGGGCTTTTCGCTTTTGACTACTCTGATTTTCATCAGGTTAACATCCACTGGCAACACCACTATGCATCAGGTGATAAAAATTCGGACAAATATACGGTAAATGACGCCTCAAACCACTACCTTTAAGTACCCACTGTCATAAGTAAAACCCGATTGCTCTGCAAATACTCATAACAAGAAATTAAAACAAACTCAGACGTACAGTCTGGCTCATCTTTTTGTCCATCATATTTGATTCTTGCAAGCTAGAGTTGAATGGACAAAACAAAAGGCTGAAAGCTATGCAGATACAAGGACAAGGTGCTTATCAAAATAGTCAAATGCTATCTATTTGCTAATAGTCCATCAAGCTAAACCTCAAACTAGACAGAGAAAAAGAACTAACCTTCATAATTGCAATTTCGAAGTAAAGCAGAGACGACATGTCGTGTAGAATCATCATTCTCCACCAGCAGCACTTTAATGGAGGTGACATGAAGAAATTGTTGCCAACAGACTGATGTAACCTGACAATATTGTTGTTCTTGCAATTTCAAACCTCGTTGAGCTTGCAATGTGATCTCCCTCCCTCCTATCCTGTCATTACTAACCATATTAATTTTCAACTCATTATCCTTAACTACATTTATCCCCTGACGAGAAATTCCAATTCCATCTCCAATAACCTTTTCCTCATCCAACCTTTTTTTGTCTTCATCAGCAACGATTTTCATTGAAACACTCCCTGTCAACCAGATCTAAAAGTACTGATGATAAGGAATATGTCACACAACATAACCTTTCATAAATCCTTGTCAGCTAAAACAAAGTCCGCATTTCTTCTTCTTCAAAACCACAAATTCTTCACATACAAACCCACTCATACCTATTCCACATCAGAAATGTTAAATCAATCAATTAAATAGCAAAAATTTAAATTAAACCTAATACAACAATAATAACCTAGTGTAGTTTTTCAAAAACAGAAACTACAGCAAAACACGAGATTCGAGAACAATACTATTAAATCTAACCTTTAAACAAAATTTCCTCAATACTATTAAACCGCACCTTCAAAGCTTCATCAAAAAATCACTTACTAAAATTGCTTTTGCCACCGGAATTCCGTTAAACCGAGCAAAAAATAGAGCAAAGGCGTCATGAAAATTGAATTGAAGCTATAATTAGCAATAATATCATGATGAATTTTACAGAAAATTAAAGAACAGACTGAAAAAGATAAACTTGAGATTTACTTTTCGCAGGAGATTTTGATTGTATGGAACACTTCACCATATCCACGGAAGGTTAGAGGAAGAATTTTAGTTGATGACGTGGATGAAATGTAGGTCCCACTGACGCCACGTAGGATGGGATTGTTCCACGTCAGTCCTACATGCTGAGGCAGAATCTAAAGAAGAAAGCTTGACGGCTGCTGCCGAATCGCGACAGATTTTATTGGAAAACACGTGTCGAACGATGAGTAACTTTTCCTTTCAATTTGTTTGTTTTAATTTTAATTTTATATGAAATTTAAGATAATAAAATACTACCTCCCACCATTTTTAACTTGGCACCTCCTTTTAAGTAGTAGAAGAGCCAGAACTTTGACTAAGAGATGTCAAAATATAAAAAAGTAAAATTGCGTCGAAGTTAAAGAGTGTCAATATGTAATATATATCTATACATTAAAAAAATATTTACTCTAGCTACATAGTGTAATTTTTTAACGAAGAGATATAGATCGACAATCCTCAACTACATGTGGTTCCGCCAATGCCTTTAAGAAATAATAAATAGAGGAGTTGTAGTAAATTAATGGGAAGAGTAAACTAAACTTAAAATGATAAATTATCTCTTAATTTTTGAAACTAAACAAGTAAAGTTGGACAACTATTTTTAATATATTAAAACAGGTAAAGATCGACTAAGGGAGTAAATACTTTAAAATCTTTTTATACTAAACTATATATTGAATGTTTCATGACATTTAATCTCATAATATTGAACATATTACGTGAAAAATTAGAATAAAATAAAATAAGATATTTTTTTAGAGGAGAATTGAAAACATTCTTGATTTAGAGCACATTATTAGTTTTGTTCCCGAACTATTGACAATCTTAGAAATACTCATCTACTTGACTAACTAAATTAAGATCCTCCTCAATATACTCTTTATCTGTCACATGACACAGCAAGTGGTTTCAAACTCCGATAAGATAAACATGAGACTCTTAATAAAAAAGTTGAAAAAATTGTTGAAAACACCCCCTAAAACTTGACGAGAATTTAGGGGCGTATTTCACTCATATTGTAAAATTGAATATATTTTTAAATTTAATTAGTCAATTAAAAGAGTAATTTTTAGGTATCTCAATAGTTATATAACACGGTTTTCAATTTATTTTATTTATTAAGACGGAGGAAGTAAAAGAAAACGTCAACGTCAGGGGTCTATCACAGTTTCAGTTTATTGCCAGATGCCAGCAGTGAAATGAATAGACGGTCCTTGACGGCGTCTAATTTTGTATGAAAGTTACAGAAATACCCTTTGAACATTGCGAAAATCATGTGGTTAGGCAGAAATATCTGAAAATATCTGCATGGGTAGCGGGCTTTTTCGTATTGAATCACAGCCGTTGAATTATTAATCATTCATTTGTCCATCACCATCAAAATTTTAATGTAAAAATTTCTACCAATTTGACTAGTAATAATTCTTCGTTGAAAATAAAAGAAATTATTATTCAACGTGCTCTTATCGATTTGGTGGTTTTAAATATATAATTGGTTGAGTTCATCATTTACTTTCTTTTTTTTTTTAAATCGAAATACAATATAATTTTAAGTAGCATTTAATAGGTTGTTAATTCATGTTACAAGCATCTATATGCAGGTTGGCAGTACTATTACTAGGTAAATGCTAATAAATTTTATTTTGAACACTTAATTACGGTTTGTTGAATTCATAATAAAGAGTTTCTATATATAAAATAGTTTCGATTCAAATTTTAAAAAAAAACTTGTATTCTGGGGTTTAATAACATAAAATAATTTTTGTAACTGATAACATAAAATTACTTCATTTATGTTTGACAAATAATTATAAACAATGTTTCGACAATTAATTACAGTACCACATTAGTAATCTTGAAATCACATTACTATAATTTGTTAGCGAAATCTAAGTACTAATATTTTTCTTTTATAACATTAGAATTGGGTCTTTTCTCTTTAATTTAGATAGTTTTGTATTTTGACAGGTTTTTTTTTTTTAAAAAAAATAATAATTTAGTGATGACACGATCATATCATCATTGGCCACGTATACAAAGTAATATGTCAAAAAATTGTTACTAGTACTTACTTCTTATCAAAAGACACATTAAAATTTGAATCATTATGATAAATTCGGAGAATCTTAAAGCTCAATTGTTGACTACTTGTTTGTTAGGATTCTATTATCCACTTTATAATCTTCTCTCAATTTTCTGTTTTAAAAAAACTAAAATAAATTCAACAACACAAACTTTAGATGGAGAAATTTAAGCCTAAAGCTTGAAATAGCTAAAGTACTACAAGATCTTTGGATTGGAGCTTTATGGTAAAGAATCATAACTTCTATTATCGAACTTATCCATTTTTTATAATAGGATGATTAGTTATTCACGACCTAATTATACCTATCATTGTGATATGTCAAAAAATTGTATGTTACCAGTACTTACTTCTTATCAAAAGACACATTAAAATTTGAATCATCACGATAAATTCGGGGAATTTTAAAGCTCAATTATTGACTACTTGTTTGTTAGAATTCTATTATCCACTTTATAATCTTCTCTCAATTTTCTTTTTTAAAAAAACTAAAATAAATTCAACAACACAAACTTTAGATGGAGGAATTTAAGCCTAAAGCCTGAAGTAGCTGAAGTACTACAAGGTTCTTCGGATTGGAGCTTTATGGTAAAGAATCATAACTCCTATTATCGAACTTATCCATTTTTTATAATACGATGATTAGTTATTCACGATCTAATTATACCTATCATTGTTTTTCGAGGTTAATATGATTAGTACTTTATTCAATCATAACTAACATCTGAATTATAAAGATCTGACATAATTAATAAATAAAAAGTTTAGTCAAATACTAAAAGACGATGCATTGCTTGTTTGCCTAACTTATGTCTCCGTCAAATATAATGTTTAAATGTATAAACATAGCTACAATTAGTTCAAACCTCTCTGGCCAACAATAATTGAGTAAAGTGATTTTTTAAAATTAAGTGACTTTTATCAACTTTATTACTTCACGTACAAAGATATGCAACTATTGTCATTTTATGTACAAAGTCAACAACTATTTTTATTTCATAATTTTAAAGGAAAAAATTATTAGTTGAATGATCGTGTACAAAATTGACAAAGACACTAAACAAGTATGAGAGTACCTTTGTAAACATTAGCATTATCAATTGTTGGCACTTGGCACCACTTGCCAAATGCTAACAAACAACTTTTGCTAAAAATACAATATGACAATATGTTTCCCAAACTTTGCTCACCTTCCATGTTTTTGCCTCAAGGTGTATGGACAGATTGAGCTGAATTTGAAAGCATGTTAAAATGAGCTAAACTCGAAAGTAAGTTAAAATGAACTGAAATAGTAGATGAGCGTCATTGACCAACCCAATGGTTATTTGGACTGAGATAGATTGGGCCAAGTTGTAGGCCATAGCCTAAGACCATCTCCAACTCACCTCTATTTTACTCTCCATTCTCTATATTTGGAGAGTAAAATAAAAAATGAACACTCCAACCCACCTTCCTATCACTCTACTCTATTCTTCATATTTAGAGAGGTGAATAGTAGTTCTCCAAATTTGGAGAACTACTATTTACACTCTCTATTTCACTTTTTCAATATTTTATTATTATATCTATTACTTTCTAATTAACATATTATTTTACATATAATGTCATTGATTAAATATCTAATATTCATAATTCTTTTTAAATGTAATATAATATTTTAAAAATATATTATTTAATATATACTACTTTCATCCCGAATTAATATTATTTTATTTTTTTCTAATTTTTCTCAATAATATAATTTGATTTTATTATTAATTTTCACTATAAAGAATAAACAAAATTAAATGATAAGACAAAGAATTTAATTTAAAAATACAATACATAATATGATAATTTAAATACAAGATAACAATCAATACATACAATACTAATTTACAAGATAAAATACAATACATAACATAATAATTAATTTGTGATGAAACAAGAATCATGCCGAAAAGATGTTGAACGTGCATTCGGAGTTTTGCAATCACGTTTTGCAATTATTGTAGGACCGTCATGTTTTTGGAGAAAGAAAGTGTCACTTGATATAATGGCTACATGTGTTATACTGCATAACATGATGAGGATGAACGTGATCTTAATGCACCAATTCAAGATATCGTACAGAAGGAGTATATACCAAGCAAGGAGCATGTTAACTTGAGTCTACTATCTTTCGGTTGATTCATTGTACAAATACAATAAGTTGTCATTGTCTTCTATTTATGACTCACAATTGAATATAGGCCTACCTAAAATTTACAATAAATGTTTGTATTTTTGTATAATAATGATAAAAGATATTAGTCGATAAATATTAACAACAAAATGTAAACATACACTAACAAATTTAAAAGGAGGTCACTTTTAAGTTGGCATGATCTATTCTCTTTTGCCAAATCAAAAGATTCATGCTCAATCTCAAACCCATTCTGAACTAATGGCTTTTTGTTAAAGATGCATATAAATATCTCACACTAAATTAATAATTTCGTATTAAATTTCAAATTAGATACATCATTCACATACATTTTGAAATGCAGAGAGACAGGGAGAGAGGCGAGTTAGAATGACAACACGTATCTTTTGATAATATATACATATATATTTGATATCAGATACATTATGAAATACAAATACATAAGAAGAGAGACGAGTGAGAAAGGGAGATAGGTGTGCGAGAGAGCATAGATGCAACAAGATAGGAGAGAAGCGAGTAAGAGAGTCAGTATATCCCAAATACATGCGAATCACGCTTAGATACAGTCTATCTAAAAACCTAAGTAGATGTTGTATGGAAGGTAATTCCAATAACTAAAGTTATGCACATAACTTGGCTATAGACTAATGAAATTTGTGTTGTTTGCTCTAATATTATCTCGTTAACCAAAAAATTGCAAGTGAAAAATATCTTATGAGTTTTAAGCCCAATAAGTATACTTTTAGTTTGGTTTCAAAGTCCGGCCCAATATTTCTAACCCTTCCGTTTCTCTGTGCTCTACTTATATTTGTACATGGAAGAAAACCTAGTTTCTGTAAGGCGTCACTCTGTTCTTCTACTCTCATAAACCCTCCCCCGCCAATGGCTACAGCTGCCGCCATCCCCACCACCACGGTTCAAGTATTCGAAAATGACATGGCTACTGACGGCGGTTCCGCCGTCATCCCTCTCCCCGCCGTCATGAAAGCTCCGATCCGACCTGACGTTGTAACCTACGTCCACGCCAATATTTCCAAAAATGCACGACAACCTTACGCCGTTTCGAGAAAGGCTGGTCATCAGACCTCTGCTGAGTCATGGGGTACTGGTCGTGCTGTATCTCGTATCCCCCGTGTTGCTGGTGGTGGAACTCACCGTGCTGGACAGGCTGCTTTTGGTAATATGTGTCGTGGTGGTCGTATGTTTGCTCCTACACAGATCTGGCGCCGTTGGCATAGAAAGATTCCGGTTAATCAGAAGCGATATGCGGTAGTTTCAGCTATTGCTGCTTCCTCAGTTCCTTCATTGGTTCTCGCCCGAGGACATCGTATTGAATCAGTACCAGAGCTTCCTCTGGTTGTTTCTGATTCCGTCGAGGGAATTGAGAAGACTTCTAATGCTATCAAGGCGCTAAAGCAAGTGGGTGCTTATCCCGATGCCGAGAAGGCGAAGGATAGCCATGCTATTCGTACAGGAAAGGGTAAGATGAGGAATCGTCGCTACATTTCCCGTAAAGGTCCATTGATTGTGTATGGAACTGAAGGGGCTAAGTTGGTTAAAGCCTTCCGCAATATTCCTGGGGTAGAAATTTGCCATGTTGAGCGTTTGAACCTCTTGAAACTTGCTCCTGGAGGTCATCTTGGACGGTTTGTTATCTGGACAAAATCAGCTTATGAGAAATTGGATGAGATTTACGGGTCATTCGATAAGCCATCTCAGAAGAAGAAGGGGTACTTATTGCCACGTCCAAAGATGGTGAATGCTGACCTTGCTAGGATCATCAACTCGGACGAGGTACAATCCGTTGTGAGACCCATCAAGAAGGATGTAAAGAGGGCAACATTGAAGAAGAACCCACTTAAGAACCTGAATGTGCTGCTGAAACTCAACCCCTATGCAAAGACTGCAAAGAGAATGTCTCTTTTGGCTGAGGCTCAACGTGTCAAGGCTAAGAACGAGAAGCTTGACAAGAAGAGACACCAAATAACTAAGGTATGTCCTGCTAAACTTATTCTAAAGTTAAGGACTTTGATACATAATCCAACATTTTTGTGTAGTTTTACACTTCATTGTTTAGTTTACAACTGTAGCGTTATATCTTTAGTGATGGTATAAGAAAATCAGCTACCTAACTTACATGAACTAATACTACCACAACAACAATATACCCGTATAATCCCCAGTGGGATCTTGGGAGGGTATAATGTAGGCAGACCTTACCCCTACCATCTTGGGTGGTAGAGATTGTTTCTGGTAATCGAAGTACCATTAAACAATATACATAACATATTAATAATTTGCTGAATTTACCTTAGTCATGACATTAGTTTTGGGTTTTTCCTGGGTTTCGCGTTGCTACTTGCATACTTTTAGAGGAAATTTTAGTGTTGTTTTTCAACTCAGTTGTATTGTTAGATTCTTTAATGGCATTCTGATTCTCTTAGCTGAGTGTTCTGCATCCCCTTTTTCATATAGTTAACGGCATGTTTAAGCCTGCTAAGGAAGCTAGTAGTAAGGTTTGTTTTGGAACTGAGATCTGGTCTTGGTGCTTCAGTTGCAAAACAATGCATAGAAGGTAGTGCTAAGAAAGGAAGCCTTGAAGGGTAGGATACTGTTGGAATAAGTTTTTGGTTTTTATTAGATATGGAATGTTGTGGTACTCCCTTTGTTCAGTTTGTTTGGCTTGATTTTGAGTACGGGGACAAATGAAATTGGGCATACAATGTCCATTTTCTCTGGAAATTATCCCCGTCTCACATTATTGATCGTTTTTTTTTTTACTTTGCACGGCCCTTAAGAAATATTAATGAATATTTTTCACTACAATCTTTCTTTAGTAAATATATTTGTTCAATTTATGTGTACCATTATTGAGTATTCAATTGCCAATGTCAAATGAGTAGAAAATCTAGATAGACACTTAGGAATAAAACTTAATCAACAATTTCAAGTAGCAACACCCATAATCAAGGACTTTTTGATATCAAGGGTAAAGTGGGAAAAATAATTTTGGTTTGACCTTCTAAAACGACAAATAATTTGTGAAACTATTTTTAGTAAGCAACAAATGAATTGAGACAGTAAAATTTGCATATTTAGGAACTACATTAAAGTATGAAAAGCCATATCGTTGTTAATAATCTAAAATATTACTCCTTTCGTCTCTATTGTTGCTTTTTATAAATAAGTTGTCTCCAATTATTTGTCGTTTTAGAAGTTCAAGGTAAAATTAAGCAGATAAAGTTTTTCTTGAAAACCGCAAAGTCCTTGATTACAGGGTGTTATTACTTCTTGAAGTTGTTAATTTAGGTTTTTGTTGATATACCGACAATTGCATACTCATTTCATTAATGGAGATGCACATAAATTTTGAGTAAATATTTAATGGAGAAAGATCATAGCTTAAATATAGATATGATTAAAATAATCAAAAATTCCTCCTAATAAATATTTCTTAAGGGGCATGTAAAGTGAAAGAGCGACATATGATTTGAGATGGAGTGAATAAAAATGTATTTGAAAAAATTATGATAAAAGAAAATATCCAGAAATTGTCCAAATACTCGTGCCATTCCAAAATAAATGAATTTTTGGGGTGTGACATACTCTTTATGAACACATTAATTTGTCAATATTATTCCTTTGTAATTAATGGAATTCATGTCTTGAAAAAAAAACTCCTTCCATTCCAATATGAATGATTTTCTAGCATTCTTTTTATTGTCCAAAATGAATGAATTTTTTCATAGTACAAAGCCCCCCCAAAGCTACGCTCGTCTTAACGAGTTTTTCAACATTTTTACATTTTCTCGGAATATAGTTTAAAAAGAGTGTTTTTCAAGACATGAATTGTTCTATTACAAAAGGATAATATCAATTACCCTTTGATTAATATCTTTAATTAAGGGTGTGTAACACCTCAAAAAATAATTTATTTTGGAATGGAGGGAATACGAAACTCCTAGGAAATTTAAAATAGTTGAAAAACCACATTAAAAAGAAGTGTAATATTGGAAAAAATTAATTATTACATCTTTGGACTTGAAAAAATTTCTTCAATTTAGACCATTTAAAAGGTAATAGAAATGCATTTATATTCGAATGGAGTGAGTAGTAATTAAGACAAATAAATTGAAATAGAGGGATAGTAGTAAACTAAGACAAAGGAATGTTAATTTCCAAATGAGTTTAACACATGAGTTTTTTGTGTTCGAGTAAAACTGACTTCTAATATACTGCATATATTGACTGAATATTGTTTTGTTGAAAGAAAGAAAAAGAACTGCGTTGGTATAAAAAAGCACATAATTTAGTGAAAAAGTTACATTTCAGTTTTCCTGCCACTGAACTTTTCTCCACGAAATTGATATTGGTTTGATATTGATTTCACTAACATCACAAAACACTTTTATTTTGCTTTGAAACCTGAGTTTGGTTGTGCATTATGTTACTCAATTTTCTTAATCATATTTGACAGGAGGAGGCATCGGCTATCAGAGCAGCAGGCACATCTTGGTTCAAGACTATGATTTCAGATTCTGATTACACCGAATTCGAAAACTTCACTAAGTGGCTTGGCGTTACACAGTAAATGATCATTTTTGTTTTGAGGTGATGTTAGAAACTATTTTGTTTAATTGTTGGTTCTGTCTGATCTTATTTTTGGTTTTGATGGTCCATGCTGAGATTAAGTGGGAGGGAAACTATATCCTCAAGTCACCAAAGTTACTTGCAAATTTCCCCCCTGACCACATTTTGTTGTCAAGTTCCCTTTTAGTTGACAGATTATTAAGAGATATGGTATTAAGTACTATTTGGCTCTCCAACATTGCATGCATGACTTAACGATTTCCCGATCTTTTTATCGTCTGTGTATGTTCCTCCATTAAAGAAAATGTCCTAAGCTTCTTTTCCCCTGAAAATCATGGATAGTAGTCTCTAAAGATATCGTTTTGATTGAGGAAATTTCAGTATCAGTGATTGTAAGAACTAATTTGTGTCAATATTTCTAACTTTTGGTGTACCAACAGCACAAATATGTTACTTTCTCGGTCTCATTTTATGTGAGGTAGTTTGACTTGGCATGTAGTTTAAGAAAGAAAGTAAGATTTTTAAAATTTGTGGTCCAAAATGAATGATAAAAAATTATGTGGCTGTAAAATCATTTTATTAAGACATTTTATATAGAAATGTGTCTTTTTTTTTAGACGAACTAAAAAGGAAAATAAGTCATATAAATTGGGACAGAGGGAGTATATGGCAGTGGCTGTGCTTGCCATTGCAAAAGCTAATTTTATTTAGACACTCAAAACTATTCTATTCATATCGAGTACATGAATGAAGTTCTGCTCTTAAACACTTTTGGTTCATGTTTTAGAAACGTTTCAATAAGTATTCACAAGGAACATGTATGGGGTTTAACGGCTTATTGAGGTTATTTTAAATGGTTAACTTATTTAAGTGATGAATGTTTCAAAGTAGGATGATAAGTAAGGAAAATGTGGACAACTTTAATGACATACATTCAGCTCAAAATGGTGTAATTCAAAACTCATCATATCCAACATACTCAATCTGTCTTTAATTACTTGTTAATTTTTTCTTGTCCATTTTAACTAATTAAGAAATGATAAATTTTTTTTTCTATTATACCCTCAATTAATTAATTTTGATAAATGTAGAACTTTCTTTGAAAATTTTAAATTTTTAAGGGAAAATTGTATGAAATAACAAACTATTAATTTAAATTAAATGCTATAGCCATAGTTTATTTTATTTGAAATTCACAACAGACATCCCATTTTTTTGCCATCTGATTTGGTATATAATTAGCCATTTTCAATATATAATTACCCATTCGGTATACAAATGTATAAAATGTGTTTGTGTAAAACGAGAGAAAAGTGTATATATAAATACAAATATTTTCGTCCTATACACTTATAATTATATAAATATAGATCTTTTTATACAAATTACAATGTATAATTGAATTTATACAAAACTGAATAATTTGTATATATCTAGCGAATTTTATAAATCAAAAACTTCATAGCAAACATAAAATTTGCTATGGGGCGCAATTATGCAAACTATAGCTATAACATACAAATATGATTTTTATGTTTGTTGTATGTGAAAGTTGCTTAATTTTTAATTCATCAACTTCATAATTAATACTCCCTCTCTCCCTATTACTTGTCCATATTTCTTCTTTTAGCTGTTCCTATTTACTTGTCTATTTTGACAAATCAAGAGAGGACAAAAAAAAATTTCTATTATACCCTCAATTAATACTTCTAGAAAATATTTAAGTTTTAATTCATTCATTTTGAAACAAGACAATATTTATTATACTTAGGGAGTGACATAACCCTTTTAAGTTACCCAAAAGAGCATTTCGTTAGTTCAACATAAATGATTGTAATTTTTTTTTATTTAAACTCTAAGTGCTAACCTTCTCTTTGTCATTTGTGGCTCTTACGCAGTGAATCCACTAAAATATAAAAAGTTGTCATAAATAAATAAACTGATGAACTTCCCACAACATTGATTAGTTATCTCATCTTTGAAATTTGGATAACGACTTTAATGAGTAAATTGATTTTGGAATCATTATTAATAGGGGTAAAATGATAACTTCATTATTGTCTTAATAAGTGTGTCATTTAAAAAATGGACAAGTAATTAGGGACAGAGGGAGTACTAAAGAAAGTTTATCATTTTACTTCTACTCCGTCTATCCCTAATTACTTGTCCACTTTTGAAATGACACATATTAAGACAATAATGATTAGCATAATAAAATTATCATTTTACCCCTATTAATAATGATTCTAAAATAAATTTACTCATTAAAGCATTATCCAAATTTCAAAGATGAGATAGCTAAATGTTGTGGGAAGTTCATTGGTTTATTTATTTATGACAACTTTTCACATTTTAGTGGGTTCACTGCTTAAGAGCCACACATGACAGAGAAGGTTAGCACTTGAGATTAAGTAAAAAAAAAAATTACAACCACTTCTGTTGAACTAACGAAATGCTCTTTTGGGTAATTTAAAGGGTTATGTCACTCCCTAAATATAATAAATATTGTCTTGTTTCAAAATGAATGAATTAAAACTTAAATATTTTCAAATAGTGATTGAGGGTATAATAGGAATTTTTTTTTGTCCTTTCTTGATTTGGCAAAATGAACAAGTAAATAGGGACAGCTAAAAGAGAAAATATAGACAAGTAATTAGGGACAGCTAAAAGAGAAAATATGGACAAGTAATTAGGGACAGAGAGAGTATTATATAACACTACACATGAAATTTAGAGTACGTTGTTCATCATTACTCATCAATGCACACCTTATCTATATTTTTAGAACCATCAAAACATCTCACAATCAAATTATTGTCATAACCAGGATCCTGGGGACTCACAACATTATTAAAATTTAAACCAGTCATTAACATAAACTCCTCCAACCTAATACACATTTTGACACCATTCAACTCAACCCATAATTCATCATGATGTACCCCCTCAACAAGAAGTAACGAATTAATTGGTTATTTACACCAACATGTGTTCCTAAGCATACCAACTGTTTCTTTTTTATGACCGTGGTGTCCAAGCCAGCATATCCAACTGTTTTGACGATGGATTTTCATTCAAATCTTCTATAATGACAACATTTACGCGAACACTGTGTACTTTGATATGATAATTTCAGGCTTATTTATGTATAGACCCCAATGCCATGGAAAATTACAAGTATACTTGTACTATAAATGAATAGTTTAACAAGACAATTAAGTCAGAATCATGTGTGTATGAACAATAATCTGGTATACCAAGCAAGTTTCTTGAAGAACTATCCAGGATTTCCAAGTTTGATATGGTAACTAGGAAAATAGAATTAACAACCTGCTATATTTAGTTAGTTTGTTTTGTCAACATATATAACTTAAATCATATCACAAAACCTTAGCACACTAAAAAAGGTATAATTCATATCAAATTAGGCTATAAATTAGGACCTGAGCTAGATCTTCTCCTCATCCGGCCACGCTGTTGCATGCGCCAAACTAAGAGCACAAGACCTAATAATATTACCAAAAGTTCATGAGAATAATGACTGAATAAGAAAACTGTGTTAGTAGATCAAATAGTACAAAATTTGCACTTACCAATTATGGCAACAATTGGCACAAACCAATGACTAGCAACTAGTAGTAGTAGAGGCATGCCAATCTGCAGTTACGGATAACGAAATTAGCTACTATATATGTTAAAAGAAGTTTCACAAACAAATGACTGCTAAAATGTTTCTTACATCATCTTTGTAAAATGAACTCCAGTACTTGTTCTCAAGAGAGTCACCATTCTTCTGAGCTGAATTAGTTTCAACAGTAGAATTGAGACCTGTACCCAAGTCACTGACAGGATAGGCGGGCAATTGGTGGTTCTTTCCCCAGGCCTGTAAATTGTAACCCTTTGTTCCCCATACTTCAAATCTTGAGTCCCGCTCGCAGATCAACTCCTTTCCAACAACTCTAGAATACTTAGAAAACTTCACATCTGTTCTGCGGGATGGTAACTTGTTATTGTCGACATATAATGGTGTATTTTGTCTAACTGAATCTGAGAAAAGTACAGGATCCTTTTCATTTCTGCTAGTAAAATCTAATATTTTCTTCAGAAGCCAATAACAATCAGCAACCATATGACTGCTGTCCAAACAGTTAGAGTCCCCATATACAGCAATTCGACCCCCACCAACCTCCAAAAGACCAAGAATAGGTGAATCTGTCTGCATTCATCAGATATATTGCAAGTTAGATAGACAGTGACAGGAATTCTATTATCACTGGCAAAAGGTTCTTCATTGGAAAAATTATATTTTTCTTCCAGCGTATTTTTTGCAATTTAAAGCAACCAACATCAAAATACTTATTTGTTTATGATAATGAATGCTGAAAAACAATTCTACTTCTAACGAAAGGCATGCTCCCGTCCAAAACAGCACATGTGTACTCACGCTTACAGAGAGCTATCTCAATATTAGTTCACAAATAAGCTAAAAGAGAGAAGTTATGACCGGTGCCATCTAAACTCTTACTAAAGAATCGTGTGGCCGCTATGAACCTAAATGAGAAGGATAGGCCAAGATTGTTTTTTTAATGAACAAACCTATTAGCTCACCTTGGCCATGCCGGGTAATACAGCATTCTGAGTGGTCTTGCTCTACGATCTATCTAGGAATGGAAAGCTGTGCACGTATCCACCGCTCGGAACTTCAAAATGTCAGTCCCAGATGCATACCGATTCTGTTTACCGGAGAAGACAAAATCACCATTCAGAATTTTATCACCAAATGCAATCCCAAAGGTAGCCAAAAGATCATTTAAAGCAGGAACATTGGCACCTCCTGTAACTGGTGTCCACCAGCTATGTGTATTACCATCAAAGAACCTCATCTTAACCATTGCATCCACATTATACCAGTCAGCAAATACAGCCAGACCAAGACCTGAATTAATGACATCATCCCTTAGCTTCTTTATCTCTTCGGGGAAGTACTCATCCTCGAGATCCACCAGGAGAAGTGTCCCATACTGATTCGCATCAAAACAAGTAAGAGGGGAGCCGAGAGTTTCGATATAGTATCCAGCATCTCTTAGCATGTCAAACAGTGAATGAAAATTTGTATGCAGGTGATCCCCATGCCAGTCAAGTAAATCATTCCTAACATCTAAGGAATCTATCGGAATATAGCCTGGTGGATACTTAATACTGTGAAATTGATCCCATAATATCCGTACAGATCTTGATGGTGTAGGAATCACATGCAGTTTCAGGTGCAAGGCACAGGTACTACTTCGCCGACTCTTTTCACCTACAGCTGGTGGGCTGTAGATTTTGACAGTTATGTTGCCTTCAATTTCTCCTGAAAACTGAGCTCCTTCTTCCTTAATTTGTATGTGTAGTGCTAGATAACCACTCCATGGCCAAATGACATCTGAATAAGTAAAATGGATGCTAAGAAGGTTACCTTCATGATTGGAAGGATGCCATGTAGGTGGGCTCTCAACATAACCAATTACACCCATTCCATTTAAAATAGTAGCATTAAATATAACTGGCGTTGCACCCGCATAAAGTGGCTGACGGCAAAATGGCCAAGAGTAAGGGCAATCAGTGTAATCAAGAACACTGGGAAAGATGCTTGCTCGAGGTTTATAGCTCTTCAAAATTTCATATGACTCCAACCTATCATTAACGTTAAAGGTTAACAAAAGAATAACTAATGCACAGAATATCATTGAGCAGCAAGCATAAATAAGCTCACAAGTTAACCCTGCCAGCACCCTGCTCATATAAGTTGGGACCAGAAAGCTTTGTTGCCCCCTCAACCAACACTTGCTTGATGCTGGCTGGATTTAGAATGCCCTTTTGCTTGTTCTCAGGGATGATGCTAACAAGGAGGCATGCTATGCCAGCAACCACAGGACTGGCCACACTTGTGCCAGATAATCTTTTACAACCTGTGCTGATTTTGGATCCTATAATCTCACGTCCATAAGCTACAAGGTCTGGCTTCACACGTCCATAACTGCCAAGGCACAGTCCATGAGTTACAAATCTATGGTTTGATCAGATAAGTGTTTTATTGAACTGTTATTAGAAAAGCAAGCAACAACAACTGCGACCCCAGTCCCAAACAAGTTGAACTAACCATGTTTCTCCATTAAACTCATCTCAGGACAATATTGCACAAAATAAAATAAAAAGTACTAGAAGTTCTCTATATCTTCTACTAGCATATAAATCTCTGACAGGGCTAAGAGACACCTAGAAAGTGTAGGATAAACATACTAACTTGTTCGAATAGCAAAAGCCTAAAGAGTCGAAAGGAAAAAAAAACCACTAACCATACTTTTGAATTTCTTATTTTCCTGACAAAATCATCAACAAAGAAAAAAGGCAATAAAAAATTGTGACTATCTTCTATTTCATGTTTACAGCTCATCTGTCTTCCTTCTCTTTTTCCTTGGAAGCTGAGTGTACTGCAAAAAGAGGCATTTCAACAGCTGTTATGTTCCTATTCATCAAACAACATTTTTTCCATTTTTAATCCATCATTTTCCACTCAGCAGAAGTTCACTCGAAACATCGCAACCATGGATAGAACAAAGCTCATAAAATGCTGGTTTGTTTTAGAAGAGTTGACCTTTAAGGGCATCTTCTTTTAATGAGGCTGGTACATCCAAACACACTCATTGACTCCCTATGTGATCATATACATAACATAAATCTTAAATACAGAGAAGGAGAGGCCAGAAAAATAAAGGATTAGTCTGTATAAAGATTATACTTCACCAGAAAAGAATATTCATAAGCAAAAAAAAGACAGCATACCCATGAGGAATTTCCCAGGTACTCATGCCACATGAAGAAAATGAGGCTACATGATCACTATAATCAATAGCACCAACACCAATAACATCACTTTGATCTGCAGGGTTGGTTAGAGTACCATAAAGTGGTCCATCATTTCCGATAGCCGAAACCATGATAATGTTGTTTGCGGTAAGCTCCCAAACCTAGCAAAAAATATTGATTACAGTCATCAATATAAAGCAGCTACGAAGAAAGACTCTAGAGGGTAAGATTTTCGAATAATTAGAAGTAACACAAAATACATACACTGCAAGTTAAGCAAGCATAAGAAGAGTGACGTTGAGGTGGGACTAGACGAGAGCGGCATACTTAAATGCATACCATTTATCTAGGCTCAATTTTCTAGGACAGTAGTATGATAAAAGAAGATGTATCACATCAAATTTAACCAAGATGGTGAAAATTGAGTGCTACACAATTTTATGCGATAAGAGGGTACCTATAAAACCAAGTTCATAGAATGGTTATAAGGCTAGCAATGCTATGTCTGAGTAAATGTTGGTCTTTATATAGAGAAGATGAGCGTCATTGAAATGGAGACATTAAGTTAAAAGTACGATAATACAAGATAGCACAAAACCATAGAAATGATCGCATCTCGCAGAAGGTGTAAGTAACACATTTAAAGGATAAAATAAAAGAATGTCATTTGAGATGGTCTTGTCATGTCCTAAATAATCCTCCAAATGTGCTGTTCGTAAGATGTGAAACCATGATAGTTGGAGGTGTTAAAAGAGGCTAGGGATATCTACAATCTTCTCTTGGAATTCATACAAACTTAGCAATAGAACACAATAGAAGCAAAAGATCTATATGAACAGCACTAACTAGTAAGAATTAAGTTGTAGTCATGCTGGTGCACTTATATTAGGTCTAATGCTTACTAGGAGCTTCTTTAATCTGTCAAGAAATTTGCATTTTAGTAGAAAAAGAACCTCTAGAATTATAGATGTCCATGCTATTGAACATTGGATGACAAAAAATGGGGCAGAATGGATGGTGAGGACTCATATAGCCATTCTAACTAGTTAGGAATTGAGGCGTAGTTATAGTTCTTGTACATTTCATCAATATAAAGGTGAAAATTTCTGCTAACATTGTTTCGGGTCCTGCTGGAAATAATGCTAATTTCAGTGAAATGACAGGCTTAAAATCTCAGGATTGTTTCTACGAAAAAGGGTACTAAATTAATATTTCCTCTGTCTCAATTTATCGTTTTATGAGAGTCAAACAGTTTAAGTTTGACCGGAAATTTGCGCATGGAATCTTAGAATTTTTTGGAATGAAATTTATATTTTTGTAAACTATGTTAAAAGTACCATAAGTCACAATAATTGACGATTCAAAATATTTAAAAGATATATGAAAAATTTCCAGTCAAAGATATACTTTTTTGAATCTCGAAATCCGAAAAGTTCCACATAAATTGGGACGGAGGAGTATATAATCCTTGTGAATAAGATCTTCATGACATAGTTCAGTCTGCGAAATTAATAGATCTAATGAAACATATGCACCAACAAGCTCATGAAGCTAATTAAAATCCATGCACTAAATAAGGAAATATAATATTAGCATGATGACAACTAAAATCAATCTTAAACATCCCAGACCACAAATAACATGGAAACTTAGATGATAATTTTGTTGAGTAATGTAACAGAAAAAAATCATTTCAATGCCCATGCTGTAGACAAAATGCATCCAGTACCATACCACATAAAAGCAATAAAAATAAACTAATAGATCAGTGACCTGATGACCTCACCTTTTCCACAAAAGGGAGATCCAAATAATCAGGTCCACCTATGCTCAAATTCAGCACATCCATGTTGGTTGCAATTGCATAATTAAATGCATCAAGAAACCACGATGTGTAAGAGAACTGCAATAAACTGAACAGACATTTCTCATAAACAGACATTTAGCAAGGCATCAAGTGGATGTAAAGTAGTTACATACAAGAGTCATGGTTAACTCCTGAAACACAAACTCCTTTCCTAAGTCAGGGAGTTAACCAGAAAGCAAAAATATGGTTTCTAAACTATAGTGAGGGAGCTGATGAAAGGACTGGCTTTTGATAACAGGAACCATTATTAGCACTAAGCAAGTATCAAATTTATATAAAAGAGCAGTACAATAAACCAGAGTCACTAATCTAAGGCACGAGATTGTTGCAGTCTTGCTCTTTTGGGGGCGTGATGGGGCTTTTCTTTCTTAAAATGTTTAAGTAAGCAGAAACTTGAAGATCCACTACCTGTGCATCTGTAAATACACGGAAAGCATAGATCTCTGTGTCTGGAGCAAAACCGAGGCATTCTTCATCCTGACCAGCAATGACACCAGCTACAAATGTCCCATGTCCTACATTGTCGTTTAATGTATCTTCATAGGTCCAATTTGTGTGTTCCTGAAAATTAATCAGGTATCAAGCCCATTGTCTGTTATTGATGAGGTAAAGATGGTAACAAGATATATGCACTGACACAATGTAATTGAAAATGTCAAGCTTCAAACCACACTGAATCTAAGTAAAGCATTTCTTTGATACAAAATTTAGTAAAAGGAGACAAGATACCTTGATATTACGAAAATGCAGGTGACATGCCCGAATACCTGTGTCAAAAATTGCCATTTTGACTTTAGCACCAGTAATCCCTTTTGACCAAAGTTCATGTGCCCCCAAAAGGGCTGTGACTTGAGATTTCTGCAAAATAATCATACAGGATAGACAAAAACAAGTTTATTAAGAAAATGTAGGGAACAACAATGTTCAATGTAGAAAAAATAAAAAAAAGAATAGAGCAGCAACATCATACTCGGTCACTCAAAGAATGCACTCAAAGCTTTTCAAAATGGAAGTTAACTTTGTTTTTATCCTTGAGTGCCACCAGGAAGAAACAATCAATTTGAAGTTATGGATATGAACACTCATTCAGGAAACTTACATAAGAAATAAAGCAGAAATAGGGAAGAGTCAAACTGCATATCACAGTTCTTATCCCTCCAATGACCCCAAACCAGCACAATAATATGATTCTGATTATTGACTTTCATAATCAGACCTCATGTGTAGATGTTTTTGATACCAAGTAGGACAGCTACAATTCGTTCAACAAGCAAAGGAATGGCCACACCAACATATAGCCCATGATGAGACACATGATGTGTCTCTAGCAAAGCTTTGAGCTAGTTTTCTAATGGAATGCCTGCTTATATGTAAAACCTTTGTTTCTGCTAAATGCTCTTTGGAAGAGCCAAACAAGAGCAAAGGTAGATGATAAAAACACAATTATGGTTGAGGAAAGCAAACAAATATACCATAGAAAAACGACAAACTTTACTTTTTCCTTATAACAAAACTTGCACATATAATTTTATAACGCATCCAAATGATAATCTCCACCACAGAATTCTATAAAAATAATATGTACAAAAAGCGCTAGCAATCCTTCAAGACAACCTTCAAACACTTGTCCGACGAGATTTTCCTACATCTTTTGGGTAGAATTTCAACTTTTTAAAGTAGTTCAGGGTTTGGCATGACTCACTATGAAGTTATCTGAATCTGTACATTTATTTGGTGGTTTATGTCGCTGACATAGTTATCATTGACAGTGAAAAATACTAATGATACATCTAAGAACCTGGCAAATTTTTGTACTTTCTAGGCATCAACGTTGCGCAAAACAAATCAGGTATTGTCATTTCACTGCCTAAGTATGCCCTGAAAACCTTGTAGACATAAAAATGACAAATTATAGACCGATTCACACTCTTAGATATGATTCAAGCAAGTTAAAGTGAGGCTCTTATGATTTAAGGATATATATGCAATTCTAGTTAGAGGTCATTTGGTATCTTGAAAGAGTAAATAAACAAATCATGGTTGGTAGATCCAGTGCAAAAGCAAATATTGGGCCATGGCAGAGAAAACTTGCAGAACTGTATGGATCAAAGAGTCGCTCAAAGATCGAAACTTACAGTGATCAATAAGATGGAATTTATGTGCAATAATCAAGTTTCTCTTCATATTCAGTTGCATTTGGTGTCTCATGAAAGAATTAAGCAAATAAATGAATTGTCACTTTGTCAGGGATACGATAATCTCATAATCTCAGAAGACATTCTCGCGAAGTTCTTTTAGTCGAATGCTCAGATTGTAGATATATTCACAAGTTCTTCACCAGTTCCGTATTAGTTACATATGCAACAAGCTCACTACATATATGGACGGGCTAGAAGGGGAGTGTCGGATAGTCAAGTGCAGATACCTAAATGTAAATAGTTGTGCTTCTTATAAGTGCCCCACTTGAGAAAAACAGCTACGCATTGTAAATTGAGCCCATAAAAGGAATCAGTCATAATACATTAATATTCACGTATTCTCTAATCTTTCTCTTATTTTTTCTTGATCGGAAGTCTCAAATCAAGGAGAATTACCAGAAGAATAGACACTTGATAAGACCAAAATAGGAAAAGGACAAAGACAAAAGGTAACTAAAAGAAATTAATTTCCTATGAACATTAACAGTGCAACACAGTTGACTGCATCATAGACAGATACCAAAGGTAACCGAAAGAGATTAATCTCCTATGAACATATACAATGCAGCACAGTTGACCGTATCATATGTTATAATCACAAAAAGAAAGATAGTATGCATTCCAACAACATAGATTGCCAGTAAATTATGCATAACAAAGCACAATAATATTAGTGGACTTGCCTGCATCAGTAGATGTCTGTTCCAGCTAATCTTCAATTTGCTAGTGTTGGCCACCGCATAGTTTTGATCTTCACTGAAAGACATAGCAGTAAACATCTTCCCAGGCCTCTTCTTCCCATTAGCAAAAGTCCCAATCTTCTCACTCTTCTCTTCAAGAACTATCCTTTGATAGCTCAAATCCAATGAAACGTCTTTTACAAGATTCAATTCTATGAACTTTTCTAGCAAAAGTTCTTTCACTGACTCATCAATTGCCACCAAACCAAAGTCAGTAGGAAATCTTGCAGCCGGATTTTTCCTCTCAATCCATTGCCATCCCTTAAATTTCAAGTTATCTTGAAGATAATTCCAGTGAGCTTCAGCTTCCTTATAATGATAGAATCGAACAATATAACTTCTGCTATCAGATTGTTGCTTCTGTTGATCCTGCCAGTCATCAAAGCCACTAGCAATAAATGGCTCAGACTCTACTGATTCAGGCATAATTAGTGTTCGGCATTGAGGAAACTTCTGGAGTTGAATGAATAAAGATGAGTCAAAGCGGATGAGTGTATACACCAGAAGCAAGGGGATAAGAGAGAAGGTGAAGAATGATTGTTTAGGAGTTTGATGCATGTTTCAAGAATGATTAATTCCCATTAGAGCAACGAGGTGTAACCAAAGCCCAAAGGTTTTAGCCTATACTTGAGCACAATCAAAATTCTGTAATCTAGTTTGCCCTTATACTTGAATGATAAAAAATTGCTTTAATTGGAACTTTCATATACCAATCCTCAAGAAACTATAACCTTCTTGGTCTCTTGTAAAGAGGGTCCACCTGCTTCAGCTGATGCATGTCCACAGCTAACAGTAAAATCACAACCTTTGATAAATACTCAGCTTGCAACAAGGCCCACCTTCTTGAAGGTTGAAAAGAGATGCATCATTAGTTTGAGATAAATTCAACTGAAAAAGAACTAAATTCCATAACAAGTGCTCAAATGAGAAATTAAAAAAATCCAGTGCTGGCAGCCTGGCAATAAAAGGTATCTCATGGTCTTATTTTAAAGGTATCTTACAAAACAAAATATAATGAAAAAAAGTTCAACCTTTGGTAATTAAACAAGACATACTCGTAATGCTAGGCATTTTACCAAAATATTAAGGCAAATAAATAAATAAATCTGCACAATAACTAAAGTTCCATCGAAAATTCAGATAACAACAACATACCCAATGTAATCCTACAAGGCGTCTGAAAAGTGTATGCAGATCTTTAAGAATTTGTTTCCCATAGAAAATGGATAACATAGTTTGAAATTTGAAATTTGAAAATTGAAATCAGAATGTCATATGCATTTTCACAAAATTTTGGACTTTAATGTCACACTACTTTTCACGGCAATCCATCATTTCATGGACTAGTTTCTCGAAAAATAAATCATCTTAAATTCGATAAACCTTGTTATGAGTCAATATTAAGCACTGCAATTTCATTTAGTTTTTCCCTTTTTGAGCTTCAATTGTGAACGATTGCACAAGTTATAAGAATTTTATTAATAATGAAAGCAACGAAGTACAAAATGAACAAGGAAACCATGACGAAGAGAGGTTGAAAACTTACTTGACAAGTTTCCCCAATTGATGCGCAAAAAGGGAAACAATTTGGTGAAACGTACAAAAAAAGGTCGGAGTTTTGTAGATCGGAGAAGTCGATGGAGGGTGACAGTGAAGACTGAGCCTTATAAAGTAAGAATTTAATATGAGCAGTCTCTTGATATTCATTAATTCATAGGCTTATGCGTATGCAACTTTTTTTTTTCTCCACAGGTATGCAACTTATTTTATCATATTTTTAAAAAATTTTCAATCATTTGAAAAAATTACAACGATCCTTATCTTCACTTTAGTCCAATACATCACTTAGCAATGTATCAAAAGTGATGTAACAATATGTATCAAAACATTTTGAGATGTATTCAAATTCTATTAAATTTAAGAGATTTTTGTAATTTGAAAAAAGAGTAGGATTTGTCTAATTTGGAAAAGAATAGAAATATGATATAATTAGCTCTTAACGCTATGAAATTTGAGTAAATTCACCTTTGTCCTAATATCAAATCATAAATTTCAAAAATCTTGATGTTACACTCCTTTCATCCCATTTTAACTATGTTTTAATATTGAAAAAATTACTAAAATACACAACATTAGTTTATATATTCTCATTTTTTTTCCTACTCTTTCATAAAAATACAAAATTTCCTACTTTTCCCCCAAATCCTCTATTCCGGATACATTATTCTTAAAGAATCCAACCACTTTTCTCACCCCTAAAATCTCACCTCTAATCTCTCCCCACTATCAAATCAGTTATCAAATTCAAATCAATTTGAATTTCAAACGATTCTATCTCTATTCAACCGTCTTCAAAGTCCAAAATAGGTATTCTCATCTTCTTCATTTTGCTTTCAAAATCAATTTTTGTGTTTAAATCGATTTTGTATTAGTTGTCAAAATGGATCATCCGTCTTTTAATACTGGGATTTTCTAAATAATAACACCTAACAATGATCGAATTTTTGATTCAGAAGACCCCAACTGGGCAGAACTGAGATCTAAAATATTGCATGATCCGGCAATAATGGCAAATCAAAGTTCTAAGAAGAGAAAATCGAAAAAGGAAGTGCTTGCATCATCTAAAGCTAAGGATGCAAAAACTCAAAAGAAAAGGGGTAGAAAGGTTGCCCCTCCCATTTCTCGACCCACACTACCCATGGTATGCATTTCTTTTACTTTTAATTTGATACATTGTTGAAAAAGAAAGTTTTAGTGTGTATATTGAAATCTGTAGTTGTTACCCATAAACACTATTTGTTGCATATATTGTTGTTATGTTATTTTAATGTATTAAAAGTTAAAGGTAAAAGTGGAAGATTGAATAACATTATGATTATTTTATCAAATGTTGGTATTGAGTATAACTTACTCATTTGTACTCATAAACACTATTTTTTGTCAAAATTTTGTGTTGAGAAATGTATCTAAGATACGTGTTCAATTCACAGTATGACATGTAGGTTATTTTTTGTACAATGTATCGTATTCATAGATATTCATCTAAATGATACTTAAACAGAAAATAATAGATCTGGCAGTTAACATTTTGTATCATATTTAAATATAAGTCAGTGTATATATAGAATAAATTGATTATATGTATCAGTTATGTATTGTTATTATTTAGTATCAAATAAAGTGAAACTATTATAAACTTAATAAGAAAGACAAACTAAATTAGAAAGTTGAAAGAGAGAGAACCATTCAAGTATAAAATAAGTTGAAGAATAGCAAAATTGATCTTCAATGTTCTTTCACTTTGTTTCATTGTTTTTTATATATCACTTAATACATTCTCAAAGCTATTTATAGCCAAGAAATGGAATTACTTGGAGAAACATATTTGCTACAGTAAAATGAGTTTCTTAGGCATCAAAGGATGATAGATGATTGGGTGAAGGAAAGGTGAGTGGGTCCCATGGATATCCACACCTTATTTTACAACACTCTCCCTTGGATGTCCCTTGATAGCCTGCTCACACAGCTGCTTGTAAGTTGCTTATAGAAACCTGCTTGCGGAATTGCTTGTAAGCTACTTGTAGGTAGCGGAGTTGCTTGTAAGTTGCCTTCTTGATTTCAAGTTTATTCAGAAAACTGTTTAATGAGCGTCCACAATATGATGTATTTACTATTAATTGGAGTTTATTAATAGATAACGTGCCTTGTTAAAACCTTACTAAGGAAAAAACCCTGTGGGAAAAAGTCCTAGTGAAGAAAAAAGAGTACACATATCTAGTTATATGCATTGAGAGCCGCCTCATTAAAAACCTTACCAGGAAAACCTAGTGGGACAAAACCTTGGTTAAGGAAAAAAGAGTGCAGCGCGTATTATATTCCCCCTGATTAAAACATCTTTTAATCCTTGTAAATAATCCCTCCCAATCTTATTCTTCTTTCCAAATATTAGTATTATTTGTGTCTTTCTCACCATATCACGTTTGTGAAGATGTTGCATTCTTGAGCTTATCCTGATATATCATTTTCTTGTCCGTTGGATATGTTGAGTTCAGCCAATACATCCTTGACAATCACTTAGTTTGTGACCTCGTCAGTGTAGATAAATTGCTCATTCAACTTGTTTCTAGCAATAGCCAAACAGAGACTTTCATAATAATAGAATTGATTGTCTTGGAGAATGATATGATATAAAAGTATTTCCACATGAAAACAAATATCTTTCTTGAGAACAAACTTCATAATTTCCTGCAATTTCATAATCAATAAATCTTGACATAATTAATCCGAATAAATAATTTGTATCGATATTTGATTCACTTTAATATTTCCACCGATAAGAGTGATGTTATATTTTGCATGCATATTAATAAAATTATTTTATCATGAATAATAATAGCATGATATGTAAGTGCACCAATTGCACCATGACATGGTAGTTTCTCACCATTTTAATGAGATCAAAGTTGATCTTTATATATGTTAAGCGATCTCACAATCATTGGGGTACTATTCAATGGAATCGCTTCAAAATCTTTTAAATCCTTTAGGAATTTTCATATATTATTTACTGTCTAGCTAGACATGATAATCATTCATAATGCGTATTCAAGTTTTTCATATATTGTCAGACCGAAAGAAACCTCATTGCATCCACCTTAGGAGTATTTATCTCCATACAACAATGTCAGGACTTTTGCGAAAAATCTTTATTTTTCAATACACAAGTCGTACTTTATATTTTACGATTTTACTTATCGCACAATAATTCATTTATACTCCACTGACATTATATCTTAGTATATGGACAAAATAAGTCCAAAACATTACTTTTCAAGTGAAATAAAATATACTTGAATTTTATTTTCTTTGGCCAATCATTTATCTGTCAACTTTCGACAGGTTTAATATCAAGATCCTCATCACCATTTATAATTTTGAGCACTATATTATATTAAAGATATCGTCGACGATTATTTGATATCGATTTTAATGTGACATAACTTATCAAACTCGCTTTATTTTTAATCATTTCAGGTACCTGAACCTTTGTCAAGGATTTTTTATAAAGTGTTATGTCATGGTGCTATTTCTAAAGCACTTGCCTCATTATTATGACCATCTTGATTATTTGCTCCTTTTCTTCTTCAAGAAGGTTTATCTTTTGAATCAACTGAACTATCACACTTCAAGCGTGCAATAAATTATGTCCTTCAAGGACTTTTCTTTGGAGCATTTATAAATGGATTATAACATAGGGTCAGTGAATGCGTTTGACAATTGAATTAAATTATTTTTCAATGAGGATCATACTAATATCAATAATAATTCAGTATGTATAACTTAATTTTCTAGTTTCTTATCATTCCTCCCCCTAATGTTAGAGAATCTAACATTCGCCCAACCTTATTTAGGGTCTCATCTTTGTGCATTGCGTAGTGATGGAGCAATTGAATAATATATTGCACATTTAAATTTCTAGATGAGAATTATTTGGTTCCTGACCCTGAACCAATTGTGATAGGGGAACCTTGTTGACTTGATACATACAAGTGTTTCTACACTCTAAACAACACATCTCATACCAAATTTCTTTTGGGTGTTTTGTTCTCATACCAATGGTTTAGTTATAATTAGAGGCATATAATTTCTGCTTAAACCACTTGGATATAAACCAACATTATCAATATAATTTTACAATTTGAAATGTGCTCTTGATTTAACAATTCGAGCAAGTAAATGGTCCACATGGCATGTGAACGAACCCATATTCACCTTTTTATACATTTCAAAATTTCAGGAGATACAATCTCAACCTTAGCTGGTGTAATGATAATTTTATCATGAGGACAAACAACACAAGAGAATTTTTGAAGAATTTATCATTTCTTCAATATATATAACCAAATGATTCTCATTTATTTTCGTATCATATTTGAATCGGGATGGTCATTAACCGGTCATGCCAACTGATATTTATTTCAATAAATTTCTAGTTTATTTTGCATGTGATTTCATCATCATGTTCTTATTTAGTTACCACAAACAATAAGAAAACATGGGTAATCGTTCACGTAAATATTTATAACCCACTTTGATTATAATAATATGAAGATCTTAAATCTTTCCATATTTTATAGTCTCAATATAAATTTTTTTTCTTTGACTATTTCTTTGAAACTTAAAAAGTTTCTTTCGAGACTTACTACAATTCCAATATCATGAGCAATTCTATTTCTTTGGTGAGTAGCACAATAGCTCACCAAAGCTCATAATTAACATTAAATACTACCACATATGTCATAACATTGTTTGTGTGGTAAACATCTCTTTCAATTATATCATTATTGTCATGGTCAAAATCATTACAAGTAAAACTTGTTTCTTGATTTAATTTTGTCAGTAGTATCTCCTCCCTTTTATTTAATATCTGAAAAAATATTTCTGACGTACATAGAAACATAACCAATGACAATTTTTTTGTGGCAAGAAATTATTTCCTTCTTTTGCCATTTCGGTAGTTTATACTAAAACATACCATAGTATTTGTGATGTACTAAAAGTATTTGACCAATGATCATTTATATCAAAATAAATTTCTTTATTTCTCTCTAACCTCCCATAGGGGTGAGCTGTGGTATTTATTAAATCATACATAAGTATGTCCTTATTTATAATTTTCATCATCTGTTGACACATTCACTTTCAAGAATAATCTACTTTTAATGATACTCATCACAAGTCACATTCTCTTCAAGGAATTGACCATAATCATATATACATACTTCATAATAATTCCTTTCATTAAAAGTTCATTGTCATGCTTTGAAATTTATCATATTCATATGACATACCTCGACATCACTTTTGAAAGTCCAGTGTATCACCATTTTTTCATCCTTTTCTTTGATGGAGGATTTATAAACTTATCAAATCATCAGGTCTCATAACAAACATGTATCTAATGACCATTCATACCATTTTGATGACAATAATTAGCTTCACCTTTTAAAAGGTAATTTTGAGAACTCATAATGTTCTTTCTTTTATAATTATCACAATGACTCTTATAATTTTGTTCCTTCACGTCCATATTCATATGTTCAATCATAAAATTATCTTGTCATCTTTCAGACTTTTAATGTATTGCTATCACACCCACTTCAAAGAATGAAGCATATTCAATGGGACGGACTTTTATCAAAAGCATATCGATTACTCAGTCATCATTGTATCATTAATATATTGCATTGAGACTTTAACCGAATGTCTTATCCATATAAAGGTGTGTTAGGCCAAAATATGATGGGACTTGAACCCAAAATCTTATATTTTTATCATCATAATACATCGAAACTCAAATCAAATGTTTTACCCTTTTGGTGCGATGAAACTTGAATCCACCGTCTTACTATCAATCAATAACACATTAGATTAAAGTGGGTTCACATAAATGTGATAGGGGCATTCAAATTAAAATTTCATATCTTCAAATCACTTATTTACCTAACAATCAAGCATAATTAAATAATATATTTTAATGTAATATCAACTATGCACCGCAGCACCGGGTGTTTAGTTGACTCATTTTCTTGGATACACACCAATTTAAAGAAAGTGCTAGCTATTGAAATACATAAATTATTATTATTATTATTATTTATTAAAGAGTGAGAACTGTAAATCATTAATTAAAATCAACCTATTGATAAATGTTTGGCACAATAAAATTTCTTATTTATGTGATGTTAGTGAACCAAGAATGATAGGAGTAGTTTATTAAAGAGCTGCCTAGTCAACTTCTTCAAACTCTCAAGATGATAAGAAGATTTAATTCGTGAATAATTTGAGTGAAGATATGCTGCAATTTCTTTGTCAAAATAAATATTCTTGTAGTGATTTCAACTACTATGAATACTACTCATTTATGCACAAAAAATGTCAGTTATCTTTCCAAATCAAATTCGTCTACCCAAGAATAATTGTAATTGATTTTACTAAGAAACTAAGTTGGCAAATACATAGTTTAACATATAAGCCAATTTTAAATTCAACACTTTAGGATACATACCATCTTCATGAGAAACACTTTGTGAAATATCCTTAGCTTCTAGCCTGTGTTTGTTGGGGGACTTGTCACCGAAAAACAGAGGATAGGAATAGACATTGTATGCATATATATATATATATATATATATATATATATATATATATATATATATATATATATATATATATCAATGATTTACGATCAAAGAATTAAAATACTAAGCATCTCATGATTTAAGAAAAAAAATACCAAAACACTAACAAAAATTCATGAGTAAGAGAAAATACAAGAGAATTAAAAGAATTAAAACTTTGTTGTTGCCTCCTTATTGCAGGATATCAAAGTAGAGTTACCTGGGCACCAAAAACATACCACCAAATTTTATTTTATTTTTATCAAGAATAAGCAATTCGTGTTGATAACGTGTTATAAAATAAATAAGAAAGACAAACTAAATTAGAAAGTTGAAAGAGAGAGAACCATTCAAGTATAAAATAAGTTGAAGAATAGCAAAATTGATCTTCAGTGTTCTTTCACTTTGTTTCATTGTTTTCTATATATCACTTAATACATTCTCAAAGCTATTTATAGCCAAGAAATGGAATTACTTGGAGAACATATTTGCTACAGTAAAATGAGTTTATTGGACATCAAAGGATGATAGATGATTGGGTGAAGGAAAGGTGAGTGGGTCACATGGACATCCACACCTTATTTTACAACAGAAACATAATTTTTTGTGAAATATTTGGCCTTTTCCTTTTAGTTCTGTATGTATCAGTTATCTGTTTAGTGATTGATCAACATCATTATGGAACTGCAGAATATGAAATATGTAATTAAACATATTGCAAAACAATTCCTAAAGTTTGGTCCTACTTACAACTCAAATTCTAATGAAGATATAGTGTTGTCAATAAAGGAAGAAGGTATGAAATTATTCAAGGATACTATATTTGGCCAGTACCTTAATATCCCCAAGTGCAACTACCAAGGACAAATTACCAAGTGTTTATATCTTCTAAAGGTTGAGCAGGACAATTTAGACAAAGAAATTCATATTCGTCATGCCAAAGGAAATGTATTGCAATTTAGTATTAGAGAATTTGCTATTATTACCGGTCTGAAGTGTACAGGAAATATTAAATATTTTATATATCCAGATTCAAAAACTAGTAGGCTGGTTCAAAGATATTTTCTTGGTCCAAAATATAATGTAATCGAGATGGTTGGGACAACACTGATGATGCCCTTCATATGGTTATCTTGTATTTCATTCATACATTTGTATTCTCGCAACTTGGTGAAGCAACAATTCCTATTGAAGATTTCTTAATGGTAGAAGATGACAACTATCAACAGTTTCCTTGGGACAATTTGCCTTCACAAAGTTAATGAAATCATTTAGGAAAGAGTACAAACTCGACAAACAAATGTATCGCTTGAATGGATTTCCATATGCACTTAATATCTGGGTATATGAATGTGCATCTGTAATACATAACGAGATAGCTGTTAAAGAAGGAAATGACATACCAAGGTTATGCAATTGGAAAGTTGTGGGTGCCAAGCCCAAATTTGAGATGTTTATGAAAATCATCTTTACTGAGGTAATTAGTACATAACAATCTTTTTACTTTATTTTTTTCTTTGCGATACATTATTTATCTAGTTCTCATGATGTTTTACTATTTGTTTGTATAGAATGATTGTTCTAATGTTCATCCAACTCAAGAGGAAATCAGATCACTTGATTTACCAAATAATAGTCATGTACCTCAAACTCAACCAGACACGTCAGATGTTAATCATGAGGAGGTGCAACCAGAGGAGGTTCCTGGATTTGAAGAGTTTTCATCAAAACCTCCGGAGCAACTGTTAAGGAGATTCACTTGAGTTTCTAGCACAGGATCTACCCCACCCCCCAAGAGAAGAAAGGTTGCACATCCAACAAAAAATAATGTGTCCAAAGCCACACAACCAGATGAGCAACCGAATCAGCCATTTCAAACTCCGAATTCACAACCGCCACAAGTCAATAATGTATCTGGTGTGCCTCATAATTCAATTTTTCGAAGAACAATTTCGGACAATGCAGGATTTGAGGAACTGAAGGATTACATGAAGTCTTATGTAAGTAAACACAACTATGTGATTTAAACATTTTTATGTTTATTGTTAATTTCACTTAATATGCTTAATTTGAATCTAGGTTGACAAAAAAGTTGGAGCTCTTGAGACGTTAATTATAAAAAATCATTCTGAATTGATGAAAGCAGTTGGCGTGAAAGATAACAAAAGTGATAAGGTAGTATTTTTATTTTTTTGCTTCTCTTTTCAATTTTGTGTTATACTTATTTTTTGGATCATGAAGGACAATGGTGGCATTTCTATGCCGTATATAGTGGATGATTCAGTAGAGAAAGGTAATGTTGGCACAATCCGCTTCTAATTAATTCTTCCAACAAACCATTTCATCCATACAAATGGATTTTGCAACTTTTGATCATGATATTGATGCATCTGCTGTGGAGGTTGAAAAACAACATGCTACTGAAGAAAATGTTGCAAAGGTATTTATATGATACTTCTAATCATTTAATTATATAATTTAATGTCTTTTAATCATTAGTCGATTCGATTAAAAATATTAATAATGTATCATTTACAAAGATTTATACTTTAGTAATTTTAATTCATATAATAAAACAAACGTTGCTTTTTTGTGTATCATTGGTTGTACCTGATACAATTTCAGTTGATACTATATATTATTTTTGAATCACCATTAACAGACACTTTAATTTATATTTCCTTACACACTAATATACAAACACTGAGTGATGACACATCCATTAAGGAACATGCTATGGAAGATTCAACAGATGTTATACCCACAACACACCATAGTCATGTTCCGGTAGAAGAGATTGTTCATAATAAGGAAGAGGTAAGTAAAGAGTTTTTAAATTGTTATACATTAATTATTTTTGATAAAAATGAAAATGGTATGTAATATTCTGTTTATTAGGAGGATGCAGGACATGAAGCCCCCCAATTAGACACAAAAGTATTGAACGGTGATGAAGATGTTGCTGATACAATTCAACAAAACTTCGAAAAACATGCTTCAAATCCAGTAATTGTTGATACATCGGTCTAGTTCTAAATTATTTACTGAAAAATGTCAACAGTTGCATATGTAAATTGTAATATTTTGTTATAATTCCCTGATATCATATAAGATTCTACCACATCGGCTTCTATTTCATCCGGCACTGAAGCAGTTATAGATGCACTTGTCTACAAGCTTCCAAACGAGCCAATTAATATCGCGAGTGTAATCATTCCTCTCCAGCTAACCGGTAGTGATGATTTTCTATCTGACAGCCATCTACCCACCCAACTTTCAATCAAGGAATCTGCACACAATCTTGATACAAAGACTCTAGCTCCACGTAACAGAATGCCTTAAAAAATTATGCAGAGACTACCTTTGGTTCCAACGATAAGGGCAAGGGGAAAATAGACGATGACATTCGCCCATACACTCCATTTGAAGGATGTGGCATCACCTATCAAGTTTCCTCAGTTTTAATGCAAGAGTACTCCTCGTGGATACAAAAGGGACTCCTCAAAATCACATGCAAACAAGTAAGTTTCTTTTATTAATGTATCTTTATAGCAAATCATATCCGTATAAGTAAGTTTTCGTATTATTGTATCTTTATACTTTGATTTTGTATTAAATTATTCTTATGTTGCCACAATCATTCTCATAGAAAATCATCAGAGGGTAAATATATAGGCAAATCTGCTCTATTTGGGTTTGATTATATGAATTTTGTTGTCGCATTTCCTTTAGACAAGAACTGGTTTTATACTATGTCACAGCCAAATAAATGTTGGACTGATCAGGTACAATATACCTTACAATTATATATATGATACACAAGTAACATGTGTAACTCAAAAATTCATATTACTAGTTCTGTTTACCAAATTTTACATGTATCATATACTTTTTATCACATATTGTTGTTTTATGTATTATGTTCTTTTTTCTTTATTTTACAGCACATAGATGTTATTTTTTACTATATACGAAGAAGTCAAAACTAAGAAGCATGGATCAATACAGATACACTACGTGCAACTGTTTGTTCAAGTCCTATATCAAAAATGCGTACAAAAGGTATTATTGCAGTCCTGCAGATGATTCTCTTAGTACACAGGAACACGTTGCCTGAGCTGATGTTGTATCTGTATATGAAAGGTTCATCAAAGTCGCCATTAATGGATTTTTTGTCCCTGCTGCTTTACCATGGCATCTAGTAAATGAGGTATATATTCCGATCAACTGTGATGGAGAATTTCATTGGGTGTTGGCTGTGGTTGTTTTAAGGAAAAGGTTAATACGAGTTTATGACTCATGTTTGGGATCAAGGAAAAAAGTTCAATCCTGTGAGATAAAACAATTGTCTATGATCCTTCCTAACTACCTTCAGGATAGTGGATTCTTTGATAAAACGAACAAAATTGATTGGGCAACATTGAATGCATATAAAGACAACAAAACTGGTGAATTATTGGGTCCACAACATCCGTTTGAGGTGGAATTTGCTCAAGACATTATGCAACAAGAAAGTGATAGCCTGTAAGTATTGTATCCACTTTTCTTTACTTACACATTTCATTCAATTTATATTGTATCTTCTTTCTGTTTGCAGTGACTGCGGAACGTATGTAGTTGCATTTGCTAAATTTCTCAGCGACGAAATGAAGCTCCCATCAATCCCTTTTCAAAGTGACTATCTTCACTCAAGATATGCAACACTGTTATGAAAATATGGTATCGACAAGGCCAAGGCGGGATACGTTAGCGAGAATGATGACCCTACAAGGCCAAAGGGTGACTTCATTCCATCGGCAGATGATGAACTGATTAATGTAGAATAGTAGTTTATTTACTGACTTACAGTCAAGATCTGAAGTGTTATTGTTTTGAAGATACATTTTAAGTGTTTTGGAGTGTTCCTCCCCAGGTTAACATGATACTTCTAAGTAATTCATACTTTTCAATTTGAAGAGTTTTTATGTCCATAATTTTTTATGTCGCTTTTAAATTCATTGTCCATACATTTTAATACCTTATTAAATTTTGTATACTATAAGTATTATACATATCACTACAGCTTCTACTACAGTGAAACTGATACAAAATTTCCACAAAATTATTAAGTACATGATACAATATTGTTTTCACAAATAACCAAATTTTATTCTTCACACCACATGGTACAAATTATCTCTATTCCATGCCAAAGTTACAAAAATATTAAGTATCAAATACACAAAATTTATACCAAACTTATTCTAACTTTTTTCAAGCTGATATGAAATTTCCAGAAAATTATTATGTACATGATACACAATTGCATCCACAAATATCAAAAGTTTATGTATATGATATATAATATTGGTAAAAAATACAACTTCCGATACTCAATTATTAGTAGATACAAAATTTAGAAGAAGATATTATGTATATGATATATCATTGCTTCAAATGATATTATTTTTACATGTTGTCTCTTTTAACTTTGGCACACATCACATCAATTGATACTATTATTCTATCCCATACCAAAGTTACAAATAATTAAGTATCAGACACACATTTGATATACCAAACTAACTCTATTAGAAATTAACAATAAAAAAATGTAGCCAGAATTGAAAACATAACATTTTTCATTTATTGAAGCAGAAAATAGTAACCTAAAAGTACTTCATAAAGTATCAAATTTGAGAATTATTAGACATGAAGCATAAAAGTACTCCTAAAAAGTAATCAACAAGAATCTTTTGGGAAGAAAATGCATGTTCTTCTATTGTGACCTTCTTGTCCACAACAGTTCGTGTTTGTGGTAAGTTTTTCATCTGGATTTTTCTTCCTCTTTTTTCTTGGTCTCCCAGGCATTTTTTTGTATCTTGGTGGCAAGACGACTTCTTCCAAAACACATTCCGGAGTTGTTCAATCACTTTTGTTTGGCATTGGTTCCATCGGAACTGCATATGTATTTGTTAATGCATCATGTTTACAGTAATTAGAGCAGTAGGGGTGTACATTTGTAATATTCTTCTTCTTGAAAACAGTTATTGCGTGCGCACAAGGTATCTCGTCATGTTGAAATCTACCACATGAACAAGTTTTCCTCTCAAGACAAACAATGTATCTTATCCCACCTTCATACACTGAAAAAATAAATTCAGAAGATGGAACAACCTGCAAATGTTTTAAAATTAGAGATACATTACATGAATTTTCATTTGGTATACACAATAATTTAATGAGAAGTAAAGCTAGATACATAATACTTGTAATACATATATGTACCTTCATTTTCGCACATTTGGACGCGTTTATAATCAATATTTCTTCAAATCTCCTCCCTAATGTTTCCTTTGTATAATATGTTATTTCTCGATTTTTGCAATTCCAAGAACCAAATAAAATTCTAGCTTCTTCCAGAAATCTATAATAGGTAATTGTCGTGCATCAACAAGGCAACCATTGATACGTTTCGCAATGTTCGAAGTCATCATTCTCCCCCTGTTCACTGTTGCATGAGATTTAGCCCACCTTTCATACCCAGCATCTTGAAGATACTTTTTAACTCTGCCATCTACCTTTTCCAATTTAGATATCAATTTTTCAAAATCATCTTTTCGATAAGCCTTTGTCATTGAATAAAACATATCACTTAGTGTGGATCTGCTTCTCCTAAAATTTGTACAAACATTTTTCCAGAGGTGTCATATGCATGCAAAATGAGGAACATTTGGATAAACAATACTTACACTCTTCTTTATGCTTTCATTTCTATCAGATACAACACACATTTTTTCTCTATCACCAAATACATTTTTAAACTGTTGAAAGAACCATGTTCATAAACAATCATTTTTCGTGTCTACAATTTCATAAGCTAACAGCAATATGCAACCTTAACATTGAAACACACAATATTATGATTCTTTATACATAATTGTTGCAAAATGTTAAATTACTATCTTAAAAAATTAAATTCATAAACAACATGACATATCTGCCCCATCGAGTGTACTTGCCGATACAAATGTCCCTCGATAAGCTCCGCTAAGATGTGAAGCATCAACAACAACAGGCCTACAGAACTCAAACCCTCTCATCATTGGCCTTAATGATATGAATAGATACATAAACTCACTTTTTCCGACTTGTGCATCCATATATATGAATTTGGATACACAGTTTTCAACATATATATGTATCTTGGCATCTGTTTATATTCATCTGCGGGTTTCCCCCTTATCATCTCCAATGCACTTTAGCCCGCCATGCTTATTGGTAAGAAATTTCAACTCCATATAGTGACCTAACATCATCAATTATATCATTTGGAGTATGTTTTCTTTTATGATTCACCAACTTTGGAGCTGTCACACCACTAACAAACCCAACAGTAGCTTGCACCATACTTAATACCCTATCCCTTAATGGATAGGTATGTTCACTATTGAAGCATCTCACTTTGAATATGCCCGTATTTTTCCTTACAGACGCCTTAAAATTCCAACAACAATCATCTGAATAACATACTAATACGTAGTTGCAATTATACCATATATATTTGTTATTTTATCATGTTTAATGTATCAATCCATAAAATAAAAATAAAATAACAATACAAGATACATTATTACAAATACTTTTAGTTAAATAGTAATGTGCACACATATTAATATATCACACAGTTTGATGAGGACTCAGTTTATATTTTACAGATACAAATCATATAACTAATTCAAAATCCACTTATTAACCTTATTTCACCTATCTTTCTTAATTGATACTTTAATAAACAGAGGTAACTCAAAATGAACATGATACTTTATTGTATCCACTGAACACAATACGCATATTAAACAATTTTCACCTATCCTTCTTAATTGATACATTAACAACCACAAGTAACTCAAAATGAACATGATACCTCACACCTACAATTGCATGTAACACATGTTATTTGTGTATCATGATCAACATAATAACAAATAAATTATAAAAATTAAGAATGTTATCAGATATGTGTATCACATACCTTTTGTTATAAAATCTTTTAACTCTAAAATTGAAGCTATGCTTTATTTTGTATTTTGCCATTACAACCATTAGAGTTGCCTTATCCTTGTACAATTGCTTCACTTCCACATCAGAAACATTTGTATCTGATATAAAATTTTCCACTTCCATTTCTGGTATGTAATAGGAATCATAAATTTTTGATTCAACCATGCTTAGAGCCTTTGCGTTCCTTTTTCCACCTTCAACACACACAATTGCACCTGTTGTTGCATCAAAATTTTGTATCTCTTCATCACTTTTATCCGATGTATCAATGCATAGTGAATACATACCAAATCCTACTTCATGTTTCTTCATTTCTATGTACAATTTCACCCCCCTATCATTCCGAATACACAATGAAGACGAATTACCTTCTACGACGTATCTGATCTCGATGTTTTTTTTCGATTCATCAATATGCAATTCTGCCGCAATTGCTGAATTAAGATTCACAAACGAAATATTTTCCTCAACCACTATGCCATCACTTTTGTATCGCTTGTATCTAACATCACTTTTCCATATTCCTAAATGCCTTAACAAGATTGAAATATTCATTACAAATCTTCACCAAAATTGCGTTGCAAATTTTTTGAATCAACATTCCAGAGCTTTTTGGAGAACAGGGAGAGAGAATTTCAGAATTTGAAATTTGAATTTTCTAGTTCAGTAAGCGTTTTGTGAATGACTGATTGGTAGATGAAAGAAATGTATGCGTGATTTGTGGCAGTCAATTATAATTTCAGTTTTTAATCCCTTAAACAACGCACTAAACTATTAATTACAACTTTTAAATTAATGTATCCGCCCGCATAATAAAGTATCCGCAAGACACTAAAATAAGGGAAATTTTGTAATTTATGAAAGAGTAGGGAGGGATATGAAGTAATTTGTTTATTATGTGCTTTATATAATTTTTACTAAAATTTAATTGGTGACTTAAGTCATAAAAGCCATATCCTATGGGCCTAAGCAGATGCCCCAAAGTTCTTAGAGCCCAACTTCATTCTCAGCAGCCCAATCCGAGAACTGTTTTATAGACCGGTTAGGGTTTTAATAGGCTGCTGCCTCTCTTCATCAGCAACATATCAAACTACAGCTGAAGTCGGAGTTCTCTATCACTCAGCAAACATGGGGTATGATTTCTGCTCTTTTTTTTTTCTTCCATTTTGATTTATGTATTCACAGCTATTATGGAAGTAAAACAGTTAAAAGAGAGTTTTGCTCGTGTTTTTTCGTTATGGGAATCTGATTCTAGCTGCTCGATTATTGTACCGAGTGAATTTTCTATGAGAATTGATGATTTGTCTATGAGAATGATGATGAACTACTAAAGTATGTGTGAATATTTGAGAAATTTTGAGTATCTAATATCTAGAAGTAGTAGATATTGTAATTTGTAAGTGGTAGATATGGAGAGTGTTTAATTACGTTAGATCTATGCTGGAACTAAAAATGGCAGATTGAATTGCTTGTTCCTATGTGGCATAATGCATTTTAGGTGAAAAAAGAATGGCATGAAATGTTCAGTGTAAGGTTGGGGCTAGTATGGATTTTAAATCTGAGTTAAATTCATTGCAACAATTGTTGATACTGAAAGGAATAAAGAAAAACTGGATTTTGAATACAATTTCACCATGAAAATCCCAATTATGTTATAAAATCATAGAATATATAACAAGAAATGTAGATATTGACCCACTTTGTTTCCCATGGACCATGGTTTCCATTTGTATAGTATTAATATAAGGAAAGAAAAGAATGAGAGAGTGCTCATCTCATAGACTGACTTAGTAGGTTAGCAAAATCATGTATTATTTCGTGTCTATCGCTATAGCAGGTTAATACTGTTCCCTTTTTTTTAATTTTCTTAAATACCTTTATGAGTGCATCACCAAGACATTAAGTAGGAGTTTGTACATGAGTTGGTTGTGATTTGAAAATAGAAGTAGTATTTAAAGGTGAGGTTGAAAAGGGTATTTGGAAGTTGAAGTTGTGCATGAAAATATAGTTGAAGTTTTGTGTGCAAAGATTTGAAATTATTAGAACTTGATTATAATGAGTTAATTTAGTCATGTTTTCAAACTTCAAGTTCTATATTTCAAGTTTGATGTTGAAATAATGAGCTATTTTTATAAACAAACACTTATTTGAAATAATCTCCAAATTTATTTCAAATATTTGGTTAAATTTGGAATATTATCTATGGCCAAAGAGGCCCTGAACGTCATTACACCCTACTTAGATATAAACTTCACCCCAAAGGTTGAACCATTTAAGGAGGCAATTTAATATACACGTGTAAGCTTTATATAATTTATAAAATTGTTTAATCTTACATTATCTATTAAATTCTCTACTTGAGTCTTGCAACTTGTAGGATCAATTTTGCACCCTTTAAAGCATTCAGCTCTATGATGTACACAACTCGAGTGATATTAACTATAATAGTAATCTCTACCTGCTTTGCTCTATATCTATGGTCCTATTTTACTTTATCTTACCGGTTTTCTATTAGACACGTATTAAATGATACTAGATAGTGTCCCTATATGGAATTTGTTAATAAAAATTCTCAATAATTCACATGCCTCAATTGAAATGGTCCTAATATCTCGGTAGAATATATTGGGATCACTCCTGAACTTGATGCGTTTTATTCGGTGCATGTGTGAACTTTATGTTGGCCTAGTTGCTTTTCATAAAAAAACGAACAAACTTGACATTTCAATAGTTGACCCCTTTTATGAATGAGCTAGTATAGCAAGTAGATTCTAACTATGTTTGGACGCGTTGGAGAGTGAATATATAGTAACACCATATATTTACTCTCCCACACACCCAACATAGTTCAATAGTTTCTATGCAAGGTGGCTTATAAAGGGGGTCAAGGCTATTGAAATACCAATTTTAAGGGGGTAATTAGACCAACCTACAATTCTAGGTGTGCACTAAATAAAATGCATCAAGTTTAGGAGGTCCCAATGTATTCTGCCAAAATTCTTTTTGATAAAGGTATGAAGAATAAACCCTAAGCTACTAATTAACACATTTTGTGGTTGAGAGGGAAGATCATTGCCCAGTAAGATTATATTTGTGTTGCATTGGATGATAGTTCATTTTAGATTCCTATGATTTGTCATGGTATAGCATCAAGTAATATCTGCAGTGTTCTGTATACTTTAGAAGGTACTTGTTTAAAGGGATGTGTTCAGCCATTTTGCTCATAAAAGCTATATGTGTCATTGTGGGTAAAATTTTGCAGGAAGACACGTGGTATGGGAGCTGGACGCAAGCTGAAGTCCCACCGTAGAAGGCAAAGATGGGCTGACAAGTCCTACAAGAAATCCCATCTCGGGAACGAATGGAAGAAGCCATTTGCTGGGTCATCCCATGCCAAAGGCATTGTGCTTGAGAAGATGTAGGTCCACTTTATGCTGTTTATGCTTACACTATCCTCCAAGCCATGCAGAATTAACACTTGGCTCTAATGTTCAAACTTGCTGGAATGTTTTGTGCAGAGGTATTGAAGCTAAGCAGCCGAATTCTGCTATTCGTAAATGTGCTAGGGTTCAACTCATCAAAAATGGGAAGAAGATTGCTGCCTTTGTCCCCAATGATGGTTGTTTGAACTACATTGAAGAAAACGTATGTCCCTTGCTTCTTTTCTCCTTTCTCAGGCAGACTCTCAAATTTTGTCAGTTTTCTTGTTGCTGACCCTTGATACATTGCAGGATGAAGTCTTGATTGCTGGGTTTGGTCGTAAGGGACACGCCGTGGGAGATATTCCTGGTGTCAGGTTCAAGGTTGTGAAGGTTTCTGGTGTCTCTCTCTTGGCTCTCTTCAAGGAGAAGAAAGAGAAGCCTAGATCTTAGGTTTTCCTTTTTGTCAAAATACTTTCAAGCATGTAACAGGCTATTAGCTAATCTTGAGTTTGTGAACAAACAGTTTTTGATCCTAGGTATTGTACTGGAATTTCGATTATTCTATGAAGTTCATATTTATTGTCTTAAAAAGTATGTTCAAATTTAAGCCCCTTCGGGGTGGCCCACTGGTTTGGGTTTGGGACAGGTCTCAAGTTTGAAACCCCTTGTCAGCATAAGTAAGGAAATTGTCCTTTGGTTGAATTCATCGCATCGGCCTTACCTAGTGCGGGTTATCTCTCCTGTGTGTTTTGCAAGTTGTTGCATAACTTTTTACTCTGTGCGCACTCAAAGGGCAGTGGTTTTTTACATATTTTTTGTGTTCTATATCTAAATGAAAAAATACTATTTTAAATGTATTAGTATATAATCTAGATAAATACTATGAAATCAGTGTGAAATACATTTGCATTCATTTCTGGAGGTAACTGAGAATGATATCTGTTACATGGACTCAACCAACTGACAGGGAGCAACGTTAGCATTTATATCTTACTCCCTCTGTTCCATTTTAAATATGGCTTTAGCATAAATAAATAATTCTAAAATAATTGTTACTTTAAGAATCTGTTATTAAAATTGATAATTATTTTTAATTATATTCTTAACATGAAAGAAGTAATTTTTTTAATATTGCTCAACTCTTGAAAAATCTCTAATCTAATGAATAAAGATAACTTAATAAACTATAACTTGAATCTATTGCTTTTTTAATGGGCTTGAAAATATTAAAGTAAAAATTATATAAAGCACATATTATAATAAATAAATTACTTCTTATCTCTACTCTTTCATAAATTACAAAATTTCCCTTATTTTAGTGTCTTGCGGATACTTTATTATACGGGCGGATACATTAATTTAAAAGTTGTAATTAACAGTTTAGTGCGTTGTTTAAGGGATTAAAAACGGAAATTATAATTGACTGCCACAAATCACACATACGCTTCTTTTATCTACCAATCAGTCATTCACAAAACGCTTACTGAACTAGAAAATTCAAATTTCAAATTATGAAATTCTCTCTCCCTATTTTCCGAAAAGCTCCGGAAGGTTGATTCAAAAAAATTTGCAACGCAATTTTGCTGATGAATATTTCAATCTTGTTAAGGCATTTAGGAATATGGGAAAGTGATGTTAGATACGAGCGATACAAAAGTGATGGCATAGTGGTTGGGGAAAAATTTCGTTTGTGAATCTTAATTCAGCAATTGTAGCAGAATTGCATATTGATGAATCGAAAAAAAACATCAAGATCAGATACGTCGTAGAAGGTAATTCGTCTCCATTGTGTATTCGGAATGATATGGCGGTGAAATTATACATAGAAGTGAAGAAACATGGGGTAGGATTCGGTATGTATCCACTATGCATTGATACATCGGATAAAAGTGATGAAGAGATACAAAATTTTGATGCAACAATAGGTGCAATTGTGTGTGTTGAAGGTGGAAAAAGGGACGCAAAGGCTCTAAGCATTGTTGAATAAAAAATTTGTGATTCCTATTACATACCAAAAATGGAGGTGGAAAATTTTATATCAGATACAAATGTTTCTGATGTGGAAGTGAAGCAATTGTACAAGGATAAGACAACTCTAACGGCTGTAATGGCAAAATACAAAATAAAGCATTGCTTCAATTTTAGAGTTAAAAGATTTGATATCAAAAGGTATGTGATTTCTGATAACATTCTTAATTTTTATAATTTATTTGTTATTATTTTGATCATGATACATAGATAACATGTGTTTCGTGCAATTGTAGGTGTGAGGTATCATGTTGATTTTGAATTACTTGTGGTTGTTAATGTATAATACGCGTATTGTGTTCAGTGGATACAATAAAGTGTCATGTTCATTTTGAGTTAGAAGCGGATTGTGGATCAACATTACCTTTCTCTATTGAATCATCCACTATATATGGCATAAAAATGCCACCATTGTCCTTCATGATTCAAAAAATAAGTATAACACAAAACTGAAAAGAGAAGCAAAAAAATAAAAATACTACCTTATCACTTTTGTTATCTTTCGCGCCAACTGCTTTCATCAACTCAGAATGATTTTTTATAATTAACGCCTCAAGAGCTCCAACTTTTTTGTCAACCTAGATTCAAATTAAGAATATTAAGTGAAATTAACAATAAACAGAAAAATGTTTAAATAACATAGTTGTGTTTACTTACATAAGACTTCATGTAATCCTTCAGTTCTTCAAATTCTGCATTGTTCGAAATTGTTCTTCGAAAAACTGAATTATGAGGCACACCAGATACATTATCGATTTGTGGTAATTGTGAATTCGAAATTTGAAATGGCTAATTCGATTGCTCATCTGGCTGTGTGGCTTTGGACACATTATTTTTTGTTGGATGTGCAACCTTTCTTCTCTTGGGGGGTGGGGTAGATCCTGTGCTAGAAACTCGTGTGGATCTCCTTAACAGTTGCTCCGGAGGTTTTGATGAAAACTCTTCAAATCCAGGAACCTCCTCTGGTTGCACCTCCTCATGATTAACATCTGATGTGTCTGGTTGAGTTGGAGGTATATGACTGTTATTTGGTAAATCAAGTGATCTGATTTCCTCTTGAGTTGGCTGAACGTTAGAACAATCATTCTATACAAACAAATAGTAAAACATCATGAGAACCAGATAAATAATGTATCGCAAAGAAAAAAATAAAGTAAAAAGATTGTTATGTACTAATTACCTTAGTAGAGATGATTTCCATAAATATCTCAAATTTGGGCTTTGCACCCACAACTTTCCAATTGCATAACCTTGGTATACCATTTCCTTCTTTAACAACTATCTCGTTATGTATTACAGACGCACATTCATATACCCAAATATTAAGTGCGTATGGAAATTCATTCAAGCGATACATTTGTTTGTCGGGTTTGTACTCTTTCCTAAATGATTTCATTAACTTTGTGAAGGCAAGTTGTCCCAAGGAAACTGTTGATAGCTGCCATCTTCTACCATTAAGAAATTTTCAATAGAAATTGATGCATCACCAAGTTGCGAGAATACAAATGTATGAATGAAATACAAGATAGCCATCTGAAGGGCACCATCAGTGTTGTCCCAACCACCCATAACAAAACGATTACATTATAATTTGGACCAGAAAAATATCTTTGAACCAACTTACTAGTTTTTGAATCTGGATATATAAAATATTTAATATTTCCTGTACACTTCAGACCAGTAATAATAGCAAATTCTCTGATACTAAATTGCAATACATTTCCTTTGGCATGACGAATATGAATTTCTTTGTCAAAATTGTCCTGCTCAACCTCTAGAAGATATAAAAACTTGGTAATTTGTCCTTGGTAGTTGCACTTGGAGATATTAAGGTATTGGCCAAACATAGTATCCTTGAATAATTCCATACCTTCTTCCTTTATTGACAACACTATATCTTCATTAAATTTGAGTTGTAAGTAGGACCAAACTGTAGGGATTGCTTTGCAATATGTTTAATTACATATTTCATATTCTGCAATTCCATAATGATGTTGATCAATCACTAAACAGATAACTGATACATACAGAACTAAAAGGGAAAGGCCAAATATTTCACAAAAAATTATGTTTCACTTTATTTGATACTAAATAATAACAATACATAACTGATACATATAATCAATTAATTCTATATATACACTGACTTATATTTAAATATGATACAAAATGTTAACTGCCAGATCTATTATATTCTGTTTAAGTATCATTTAGATGAATATCTATGAATATGATACACTGTACAAAAAATAACCTACATGTAATGCTGTGAATTGAACACCTATCTTAGATACATTTCTCAACACAAAATTTTGACAAAAAATAGTGTTTATGAGTACAAATGAGTAAGTTATACTCAATTCCAACATTTGATAAAATAATCATAATGTCATTCAATCTTCCACTTTTACCTTTAACTTTTAATACATTAAAATAACATAACAATAATATATGCAACAAATAGTGTTTCTAGGTAACAACTACATATTTCAATATACACACTAAAACTTTCTTTTTCAACAATGTATCAAATTAAAAGCAAAAAAAATGCATACCATGGGTAGTGTAGGTCGAGAAATAGGAGGGGCAACCTTTCTACCCCTTTTCTTTTGAGTTTTTGCATCCTTTGCTTTAGATGATGCAAGCACTTCCTTTTTCGATTTTCTCTTCTTAGAACTTTGATTTGCCATTATTGCCGGATCATGCAATCTTTTAGATCTCAGTTCTGCCCAGTTGGGGTCTTCTGAATCAGAAATTCGATCATTGTTAGGTGCTATTATTTGTAAAATCCCAATATTAAAAGACGGATGATCCATTTTTGACAACTGATACAAAATCGATCGAAACACAAATTGATTTTGAAAGCAAAATGAAGAAGATGAGAATACCTATTTTGGACTTTGAAGACAGTTGAATAGAGATAGAATTGTTTGAAATTCAAATTGATTTGAATTTGATAACTGATTTGGTAGTGGGGAGAGATTAGAGGCGAGAATTTAGGGATGAGAAAAGTGGGTTTGGATTCTTTCAGAATAATGTATCCGGAATAGAGGGTTTGGGGGAAAAGTAGGGAATTTTGTATTTTTATGAAAGAGCAGGGAAAAAATGAGAGTAGGTAAACTAATGTTGTGTACTTTAGTAATTTTTCCTAAATTTTATTCTTATTTTAAAAAAATGAGTAAATTTTAGGAATAACAAACATAAAAATCATATTAGCGCTTGCTATGGAGCATCTGATTTGTTTAAATTGGGTGTCCGTGTCTATGTAGATTGTGTTTGTATATGTATATGTTATTTGTGTTAGGCTAGAGTGACGAGCTAGATTAGGAGAGAGAGGAGAGAGGCAAGAGAGAGAGAGGGCAGATAGTGGAGAGAGATGAATTGTATATGTATATCGGTTAGATAATTGTATATCTGTTATTACTATGTATATGTATCAATGATTGTGTTTGTATATCTGCATAAAATTTGTATACAATTGAATCAAGTTATCAAAACATTTGTATTTGTATATTAAATCTCTCTAACACAAATTGTACATTGTATTTGTATAATTTATGTTTGTATATAGCGAGAGAGAGAAAGACAAAAGAGATCTGGGCAGGGGAAGATTTATATTAGTATAATTATAAGTGTATAGGATGGAGAGATATGTATTTATATTTGTATATACAGTCTCTCTCGCTTTATACAAACACAAACACAATTTATACATTTGTGTTTGTATAAAAGTGAGAGAGGTGAGGGAGAGAACAGAGGGTGGCGAGCGAGATTCAGGGAGAGATGCAAGAATGACAATGTGTTTGCTACGAATTAGAATTAAATGAAACTGTAGCTATAACATTTATTTTGAATTAATAGTTTGCTATAATGCACAATTTTTCATAAAAAGATTGTGCAAATATGACCATAAATTTAGAAATACTTGCAAAATTAGCAATGACATCTCAAGAAAATGTTACTGATGAAATATACATAGGAATAATAGACAGTTTTTTTTGGTTGATCTTTATTTCAATTGTTTGGATACTTGAGCACTCTGAGATTTTTGTGAGTTCTTTATTTATAATAATAAAAAACTATTCAAAAAACGTGATGTTATTTCTCTAGGGACAACTATTTTTGCATCCATCCTTGAATATTATCGAGTACTATTATTCCTCTAGTGTTATTATGTTGACATAATCTGGATGGCCACATTTTCGTATTCAAAACATTATCAAACTTGTTTGATACGGCATTTTTGAATTATAACCTCATGACGACTGATTTTTACTATCTATAAGATAATGAATAATTAATCTTTATAGTAGTCATATATATTTGTTCATCCCTCTTTTCGTCTTCTTGTTTAAATAAAACCTATGTAACATAAATATTGTTGTTTTTTATTCATTTCTTTGATTTATTGTAACATCAACTTTCACAGAGAACATTAGGTTATGTTTTTTGCAAATCAATCAATTTGATATTGATATAAAATTAAGAACATAAATATTCCAAATATCATATACATTGAAATTGAGGTTAATTCATAAGCTTGCATATTGTGCATGTTCTGTGATGTTTTAGATTGGGGCCCTTTTCCGGACTTTGCTAACGCGTGTGCATCAGACTGTCCTTTTCAGTTTTTATGTTATGTTTTAGATGAATTACAGTTGATAGATTTCTAATTCACAGCTGAAACAAATAATATTATCATATGAAAAACCATAGATGTCCATAATTATATCTTGTTGGTGTTGAAGGTTAATTAAAACCACAATATGTACACACAACAACACTAGACGAGTTTATTGTATATATGCAAATAAATCAATTCTACCTTTAGGGGTTGTTCGGTACGAAGGAAAATGTTTTCTTAAAAAACAAGTTAATTTTTTACTTATTTTCTACTGTTCGTTAAGTAAACAACAAAATTTTATCCCGACAATATTTATATGTAATCTAGCAAAACACTATAGAGGTGCGATGGGTGGGGAGTGGGGTTCGTGGTGTGGTGGGATGGTCAAGGAGTGGGAGTTGGGGGCGTTGGGTGGGTGGGGAAGAGACGATGAACTTAGAATGACACTACTAGAGTCATTTTCAAACTCGCTATCCTTAATCATGTTTCTTTGATTCATTACATCTGCAGAATTAGTTCAAAATAACAAAATAGATCAACTACTATATGAACTGAAAATTATAACCAAAAGAAATTACAACACTTAATATCTCCTTAAAGAGCCTACCAAACATTTGGCAACTGAGATCATACAGTGTTCTTAATTTCAAATAGCTATACAAAAATCTTCTATGAGATTCATAAGGTGTAGAGTAGATTTATTAACAGAAAAACTGGAAATGTAAACTAGACTGTTATCATCAGGCAAATCAAGCAACGATTATTCGAAAGCAACTTGCAAATATATGCTTCTACTTCTGGCCTTTTTTCAATAAAACACCAATCTTTTTCAACATGTTTCCATTCTTCTTCTTGGGAGAGTCATCATCTGTGTCTTCAGATAATGGCGAATCCAGCTTAGTGTGGTAATCTAAAGAACCTGTTCTCTCCGTGTATTTCCCGTTGTTTCCAGTTGAAAGCATAGCTGCAGCTGCCTCAGCAGCCTTCCTCCACTGATCAGATTGAACTTTTAACCTCCTCAACTCTGCTTCCATCTCAGAGTTGGCATTCTGTGCTGCATCCAACTGCTCGGTCACACGTGCTGCCTTTCTAATACTATTATCCGCTTCCTCAGTCAAGTGTCCTAACTTCACCAGTGCCTCTTTTTCTGCAGTTCTCGCGGCTTCTGCCAAGGCAAGAGCTGAATCATTCGCTTTGCTACCTTCAGTTTCCCTCTTCATCATTTCGGACTTCAGTATCTCATTTTCCTCCTTTATAATTTGCAACTCCGTCTCTTTGTCGAGTAAACTTGCTCTCAATACTCCCAAAGTTGACTCTGATTCCTTCAGTACAGCATCTAATGTACTGAAATGCTTATTTTCGTCTGAAATGCTTCGTAGTGTAGCTTCTTTGCTCATTAATTTCTCCTTTAACTCTTCCAAGTCAGCTTTTGTAGCCTCTAACTTTGCCTCCCATTCAGCCTCTTTCTGTGTTGATTCAGATTTTGATTGTTCCACTAGCTCATAAGCACTTCTAATCTGCAAAGTGCTCTGGATATATTCTTCCTGATATCTTGTCTCCGAAACCTCTAATGCGGCTCTTAGTTGACTTACCTCAACTTGTAGATTACTCAGCTCGGTTTTGAGTTCCTCGGCTTCCACATTAACTCCGTTTTCTTGTGCAGAGTTCATGTTTTCGATATCTTGAGCACTTTGGAGTTCACTGACAAGTTCCTCCAATGTAGCTACTCGATTGTTTGATTGTTCTAACTCCAACGACAAGGATTTGTAAGCCTCCATTGCTTTCAGACCTTCAGAACGTAGAGTATCCTCGGTCATCTTTGCCACTTCCAGCTGCATCTGAGCTTTACTCACTTCTTCAAGCGCGCAAGCCTCAGATTCCTTGCTATCATTTAGCTGATCTCTCAATTTTTCGACTAATGTAAGGGTTTCCATAAGTTCTAACCTTAAGCTTTGAATCTCAGTGTAAGCTGATTCAGCATGTCGAGCTTGATTGGCTTCAGAATCAGCTACACGGTCCAGCTGAGTTTTAAGCTTCTGGATTTCATTCATAGCAGAACCTAAAGCAGCAGAGTCGAATTTGTGCTGCTTCTGGACAGCCTCAAGTTCAGATTCCCATGCTCGATCTCGATCCTGTGATAGCTTGCGTAGCTCCAGGATTCGAGCTTCCTCAGAATCCGAGAGTTCAAGTAGTTGTTTCTCAGAGTCCTCAAGCTGCTCCGACATAACTGTTAGCTGCTTCTTCGCTTCCTCTGCCTCTAGTTGAGCCCGTCTTTTTAATGATTCAGATGAATTGAGCTGATCCTTTACCTTCTTCAGCTCCTCTTGAAGTTGAGCAAGTTGAGTTTCCAAGTCGGAAACTCCAGTTGGATGCTTCTTCTGTTATACAAATATGAGCAATGAGTACCTTAGTAACATTTTGAGGACCTTTAAGCAGCAAAGAAATAATAAAAGGGCAACCCGGTGCACAAAGCATCCCGAGTTAGCATGGTCTGCGGATAAGAATAGAAAGATAATGCTGTAGATTATGGAATTTAAGTTTTATAAACAGAATAAGTTTCCATCAAGTACTGCAACAAGTGCCTCAAACTAGCTACTCAGACGCGAAACTGAAAAAAAGAAGGGAATAGAAAGAGCATCCGATTTAGTGACCGTCCTATATCTTCCACACGAAGAGAGACATGAAGCACTCTATTTAGTGACACTGCCCTAAATCATCCACAACAAGAACAAAACAGTTTCAGTACAAAGACGTGAAGGTTTTTTTTACGCTGGCTGGGAAAAAATAGCTACATTAAATGGTCATTTCGCGAGACAAAAGAGTTGAAGCATAACTGAACATGATAGCTGCCTATTTATAAGAATGAGACAGTACAAGATTAATAGGATAAAAGTTGTAACAAAATGATACAGAATTGATAGACTTGTCCTAGTTGCAGAATTTTTTGTGAGAAGTATTTAAGTTTCTTTACCTCTAAAGCTGGACTACGTGGAGAACGACGAACAACAACTTTGGGACTCCTCTCTTTAGGTGTCCTGGTAGCAGCATCTGATCCTGGAGTTTTGAGCTTTCGAGCTATCTTTGGTGCTGCAGGAGATGTCCTTTGTGGCACCTCCACCGTAACATTCCTTCAGCCAAAAACACGCACGAAGGTGAATGACATAGGCAAACAACTTACAACAGACAAAAATCCAAGCACTCAAAATGTATGAATCACATCAGAACATTGATCTCGAACCAGTCACTTATAGGTCACACAGAGACAACTTTACCATTCAGTACTAATATGTTGCTGAACTATACATGTCAAATCTTCAAAGATAATCACATAACAAAGAGAAAAAAGAGAGACTGAATAAAACTCTTTTGTTAGTTCCTCTTTTTTTCTAATCACTTACTCCCTTCGATTTCGATTAGTCTTTTTCTGAGATAGCATAAGCTGAGCTGCAGATCCTCAAGTACTCAATAACCAAATGAATAGTGAGCATATTACTGCTAAGAACACTACTCCAAGGGCTCATTTGATTCGAGGTATATGAGAAAATAATGTTAGCATAAAACTCTACATTACTTTCGAGTTTCGAGTACCTTGTTACCATTCTTGTTTCTAATATATAGATAATAATTACTACAGAACTGTTTGTCATTATTTCAAGATGAAGTATGTCATTTTACTGTTAAGAGGTTAGAAATACCTTGATTTTGGTGTCTGCATAATATTAATTTCCTCTCAGCAAAACCTGAAATAGTTGAGAAGATTTCTTGGTTTAGAAATTTTTTTTTTGATTAAAATGTGCATATGCAAAAGTATAAAACTACAGAAAAAAACAATATAGTTACATAATGGATTTGCAAATTGCAATCCACATCCAAATTAGAAACCAAATTAAGTAAAACACACATTCCCTTCAAAGGAACTCCAAATAGAAACAACCTCCACTACCACCAACCCAATATACAATAAAAGAGCAACAAGCCAAAAATAGAAAAAGAGAAAAAAATAAAAATTCAACCCAAAAAAAAATAATTAAAATTATATAACTCATATATATCCAATTCTTTCTTTTTCCCCCTTTTACTTCATCTCTACTCAAGTTGTTTATACTGTATAACAGCAATATAGCACTTTGGACATAATATCAAAGAAAATGACACTAAAATACACATAGAAAATGACTTTAGAAACCACCATTATAACAACAAATAAGCACCCTGACAACTACGACGTCTCAGGTTCAAATTTCAGCAAAGACAAAAAAAAATTAGGCGATTTTCTTTATCTATCTAAACTAAAACAAAGACAACTACTACACCATACGAATCCTCACTGTCCATGTTGCTTCATTTAAGCTCATCTCAAACATCACAAACCACAATTAAAAACTTTGAAAAGTGACTAATTTACATAGTAATCACTAATGACTTTATGGAACACAAACACATAAAATGATTCACCACTAGGAAGTCCTTTCTTGAATGATTATTTTCTCTGTTCTTAATGCATAAAACAGATCTGAAACAGAAAAAAAAAAACTTACACAGTAAAACCAACTAAAAAAAAAACTCAAAGATTGAAACTTTATTCTAAAGAAACCAATTCACATTCACACACAAAAATAAAAATAAAAAAGGGACACCAACTCATATAAGAAATGAATGCTGTGAACAACTACTAGTATACCAAACACATGAAAACTGAGGAAAGAACATAACTATTATAAATGAGAATCTCTAAAACAATAAATGAACAGTTTTTGAACTGACCAGAATCAAGTTTTTTTTTTTTTTGTCAAAAAACAGCAACTGCTATCTTTACAACAACAACAAAAAATAATCTAAGAAGCAGAAAAAAAAGTGTAGTGCACTGATTTGAAGGGAGCCTATGTGGAGCAATGGTTAAGTTGTCTCTCCGTAATCTATAGGTATTAGTGAATTTAAATCACTAAATAAATGAGTCAAACTTTTAATTTAGGAGATTCAAAATCGATTACATTAAAATTCTAAAAAACCACTTTATATATATGATGTATTTTTTTAATCGAGGGGGGTTTGAATTACTATTACTAATATTTGTATTAAAGTAGATTGTGCGGTTCTTTTTCAAATTTTTTATCCCAAATTATGTGGAGAACTCAAATTTTCAAATTAGATTTTAACATTTTGAATGACCATAAATTTGAAAATAAAATTTATATATTTGAAAATTACCTAAGTTATATTAATTGATAATTTAAATTATTTTTGATTCTCGAACTTCAAAAGTTGTCATATAAATTGGAACGGAAAAAGTAGTCGACGATGCTCTCGAAACACGCGCTATTGGATGTTGTGGGACCCACCCAAAGGTTAGTGAATGATAGCTCTCAAGTTACCGAACCAAGATAGACTTCACTTTGTTTTCTTGTCCAATGAAGGTGACTACTCTACTTCATTTTTGTTTTTTTCTATTTCTTCTATTTTTTAAAAAATATTTTTTGTGCCTATATAGTCAATGATAAATAATATTTTTTTAATGATAAATAATTATTTTTTTTCTTTTGTGAGGTTTTAGAAATGATAATGGAGCAATTATTTAGGGGAATTCTTTTCCCAACTTGATCTACTCTTCACGCCTTTTGAATTTCGAAATCCAAATAAATTGAGTTTTGATCGTAAATTTTTTATATATATTTTGCATTATTAATTATTGTAATTTATAGTACTTTTACATAATTTACTAATGTATAAATTTCATTTCAAAACATTTGAAGATTTCAGATGCAAATTCTTTGTCAAATTTAAATAATTTGACTGGCAAAAAATAAAAAATGTCACATAAATTGGGATAATCGGAGTATTAGATTGTATATGGGGAAAGGTAAAGGTATTTATTGGAACTTGCATCATTAATTACTTGAGTGTACTTTGGTTCGTTTTAAATGTACTTTGTCTATATTAATTTAACACTCCTTATTTTTTTTTTATTAGCAATCTATTTTATTAATTTATTCTTATTAAATATATTTGAAAATTAACCTTGACTTTTGTAGTTACTTTATGATAAATGTATTATTGAAAGAAAACTACAATTTTTCCTTAATTTAGTAAAATAAGTAAAAAAAAATATTTTAATCATAAGAGTAGTGTAAAATGAAATAAAGAAAGTGTGTTCTTTTAGTAGTTTTAACATTTAAGTTATCGTTACAAGAAAATATTAAAATGGCTAAATATACTAGTTTATACTCCCGCTATTTTATTTTTAAAAGAAGTGGTGGTTTTAGCTTGTATACATTCCTTAAGAAAGTGTATACCTAAAAAATAAGAAATATTTTATTATCTTATCCTTAATTAAATGTCTTGAAGAAAGAAATTACTTTTAATAATGTAAAACTTCATGTATTAAAACAAGGGTAATTTTGAAAGAAAAAAAATAATTCTTCTTTACTATGTGAAATATCAATTATTTTGAAATAAAATAAAAAAATAAAAAACCACTTATTTTAAAACGAAAAGTATCTTTTAATGTATATGAATATATAAAACTATATACTCCTTTCATTTTATTTAATTGTTATATTTACTAAAAGTTGATATTTTAAATACTTCATTATTTTTTTTAAAAAAAATTATTTAACTTTACCCTTGGCATTAGTTATTTTAAAAATAAGTGATACCTAAATAAAGTTCACTTATTTAAAATTTTTTTTTTTTTTTTTTACTTATTGATTTTAATAACAGACTGGGAGAAAATTTATTATTTATTATTTTCCAACTAACTTGAACATTAGAGTCTAATATCCGTGAACCTCACGGACCAAAATCTTTTATAATCTTTTACACACCTAGTTGACTTACGTTAGTTATAGTGATTGATTATCATGTAACCACAATAAGGTTTGTTATTTAAATAATATTTTATTGTTATAAGTAAAAAGATGTCAAATTCTAAATATCATATTCTGTACAAAGAAGAGAAATAATAATAAGAAATATATATATACATATTTGTAATATTTTTTGTCATAAAAAGCGTATTAATGTATCAAAATATATATCTGATCAGAATCTCTAAATTTATTATTGATAATCTAAGAGATTCTGTTTCTATGATGGTTAATTGTTACTCCATAAAAAGAAGATAATTGTTAGATAGGTGTTAATTTTATAAAGAGCGTAGTGTTATTAAGATGAGTAAAAAATTATTATAAAGAGGTAAAATATAATATAAAAATTAATTTTTTAAATATCATAATGAGATATCATTATATAAAGATGTTATTATAGAAAAAAAATTGACTATACAAAACTCTAGTAAAATAAACAAATATAACTTAATTAAAGATGACATTTAGACATATTGATGCCTCTGTTAGGCCAAACAACTCAGCTAACAAACATTTCGAAACGATTGTTTGACAATGTGTTGCATGGGTCCAAAGTCACATTCATAATTAAGTTTTTGGGTCTTTTGTCCCCATAATGCATCTTAAATCAAACGAAAAATAATAATAAAATTAGTTTATAAAAATATGACTCGTCTAGGTTTGAATTAGTTAAGGATAAAAATATACTTATGACAGGTCAAATTGGATATAAGGTTAAGTTTTTTAAATTTTGAATTTATTTGGGTCAAATATATAACTTACACTAACACATAAAAACAACTAGCTGCCTTATCAAACACATTCTAAATCGCATGCCACCAGAACTTTTTATATTCTTAGAAATTTGAATCCGAAATCTCTAATTAAAAATAAAAAAAATTGGAACCATCTCTCCGGAAGGCATCTAATTTTTTTGTTATGCAGGGGCTTGGTTGGTGAAGACAGGCTTTCCTTCGTTGTGGCATTTTAATTTTTTAAAAACTCTATTAGTTCTGGACAACTATTTTTTTTAATTAAATACTTAAATAAAATGCACATATACATGTGGCTATATCTTTTTATAAATATATATGCTTCATTGTCAGTTATAGTTATCAATCAACAAGATTAAGACAGCTAACTTTTTTTAAAAAAAAAAAAAACCTTTTTGAATAATTAAGTTATCAAAATTTTGAAGTCTATTCAGTTTTTTTATCAATGAAAACAGTACAACTTAATTATACTTAACTTTAAGTTTAGGTTAAGTACCAACTTTTTTTAAGATAAAGCCTCAACAAGGTAGTGAACCACATTTATCATCAATGTAAAATGTACTATCATATGATTACTTTTTTTATTATTCTTTGTTTTATGGAAAATCTCACAAGTAGATATTTTATAAATGAGTTGGACATGTTTTATTTGGTAAAAATCATATTACTAAAGCATGCTTTGAGAGAATGGGTAAAGGTCTAAGGAAATGATTTCCTTGGTAGGGAATTAAGCTGTGAAATAGTACTTCATTTGTTCTATGATTTTTTTTTTTCCAATCGTTTGATTTGAGGGATAAGGAATTATAATTCGGAATCAAAGTAGGGATATTTGTATTTGTACTAATTCCAAAATTGCAATAGTACAAATACAGATATAGCACAACTAATCGAGTCGGCTCATGTATCCCATGAAATTAGTCGAGGTGCACGAAAGTCAGCCCAGACATCACGGTCATAAAAAAAATCACTCCTATACCGGACTTGGTTACACAGGACACTCTTGCTCTTGTCAACACAAAGATGGTGAAAGAATTTAATCAGCATCCAAACAAAGAAGAAGCCAACAACTATAGTTAAAAGTACATATTGGCTTCACATTCAGTGAACTCAAACAACTATCAAAATGTTGCCTTTTCCAACTCACATACATCTTTTGGTAAAAAAGAATCAATCTACTTCACTTTAAAGTTGTCTATAATTGCCAGAAAGCATGATCCGCCTCCGGTTACCATGTAATTTGTAACTTCTAAAGCACCAAAGAGACTCTCGGTCGAGACTAAAATGCAGAACCGCTGTTCTTAGACTTCCCAAGCATTATGTCTTTCGCTTCATTAATTTTTGAAGCAAGGTAGTGACTGCCTCCTGCATCTGGATGGTTTGCTACCATCACCTTCCTATGTGCCTCCCTCACTTTATCTGCTGGAGTGCTTTCCCTGTTGTAAATGATGCCAATGAAATCAATTCAATAGATCAGAAGATGAACTATCCCGCAGATATTTAGTGGGGAAGGAAGCGATATACCTTTCCACTTTAACAAGTATGCTATGTAGTATGTACTAGTCCGAAGTGAAAGTCCAAAGTGGACAAGTAAAAGTGAAAGGAGATAAGAGTGTTATTTGCCCAGTTACTCTACTAAAAGTGGCTTCAATTCGAAACCAAAGACTACCCGCCTCATATCACCAATCATCTCTTCATACATAACAAGGTACTGGCTGAGTCTCACCGATGATATAAGAAGTGATCAAAGCATCTAAATATAGCCTTCTTGGAAGAGACAAAGTATTACTTCTTATATGATCTATGGAATGGAAGTAGGGAACGATGACTTTTGACATTTTGTGCCCTTAATCTCAAAGAGATCCCTAAAAGTTGTCTTCACTCTTCAATGCAAAAGGATCAAAACCTGATGCCAGCATACACTTTTGACTTGTTTCAGAATAATAGATTTTTTACTTAGCTACCATGTCAAACAATTTCAAACTTGCAGAACACCTGAAAAAGAAGACTCCAAGAAAAGAAAGGGGAAATGAAGCACCGCCACACTTATGCAATGGTCCAGCTACATCTACCAGAGATGTTCCAAAAGATTTGAGTACTTAATCTCCCAAAGGGGCCGTTCTTGTACATCAATTGTGATCTGATATCTCTACCTTATTCTGATCTCAACATTTCAAGAATGCACAAGTAAGGCTAGTCAGATAGAAATGGCTACCAAAGGGGATGTGAGTTAGAAGGATAGTGTATGTATGGTTAAAACAGATGCAAAACTATAATGATAAATACACCTCAATCTCAAACAAGTTGGGATAGACTATATGAATCATAGATACATATTTGATATGTTAGTACTTGGTGCCATAGAGAAAACATCACATCATATTAAAATTTAATAGTTGAAGTGGTAAGAGTTGTATAAAATAATAACATTATCGAGACATGGTGCCTACATTTCGGGATATACCATCTTAAAAAGAATGTCATATTCATATAGATTGGAGCAACTGAGTACTGCTACAGCTTCCCCAATAAAAATGATTTTTTATAAAGCTTACCAAAGAACATGGAGTAATAAATAATTAGGATTTATTTTTAGGTCGGTTTATCAGAATGGTAAATATGATTGTGCAAAAAAAAAAAAGTGCTGCCTTCATTCCTATATAGTTTTCACACCACTTAAGAAATTAGGTAGCTTTATCATTGTACCCTTATTTAGTGTTCTCTTGAAGTCAAGTTTTCAATAAATGATAAATATGCTTGTTAGAAGTCTAAATCAACATTAATTCATGTCGAATCTTGCAAAGTGAAAAAAAGAAGCAATCTTTTGATATATCATGAAGACTAAATGGAGTGCATACGGCTATTTCAAATTTTTGAGCTTAAAATTGGAGCCAAAATTTCAATATGAATTTATCCTAAATCTAAAAATTTCCCAATATATTTTAGGTAAAAAGAATTCAAGACATGGCAACTCACTATTGAGTTCTGAACATGAATTAATTACTTAGTTTTCCTATGCTAGTCAAATGTATACTAGTTTCAAAGCCAAAGTAAAACAGTGTCATTTATGCATTGACTTTGTGAAATGACAAATATTAAGAAACATTTATTTTTAATAAGAACAACATGTAAATAGGAACGGAGGGTATATATGTCCCAATTTATGTGAAACACTTACCTTTTTAGCCTGTCATGGAAAAATGATACTCTCTCTTCCAACTTATATTTTGTCCTTACTAAAAAAGATGTTCCTTAATACTTTTCATTACACGAAACTAATGAATAAATGAAACTATTCTCTTATTTTACCCTAGAGAGTTATTAGCCTTGAAACCATGCATTTGACCAACATAAAAAAACTAAGTAATTAATTCATGTTCATAACTCAAGAATGAGTTCAAATGTTTACTTCAAGAGTTAATAAAACATTTTTTTTACATAAAATATATTGGGAAATTGAGGTGGAAAATTGTAAATCTTCAGATTTGGATCAATTCAAGCTCAAAATTTGAAAGTCATCCAATGCATTTCAATTGTAATGTACTCCACTTTTAAGGAGTATAAGAGAATATGAAAAGATTGCTTTTTTATTTCACTTTTCAAAATTTTGATATGAATTAATGTTGATTTAGACTTCCAACAAGCATTGAAAACTTGACTTTAAGAGAATACTAAATAAGAGTACAATAAGTAACCTAGTTTCTTAAGGGGCGTGAAACCTAAAATAGTCACAACTAAATAGGAACGAAGGGAGTACCTTTCTATATAGAAGCAATTAAACTTTAAACTTCTCATTTTATCTTAATAAAACGATTTATAGCTACATAAATATCTCTAACTTGTTTTAGATCACAAGTTTCAAGAAAATTATTTTTCTCTTGAACTCCGTACCCAGTCAAATTTCGGAATGGAGTAATAACAAATGCTCAAAGTCTAATGAAGGACACTTATTATCAGTAGTGTTTGCTTTACTTCAAATTTTGCTCCCAATTAAGCAGTGTTTACGAAGTGGGTGAGGCGAAGCGGGTGTGGTGCTTGAAATAGTTAAAGTGAGAGAGGCGAACAGAAGCGGGCGCTTCAACCCCTGAAGCGCAAAGTGAGCTGAAGCATATGTTTTTCTTTTAATTTTGAAAAATGGCCTCTTCTTCAAATCGAAAAGGAGTCCCACTAAGGTTCACCTATGTGCAACCGCGACTTCATTGTCTTTTTCCAAGTACGTCATTTCTTCTCTTTTTCTCTTTGTGGCTTCACTGCTTGGAGGTGCTGACAATTTCATTTTTTCATGAACTTCCTTTTTCCCCCAATTCTTTCTTGTTTTTATTTAGTTCATTAAATTTTTCAGTTTTAGTTTATTAATTTCATTGTAATAGCCATATTTCCATTTCAGTTTTCTGATTTAATAAATAAATCAGTGCACTAGACAGCTTTTCTGATTTTTTTATTCTCCTCGTAATCATAATATACATGGCCAACCAATGTATTTTGGTTTTTGATTTTTGGTTTTGAATTTGCTTGTCCTATGGGGGATATTTTGTTATCTACTTTTTAGTTTTGAAATTGAAACATTTGTGTATTATGTATATATAAAGTCTCTGTGCAAGGTTTATTTTGTTTTTGTTTTTTTTACAAAATTGTGTTTCACTTCAATGAAGCGAGAGCTTCCAAAAACACTGCATTAAGTGACATATATTGATGTTCCTCTAGCTAAAATAAATAGTCATTATCCTAAGACTAATTTATTCTAAGTTAGAATGAAATAGATGGTTAGCATGAACGTCCAACAAGAAAATAATAAATGTGCAAAATCTACTAAAAATATATTTTCACCATAATTTGTACCCTTTAGCAAGGAGCACATTAAAGCTAGCTAGGTTGTGCGCACTATTCCACTTAGTACCTGCTACGGGTGCTAACTCCTCCACCAACACAGGTACCCGGTTAACTCTGCTCAATAAGACTTAGGCAGGAAAAAATCACTTACTCCCTATGTCCCAATTTATGTGGCACTGTTTGACTTGGCACAAAGTTTTAAAACGGAAGGAAAACTTTTGACATTTGTGGTCTAAAACACTCCTTGATCATTTGTGTGGCTATAAATTATTCATTAAAGGTTTTAAAGTTAAATTGTTTATAATTATAGAAAGGTGACATTCTTTTTTGGAACGGACTGTAGAGGAAAGTGTGTAATTGGGACAGAGGGAGTAATATTTTTTTCCTCTACAGAGATTTGAACCCTAGCCTCCAAGATTTGCACCCACTTCATAGGTCACTAGGTCACAGCTTCCAATACACCATTGACACAGCTCTTAATACTATACATAGTCATGTTATTTCTTATAGGTGCAATAACATTATTGGGCACATCAACAATAATGCACATAACCATCGAAACTACCATACATAATCTCGCCATCTATGCAAATAATGAGTGTCTTCACATTTGTAATGCATTCTAATTTCTATGATTAAGCATTGGCAATCCCACCAAACCTTAACAAGAATGATGAAACACACCTGACTCCAAGAATAAGAGCTGCTTCCCTCCTCGTCATTTTAGGTTGAAAACCTCCTTCATAAAATTTTCGCATTCTTGCAGTGGGTGGTCTGGCCTTGAATGCTTGCCAAGCCTGGATGCCATACCTTCCAGCCAATGCAGCAGCAGCAACACTCAGTCCTGCTATCAATGGGGTGGTCTGATGCACAAGTTGGAAACAAGTATGATCTTAATACTTAATTATAATTGCTAAAAAGATAATGTAATAAAACCACAACAGACGAAAAAAGCATACTCTTAATACAATTACTACTGCTTATGTTAAAAATAAATAACTAATGTATTGGAACCAGAACAGACAAAATCAAAGGACCAGCTAGTGCACAGCACGGCACTCTGATGGATAATTACCAACCACTCTATCCTTCTCCATTTAAGTACTAGGTTTTATCTGCGGCAAGATCCAAACTCGTGACATGCACCTAACCACATATCACATGCTACTCTCTCTCTCTCTCTCTCTCTCTCTTTCTCTCTTTCTTTAATATCACGCACTACACTCTTATCACTAGAACAAAGCCCCTGAGTCAGCTACTGCTTAAATTTATGTAATATATTTGACATATATACAAACACAAATAATTAAACAAATTACTTGGGAATAAGATATGGAAAAACAATGAGTAACTGAAGAGAGACACAAAAGAATGCAGAACTACGAGAAAGTGAGAAAATGAACATGGAAACTAAAATTTAGAATGTGAAATATATATGTGAACCCTCGTTCCAAAGGCCACATCATATACCACATAAAGAAAGTACAACAACAAATAGCGAGTTTCTCGCGCACCTAATTTAACAAGTGAAGAACTGACAACCAAAAGGGATAACACACATCCAATAACAAATATGAAGACACAATATGAACACAAATATGGTGCTATCCAACTTCAACGCCCTCATTTGAACATCAGAGCCCAGCCGTCTATTTCCCACCAATGAGGGCCTTTCTCCATCCCCTTCATCTACCCACTCTAGGAACTTTTCTATTCCACTTTCGTTATCTCGAATAGAAAGGGAAAATATGATCTAAACCAAACCTAACTGAAACATGACACTTGGAAAAACATCAAATCTCTTTTGCTTGGGTTTGGGAGCAATATTAGAGGTCCAAAAATTAGATAACAAATATGCAAACTTGGGAGTAAGCGAAAATAACTACTATTTTCAATCCAAAGCTAGCTGAGGCCCTCAAAAATGATATGAAAAAAAAATTGCTTAGGCAGCATCAAACACCCAAAACAATAACTTAATCCAAGTTCACAAGTTACAATCAAATTTTGGATGAAAAAAAAAAAAACTTCAAACCTAATCAATAAGAAGAACAAACAACTAGTACAAAACTTACAGCTACATGATCGATAACTCAAATTTTTTTTAAAAAATCATATGAAATAAGTAATCAAAGCGAACAATTACTGATATATTTTTTTTAAAAGTTAGTTTTTCTCCTTTTTTTTCTTTCTAATAAAAGAATTCAAAGCACGAAAAGATTGATTTACCATTTTCTACAAGAAGGAAGTTCTCCTTAGGGCTTAAAGATGAATTCAGAACAAAGAAGAACTCATAGCTTTTCTCAAATTTTGATCTTTCGCCTTTTTGCTGTTAGGGTTTTAGCTCTGAAGCAACGAAAAAATGAAGAGAAAATGAGAAAGATGAAGAAGAAGGCAAGAAGCGGAATACTTTGGAAAATGGGTTTGGGCCTAATTAAACCGGGCCAGTTTTTAATTGGTAGATTTACTCATATGACCCTTGGGCGACTACTTATTAATGTGTTCTGTTTTGGCTAGTTATGCAAATATGAGGAAATTTCAGAAAGTGTATTATAATTATCGATTATACCGAAAGTTTGATTAATTATCAAAAAAATATAATACATAAATATGTTTTTTAATTTGATTTCAACTGTTATCTATATTCTTTAACTTTGGATATGCACAAGTAGACACTTCAATTTATATAAAGTTTTGAACAAGTAGACACACACATTGCATAATACAAGTAGGACGCTATGTAAGACGTGAATTGACACATAAGACGTCATGAAGATGCATGTATGTCTATTTATTTAACTTTATAGAAATATAAGCATCTACTTATGCACACTCCGATTTAAAGCATTGGATACCGATCAAGGTCTCGTTTTAGATCATGACATATTTCCAGGAAAAGTATGTTGGTACATTTTAGTTGATTGATGTAGGTAGAGGATATTATCAAGAACAAAACATATGGAATGATGAGTCTAGTAGTCACTCATTGTAACCATTTGCTCCTATATTGTACATTCTCATTAATGGTGTAAAATGGAGCAGTCAATCGTGATTGAATTTAGATGGATTAAAATGGATTGAGTAAATAATGGAAAATTTACATCATATACACATTTAAGAGTCAATTTTACTGGTTTTAAACATACTTTTAAACAATTCTTACTTATAACAGTTATTTATAGGTTATGACATATCAATTAAATTTTATTTTATTTAAAAATCAATTTCAATTTATTTAATAAATGATTAACCTATTTATAGTTTTATATTATTAATTAATAATATGTAATTAGTTTGATTTCAGTTCCTTTTTTAAAACTGAAATTATCAGTTACACAAATTTAGGGATTTACATAGAACACGTTTCCTTGATTACTATCACCACCTCCCATACGTCAATCCCACCACCCTCCAAACCTCACATACGTCAATCCCACCCCCCTCCCCCCATGCCTATCCAATTCTACATGCCACCACCCCACTAGCCCACCTTTACCTTCGTCTCTTACATCTTCCTCCCCACCAACTACACCAACTTCACAATCCTCCATTCAATTTCATTTTTCAACAAAATCACGTCGAAGAAAACGGTTGTAACTCTTCGAAAGAGCCCTCGATTAGTTGAAAGAACTTCTATGGATGAAGTTCATGCCCCATCTTTCAACATATTGACTCAAACACCGCCTCCAAAAATTGTTGAAACTCTGACTAGGGATGGGTCATCTCTATTGAAAGATCAAAAGGAGAAAAAAAATGAAGTAAAGAAAAGGATGAGTCCGATAAAGAAAAAGGGGAAGAAGGGGAAGGGGAAAATTGGTTAAACTCCTTCTAATTCTGATTCTGATTTTGTTAGTGAATCAAAAAAGAAAAAAACAAAAAAAGCAATGAATGTAGAAGTTGCTTAATCTTCAAAACCATCAACAAGAAGAACAACAAAAAAGAAGGAATCAGAAATCCCAACATCTAAACAAGACAAAAAAGTTGTTAGGGTAAGTATTATATTTAATTTATTTTCACACTATTCAAACTACTGATTTTTTTCTAAAAATATCACATTATGCTTATCTTCTTTTCTAAACATTTGTTTGGATGAAACGTGTATGAAATCTGATTAATATGTGTATGACTCTGACTTTAATGTTTGATTGTTGGATATTGTATGAATTGTGATATAATATTGGTATACAAATGGTATGAATTGTGTTTTAACATTAGTGTGATTGTCTATTAACTGGGTATATGGTATGAATTATTAAATTGGGATGAAAATGGTATGAATTGTCAAACTAGTGATTTTTGCTAAAAATATCACATTATGATTATGTTCTATTCTAAATATATTGTTTGGATGAAACGTGTATGAAATCTGATTAATATGTGTATGACTCTGACTTTAATGTTTGATTGTTGTGTTTGTATGAATTGTGATATAATATTGGTATACAAATGGTATGAATTGTGTGATTATATGAAATTATGAATGTTTATATGAAATTGATGAATGTTTATATGAAATTGATTTATTGTTGGTATAATATCTGTGATATAAACTGAAGTTATTGTTGGAATGAAACTTGAATAAGATTGGTGTAAAGTTTGTTTTAATTTTGTATAAATAATTTTATTTTATAGGCAAGGAAGGTATCCACACACTGGTCTTCATGTACAAACATGAATGTTTTTAGTGATCTATTGAGTTTCCTCGGGCAAGAGAGGTTTCAACAATTTTGGAACAAACACCATTTGGTGTATTTTATGAGTTACACAACATAAAAATTCACTATTGCAACATTTATTCATTCTTGAATCTGAAAATGTCAGAGATGACATGTTTATTTTCAAAATAAACGGTACAGAACTACATTTTGGAATCAAGAAATTCGTAGTAGTTACTGGTCTTAAATGTGGACTACTTACAGACTTCGTTTTGGATCCATCTATTCCAAATAGACTTATCATAAAATATTTTGGTGAAATGACCAAAGTCCCTCAATTAGTCTTTTTGAATAAGTTTAAAGAGGCTAACTTATTTGAGCATGAAGACCGTTTTAAGATCGGTGTTCTATACTTTATTAGTACATTTTTTACTAGTTCTGAGGCATCAAAAACAACCATACCTATATTGTATTTTGATTTGGTTGAGTCCGGTCAGTATATGAACTTCCCATGGGGTAATGAATGTTTCAGATTGACACTCAAAGCTTGCAGCCGTAGGTTGAAAAATAATTCAACGTCATTCAAATTTAGCCAATTCCACCTAGCATTGCAGATTTGATTTTATGAGTGTTGTCATCCGTTTGACAACACAGTTGCTATCCGTGTTGCATATGGCACACCGCGTATTCTAAATTGGAAGACATCGAATGAGAGTTTTTTCTTCAATGACTTAAAGAATACTATCTTCAGAAAATATGGCAACCAGGTCATTTTTTTTATTGTCCTTTAATAATTATCATTTATATTACCTTTTTTTATATAATTTTTAATTCTTCACATCTTATTTTGTTTTTATAGCATAAATTTAAAAACATAGTTCTTACTGATGAAGAGAGGAATGCCATTGATCAAATCAATTTACATAAATCTTCGAATTACCATGAATCAGAAAATCAAGCAACATCACAAAGGAACGATGTTGACTTGGATGAAAAATATGCTGAGTTGAAAAAGGAAATTGCAAAGGTATACAATAAAAAATTATCATTTTATATTTTTTTTACATATTACAAAGAACTTATCCACTTTTTGATGTTTAATGACATGTTCGGGTGGCGTTGAAAGAACTAAAGGATAATGTTATTTTCTCAATCCCTTTTCAATTAATTATTATTAATTCTTTTTCTGTAATATTTTAATGCTTAACATATATGTCTATATCTATTGACTAAGTTGACAAGCACATGACTGATTTGAAACCATATGTCGATAATTCGACAAAGTTGATAATCGATGAGATTAGGTCGTCAAGAGGTCAACCAACACAAACAACACAACAAGAGGTATAAATTGTATTAAATGGTTTGAGAAAATTAAGAACTCAATAATTTTTGTGTATCTGTATTTTTTGACTGAACTTAGTATTATATTGGTATGAATTGTGTATGTGCAAGTAATTATGAAATTGGTATGACTCTGTATTGAAGTTAGTATTATATTAGTATGAATTTTATATGAGCAAATCTGATGCATTATTTTTCAGTTTATGTTTGTTTGATATTGGTGTTATGTTGGTATGAATATTGAATGAAGTAGTTCTTATGCATGTTTTTATTGTTGTTTGTCACTGGTATTATAAATTTTGTATTACCTTTTGTATGAATAATGTATGATCTGGTATTGTACAATATTTTATATTGGTTCAATTTTGGTATTAATTTAGTAGTAAATTTGTGAAAGGCAATATTAATGACAGGTTACTACTATTGGCTTTAAATTTATATTAATCTTGTATAAAATTTGTATGAGACATTTTTTTTTGCATGATTGTATGAATGAATTTTATTACTTCATACATTAGGATGATGCTCATCAACATGTCGAAGAATCTGAAAAAGTTCCAATGGATCAGCCTTCAGTATCAATGAGGGAATACGTTGATATTTCAAACACCGATGGTATGAGAATCAATCCAAATACCTTTAAATAATAGTGAATAAAGGAAAAATCATAACCTCATACTGTTAGACAAAGCAATACTTTTCTGGAACATAAGATCATATTTTTTTGTCAGATCTGTTCTAATTTTTGTAGCCTCCTCGTTGTGCTTATGAATCCATCTTTGAACTGTTACCCTCATAAATTCAAGAAGTGAAATCACTGGCAACCTCCTTGCTATCCTGTTGACATTATTCAAAGATTCAGCTATGTTTGAAGTCATGGTCCATGTTCGCTTACATTTTGAATAACCCTTGACCACTTGCTATACCCGATATCATATAAATAACTTCTTATTCTTGAATCTATCTGATCTATTCTTTGCATAATCGCCTCAAATTGTTGTATTGTATAAGCCTTTGCCATTGTAACAAAAAGCTTCTTCAAATCTTCAGTATTTCTATGGAAGTTCTTCAAAACATTACAGCCTAAGTGTCATATGCAAGCATAATGTTCCAATCCAGGATATACTTTTGCAGTTCCTTTCCACATGCTCTCGTTTCTATCTGACATAAAACACATGTTTTCCCTTTCTCCATATGCTTTCCTAAATTGTTCAAAGAACCAGGTCCACGATGTATCATTCTAAGAATCCACTATGGCATAAGCAAGTGGAAGTATGTGACCTGATGCATTATTTTAAAAAACATCATACAAATTGGAAACACGCCTTATATCATATTTATTATTGAATATAAATGTAAAAGATTCAAAAAATACCTCTTGGATTCATAGTGCTTGCAGTCAACATTATACCACCATATGAGCCTCTTAAAGCTGCCCCATCAACCACTACAATTGACCTACAATACTCCCAACCTCTAATACATGCTTCTAATGTAACAAATGCATATAAGAACTTATCACATTCCGTTCTTTCTAATTTTAAAACAGAGCCATGATATGTCTGCTCCAATATGTATAGATAACCTGAAAATTTTTCCGTTGTTACAATTAATTTTATAATTTGATATCTAAACATTACAACACAATAAATATACTAACTGGATACCAATTATATTCAAATTAGACACAGAATGAATATCAATTGGATACACAAAGGAAAGCAAATGGATACTTGAAATTCAATCTATAAACAAACTACATGCCAAATGGCCACCAAATTGTTGCATTGCTAAAAATCATACCAATTTAGTTCATAAAATAAAATACAAAATTTAGTTCGAAAAAAACCCTGATAGTTAAGCATATGATTCGGCCGGATCTCCACGCATCAATTTTATTGCCTTTTCTTTAGCTCTCCAGGCCTGCATATATGTCAGCGCAACATCATGCACTTTCAATATGTCTTCCGCTATATCTTTGGAGTGTATACAGTTGATGGATCAATAAATTTATCCATTATTAAAACAGCTACAACGTCAGTTACTCCCTGATGCTTTGCATACACTTTATCTCTAGCGGAACAACTGTGTTCCGCACAATACTTTCTAATTTTGAATAGCCCCTATTGATTCAAACATGATGAATTCATCATCCAGGAACAATTCTCAGAAGGACACTTCAAGTAATAACTGTTTCAAAAACAAAACAAAAAAAAAAAAAAAAAAAAAAAAAAAAAAAAAAAATCAATCAAAAACTTATATACTAAATTAACTCAAAAATAAATACACATTCAAACAGTCAATTAAATCTTTACCAAGAAGAACTAGAACGAGATACAAGAAAGCTGAATTTTTCGACAACTCCATAATGCCGCATCACCTCCATAAGTGTTTCTTTATCCTTGTAAATCTGATTTTCAGCTATAAACAAATTAGAAAGGTCGCTGATTATTCCATTTCCTTCATCAGTATTTTCATCGACAACTCCATCTAAATTCATTCCTATCAAGCGGATGGAGTTGTTGGAGTATAAATCAAAGTTAGTTAGTGTTCTACTAACATCAGAAAGTCTCCTATCCACAACAACTACAGAATCCTGATTATCCATTGCTATATTCTTCAAAGTTATGCACAATGAATATTTCGTAAAGAAATCTACATTAGCTTTCTTTTGATCTAAAAAAACCCGCACACCAACATCATTGTGGATACTAACAGGTGGACATCGATCACTAACTATATATTTTATCTCTATATCATTAATATTAACATCTATCATAAGCTGCAATGTTATTGCACTTACTAGACCACTATACAAACTAGAAGATTCATTTATAATCCCTTCCATCTGAAAATCAACATATTTACCTGTTTCATTAAAAAAAAATAACAATTAGTCTTACATATTATAAAGTAATTAGAAATATGTTGTATTTACAGTAACTTTTCATACCAAAGACAATACAAATTTCATCCACAAAATTCATTATACTAACACAAAAACTATACACACTCATCGTTATTTTTTCATACAAATATCATTCAGACAGTATACCAAAATTCATACAACAAAACAGATTACGTAAAAAAAAAATATTTCACATGTCATACCACTTAATACACATTTCATACACTTAATACACATGTCATACCCACTTAATACGTATTATGAACATTTCACATGTCATACCCCTTAATACACATTTCATACCAAAGACAATACAAATTTCATCCACAAAATTCATTATACTAACACAAAAATTATACACACTTGTTATTTTTTCATACAAATATCATTCAGACAGTATACCAAAATTCATACCACAAAACAGATTACATAAAAAAAAAAACATTTCACATGTCATACCCACTTAATACACATTTCATACAAACAATCATCCTTCATACCAAATAGTTCTAGAATAATTCACACCATATACCACATTATATATAAATATTTCACATTTCATACCAATATCATTCCATGTACACTACCAAATTCATTCACAACTATACATTTTATCTATGTTTTCAGAAGAAAAAAAAACAGTATTCCATATTATAATTTTAATCTACATACCTAATCCAATTATTATTATTATCAAATTGACTAAAGAAATACCTGTATCATAACAATTTTACAACAAATTTCATACTTATTTTCCGCAACGATAAAACTATTTATATTCTATACATTTATACTCAAATCATTCATTTATTGCGCCAATTTCTCACGAAATCATGGTTTTGACAGTATACAAAATAACCAAAAAAAAGAAAAGAAACGTATCAACAAAATCACTAATATTACAGTTTCACAACAATCAATACGTATTATGAACAAAATATATTGTTTATACAAAAAAACATTTCAACTTAAATATAGTGACGATTTACAAAAACAAAATCACAAAATGTGTTTTACACTTTCATTGTTGTGTTTTTTTTCATTTCACTGAAATACAAATACAAACAATAAACCATAATAAATACTAATCTGAAGGATCCCATCTTCCACCATGTTTAATTAATATTGATAAGTAGTTGTCCATCACAACAAAATCAAGATTTTTCAAATAAAAAAAAAACTTCAATTAATCGCCAGAGAAAAGATTTCTGGAAAAAAATCGAAGAGAGAGAAACGTGGAAGAAAATGGATAAAATCAGAATTTTTAATTAATTTTAACAAATTAGAGAGAATTAAGGAAACTGAATATTCTTAATTAGTTTGAATTTCCTTAATTCATGCTAATTAATAATTATCTTCAATCAATTCAAATTTAATTAACACCCCTATTTCCCTTTTTCACCTTTTTTTCTTCAGAAACGTTTTTTTTTAAAAAAAAATTATCTTTTTTTTTCAAAACAAATGTTTTCAATTATTAAAAAAAAACTTTTTTTTAATAAACTGTTACAACCTGAAATTTTTAATGTTATAACTTGAAAGTTTAATTCTACTGCTATAACTTGAAAATATTAGTCTAATATATGTCATATATTAAATTTTCACGTAAATAATTGGTTAGTTATTGATTCGCCCAAAAATTACTTGAGCTGAAATGAATTGGACTAAAGTGGATTTAAAATGGGCCCTAATCAAACCATCCCAATTATTATGTATAATTTACATAAATCTTATAGTGTTAAGAGTTAATTACATTATTTCCTTACTCTTTTACAATTTACAAAAGTTTCTTAAAATTTATGGATTTCGGATAACATCACTTCCAGATACATCAGTAGACATCCGGATACATGGCGAGGATGTATCAAAGAGGGGATAGAACATACAGATACATAGGGGAGGGATGTATCCTAGAGGGGAGGAATATATCAAAGAGGGGATAGGATCCGGATACATAGGGGAGGGTTAGGATGTATCCGAGAGAGATAGAGATGTATCACCAAAAGGGAAGTGATGCATCTGAGAGGATATTTTTGATTTTTTTTTTTTTAAAATGATAGGGAATTTTAGATATTATGATAAAATAAAATATGTATTTGGGTAATTTTTCCAATTATGATAATTATTATTGAGTTTAAATTGTTTTATTAGTTTTCTTTCTTATGACTATATATAACATATCAAATAAAAAAAATCTTTTTAAGAATATTTTGACAATTTTTCATTGACTAATTTGAGCTAGATATCAGCCCAAATTTTGATGGACTAAAATAGATTAGACTAAGATAATAAATGAACGGATCAATAATCAATTCAAACTTAAACAAATTATAATTTCATAATCTACTTTTGCCGCGTCTAATCATCACAATTCCATATTGCCTTTCTACTTGTCAATTACCTTTCATCATTATGTTAATATTCATCATTTACAATCCATACGTGACATACACTCATTCAGAACTCATTTCCAATTACATAAGACTTTATTCTTACTCAAGATATTTACTTTAAGAAAACAACTTTGGTATCAAGAAATGCAGATTGTTGAGTCCCAGATCAGCTCCGGGAAGGAAATCCGGTTTATTTATATAATCTTGGACAATTCTCGCCTCTTGAGCTAATTTTTAGATTTGAATTAGACTCTAAGTTTGTTTCTTTATCATGATATCAAAATCAGACTCATCCAAATTCATTGTTTACTTGATGTTGGGCGCCCCCTATCTTACGCTCCAGATGTCCAATCCTTAAGCACACGGGGTGTTCTGTGTTGTTATGACTGATTGACATTCAGGTTTAAGGCTATCATTTTGTCAACCATCCCAGGATTCAAGCAAGCAAAAACAGATGAAATTCAAAGGCAGCAAATAATGTACCTTTAACTGAATAAACAAATACTGTAATTTTTTTTCACTATATGGATACATAATAAGGATACAGTCATATATAATCACAATCAAGAATAATGTTTTCTGTAAAATGATACACAACTATCACAATCTCACGCGTTCAACAACTCTGCGAGAAGGAAATATATAAGAGCAAGAACCATCCGCGTTGAGCCCAAAAACAGAAACAAAGAAATCCAGACATGTTTAATTCTTATCTGCATTTAGTTCATGTAGTAAGGCAGCAGGATAGTTTCTTACTTGTGGCAAGAATAATTAGTTGATGACCTCTTTCACGTTGTCCTCGGCAATGGATGTGTTAATAGAGGTGTTCATGGAGGTATTCTCCAGCTTTGGTGGACCTGAATGCCGCCTTGGTCTGGCAGGTGAAGGCGGGTAAGAGAGTCGCTTCTTGACAGACCCTGCTGGTCCCTTTTCTGGGGTACTATTATTCACCATGCCAAGAGGATTTTGCAAACGTGTTTTTGCTTTTGCTGACTTAGTAGGTACCATGTAACTCGGTACAGAGGAGGAGCTTCCCAAACTTTCATCATCTCTTATAGATGCTACCCCAATGCTATGCCTCCTGTTGTTACGTTCTGATTGCATACTGATCATGCTTCGCGCATCATCATCTTGGCTTATTGCAGCTACTCTTGCCGATTTCAATTTTCTGGATGCTATTGAATTGGCTGGCTTGGAAGGGGTTGTAGGAGATTGGTGACTTGGTTTTTGGCTGGATGGAGAAGGGAGGTCATTGTTCAGCTGATACCGGGCAAATGCCTTGGTAATTTCTCCACCAGCAATACTGGCACTTCGAATGGACATTTGATCATTTTTGAGTTCCTTCTCTGACATGCTTTGGGTTTCCCAAGGTTTAGCGCCCATCCATCGATCTAACCAGCTCCAACCCCACTGAGGATTGGTTGGGTCCATAAACAGCAAGTTGGCAGATCTTGGTGACTTCTTCCAGGTTTTCTGTCCAGACAATTTTTTTTGTCACAAGCAATACAAAAATATCTTCCAACTAGCTATGAAATTAGAAGTTTTAAACACATGCTAGACAGCTAGAGTCATTCTGCTGAAGTAATGCATTATATATGTTTTACAGGGAAAACAAAAGGAGATGAGACCTCAATTTAAGTGATCATGTCATCATAAAGTTTTGACGATATTAATGTGAGAGGTCATACACATGTTTCCTGGAGGTCATATACTACACATATGCATCGACTGTGCTCTTTCCAAATGCTAATTCTTTTGTATAGAAGAAAAGATAAGCTAATTAATTACCTGATGTGAATATGAATAAGCTAGTGCTCTTTCTCGTCTCACTGCAGCTTCATATTTGCTGAGCAAGCTTGCTTCAATTTGCTCTTTTGATTGCGCACTGTCATCCCAGTCCTCCCCTCTCTATCAAAACAAACAAAAATTTCTATTAGAGAAAAAAAGAAGCAAACAATGAAACAATCCATTTCGAAACATTATATTGTGCAGATGTAGATATGCATAATAATCATATCCCTCCCCCCTATTTGGTTGACAAAACATAGAATGCTACAAGATGCCGAGCGATTCAGTTCACAGCTATAGCAAGAAACAGATTATTGGTTAAGGAAAAAAAACGTAGTAGCTTAACTTGTAAAATAGTGAAATCTGCAAGCTAACTTTCAATTGAGTAATTATTAACATTTCCATAAGTTAGCATATAACATTTTCTAGTGAACTTTAATAAAACACTAGTCACTAAGCACATGCAGTTTTAGTTCTCGTGATGTCTGATGGAGGATCAATTTTCACATTCCTTCTTTCAGAAAAAAAAAAGTGGAATAACCGAAGAATACTGACCCTCAAACTCTCAAGTTCTTTTGCATGTTTCTGCATAAGCTGCCTCTGGAGAGCTCGATTCTCTTCCAACATCCTAATCCTTCTAGAACTAATCTGAGACTGCACACGAGATAGTGTTTGCATGCATTTTAGAGTATGTGCAGTTTGTCGTTTCCCTGTAGGTCCATCGGCAAGTGATTTGAGTCTGACTAGCCCTCTTAAAGCCTTCAATGCCCTCCTAGCCTGCAGTTGATAAATGCAATAGCAAGTTCCTTCTCAGTATCAAACTATTTAACACGAGCTTTACTGATCTAATAAGGAAAATGATCAAGCTTATGGTAACCTCACTGAAAAGAAATACTTCCACATACGGAAAATTCGTTTAGAACAAAACGAATATAAGAATGTACAGAAGCATACCAGATATCCTCTAAATGCAGTCTGAATCCTGATTGTGGCTACTTCCTCCTTTGATTTGCCAGTATACTGAGTCACTTTAGCTAACGGAACAACCTCTGCAGCAGCCTCGGTGGCAGAAACAGCAACTTCAGCAGCTGCAGAAGTGGAAGCTGCAACGGAGTATGCATGTTTTGTCTGCTCCTCTTCCACTTCATCCAGTGCAACCTCTTCCACATGAGGAACAGGATGAGGAGGAGACACTGAGGCAGCAACCGGGGACAAAAAGGATGGAACTGGATCCTTCTCTTTCCCAAACCATTTCTTCTTTGATTTCTGAAGTTAAGCTCAAGAATGCTTAGTCACAGTTAAATTATGGAAAAAAGCATTACAGCATACTAGAAAAGCTCGATACAGCTATTCCACAAAACCTTGTCCGTGTTCTCACCTTAGGATCTGGGCTTAGTGCCTTCTTTACCGAAGAAAACCAGTTTCCTTTCTTCCCCATTTTCAATTCATTCCTCAATGTTCCCTATTTAAAAGACAAAGCAAAGCACATTACACGGCTAGCTTAACCTTTTCAGTGAGAGATTTATCCATATAACCCACAAAATTGAAAGAAAGCAAATACAACAACATACTCCAATGTAGTCCCACAAAGTAGGGTCTGGGGTGGGTAGAGTGTAAGCAGACCTTACTCCTACCTCAGAGGTAGAGAGGTTGTTTCCAATAGACCTTGGACTCAAGAAAAAACAGTCCATAACAGATAGTAACAAAAACAACATATAGTAACATAACAGCACTACAACAAAATAATACAACAGTCAAAGTACGAGAAACAACCGATAATGACAAAAATCGATGGACAAGAAACTACAAGAGTAATACTACGACAAGGTGAGGAAAGAACCTACAAATCATCTGAAGATCATTTAAGGAAAAGAAGGTAACAACTTAAAGATCTATGAATTAGACAGTCATTTCTAACCAGATTACCAAATTATCCAAAACCTAAACTATTACACCTAATTTCTCAAACAGGGATAAAAATCAAGAAAGATTCTGAATCCTCAGTCCCACAGTGGTCAAAAATCACACAGATGGATCAAAATTGATTCTTTTATCTCTATACTTACTCAACAGCTAAACAGATAGCAAAACTACTAATTCAACTAAACATATTATAGTATCAGTTCCAAAAGAGCAACAGTCCACCAAATCTTTAAAAAGACATTAAAGAAACTGACACTGCAACTAGCTTCAATTTCCACTAAGACTGCAAAAAAACTCAAAAAACGAAAAAATATACATATTTTGAAAGATCTGAAGTATGAAGAAATACCCTTTAGACAAAATTGGAGCCCCTTCTTCAGATCTCAGAAAAATATCTAATTTGTTCTTCAAAGATTGTAACTTTATCTCAAAATATGTCTATATTGTGTAGAGGGTAACATAAAAAGATCAAGAAAATGTTGGACCCCTCTTACTTTAGTACCCTTTTAGGCACTTGTAGTGTGATAAAAATCAGATCTTGATGAAGAATTCAACCATGTTAGAGAAGATTAGCTGGTTTTGGGACCCATTGGGTGGACCTGGGTAAGTGGACCCCACACTTCTAATTTGGAATTTATTTATATTTTTGTTTTAATCAGTGTCCGATACCTCCATTGGAGCTCGACTAATTCAAATTCATATATAATATATGAGTTCATATGAGGTAATGGCCCTTATCAAAGATTTTTCCGTACTCAAACTCAACTCAATGTATTATTATTGAGGAAAGAGCAGCTCAATCAACTGTAACCACCTTTTTTTGTAGTTTATTTGTAATTATCTCACTGTTTTATTTATTATCCGGCAGAAAATGATTAGATGCTTCTTATTAGTCTTTTTTATTTGCTTTTTAATAATAACAACTCATGAAGCTGATACCATTAATTAAAGTGTTTTTCATTAGAGAAGAAAAACATCCACAGCTATAAATAGATAAATACAAGTTGTTCTTAAAACATTTTTTTTTAGTGTGGAAGGATAAATTAATCAAAATAGAAAGATAAAACATGGTGATGAGTTATAAATAAATACATAATTCTATTAGCATTGCCATTTGCCAGTATTGGAATTAAATGATTAACTTATATATAGGTGTCAACCGTTTATTATGTCATGCTATTGTAAGATACGAAAATTCAATAACATTAATTTAAATCTTGTATATATATTAATTCTTGATGGAGAACTCAATTATTACTACGTATTTACTTGCAATTGATGTAAAAACTCATAAACTTCAAATATTCATCTGCCTCGAAAATATAGTGTACCCTTGTAGTATAAGATTTAGTCATCGCTCAGGCGGCTTTAATTCACATTTCTGTCATGTTCAATTAAAGCCAAAAATTATGGCATGAGTAAATCCCATCACACATCACGTTTTGCAACTGTCACATAGTATATGGTTCAAAAATGTAGGTATATTAGATCTAGACGTCTTTATAGCTTAATACATTACTGATCAAAGACGTGCTTAAAAGTTATATTGCTTAAATTTTAAAAAAAAGTTATTGCAGTCGTGTTTGATTCTTCAAAAGTTCATATCTAATTCCGAACTATAACCTACAAGTGAAATTAGGTCTTGGATCTAACTCACACCCTAAAGGTTAGCTCAAAGGGAGAAGGATTGTCTAAGCTTTATAAGAAGTCCACCATCTTATTAACTACCAATGTGAGACTTTTGTCATTTTTTTAACACGTAATTTTTGACGAAATGGCATCAAATAATACTGCTTAAACTAAGATATTAGGTATATCTGTCCTGTCTAAACACGTCAAACGTTATTCTTGAAGAGTCCTATGGGATAGCTTATGGTACATTTTTCAATAATGCACACATGGCACGGTTCACAACATAAATGTTCTAACCATACACATGTCAGGACCTTGTAACTAATTTTGCTGTCAAGATAACGACACATTCAACATTGCGAAAACTTTTTTAGTTCATTAACTCATTTTGTCCATCCTTCAACAGCCCTTTTGCCTACCCCCACTTCATTCTTCTTCCATGATCATCCAAGCCCTCATGACTTGGGAATTGTTTCTTGCTCCTTGCCCCTCCCCAAAAGAAAAATAATCTCTTAGACTAAACAACGGATGCTAATGTGTTGACCTAGGTTTCTTTTCCTCAGGATCGCTCTATGAGATGTGTGATGTGGGATTTATGACTAATCCAAACGTTTATTTTTTTTCTTGATAGATAAAAGGAATTTATCAAACATGGATTCAAGAATTTATGATATCGATTATAGAGGTCCTGAAACTCATCCTCACATTCCTACATCAAATCGATCCAAGGGACAATACAATGGTTGCAAATCTAATGGCCTTAGAGCTAGTAAGCCTTGCCAAACTCATGTGAGAAACTAGATCTCTTCCTACTACACAACAAGTAGTGTTCCATCTTTTGTATGTTTGATTAAGTATTTAACTTTGTTGCAGGGGAGGAAATCTCATGGATGAGTTTGTACCAAAGTCTGATTTATTGGGTATTTTTAGGAAATTTGAATAAACAATGATGTTTCCTAAACTGCAGAAGTGTATATGTAATGACTTATGAAAAGCATTAGAAATATATCATGTGCTATAATTTGTGTAAATGAGGATTGTGGGATTCTGATTGTTGCAACTACCTTCAATCAATTTTGTATCAAATCTATAAGAGAGTTTTTATCAAGGACAGAATCAACTTCTTTGACAATTATGCAACTCAAGATATATAGTAGTACTAAGCATAAACCTCATATCACCAAAAAGAAAAACAGAAAACCGATAGTTTTTCTAGAAGGAAAAAAGGAAAATCAGTAGCTTCTATGAAAATTTCTCAGTCAGTAAGCACAATATAAGGCAGCAAAAGCAGTTTTTGATGTTCTATCTGTTTTGACAAGAAAATGTAACCTTAAGAATTACAATCATCTGATTTTAGAGCTGATGGACATGAATTCAGACATGTTCTTGTCCCCCCAGTGCCTAAACATCTACTCTCCGGGTGCTGAAACACCTTGCTTCAGTCTTTCCTTCTTCATCTTCTTCTTGGAGATCGGCTTCTTTTTCTTTGGAGGAAGGGTTTTCTGGGCATACACATAAAGGACATAGTTCCCAATAAGGAACGTCAGCACAAGCCCACCAATAACAAGTAAGACAATCAATCCTGGGTTGAATCCGTTAACTTCGACATCCTTGGCCATCTTTTTCTGCTTAACAAACGACAACAAATATCACTTCAATTTACATACACATGTATAATTGGGTACAGATCAAAGACTAAACAAAAAGAACACATTCAAATCCCAACTTTGAATTGCTCTGTGATCCAGTCACATGTTAACTTTATCCAACTTCAGAAGAAACCTTCACATGTTTCCTCGTATTGGGAAAATAATACATTTAGAATACAAACCATTTTTTCAATGGAAGCGTCTACTAAGTCAAAATGATGCATAGCAACATCTACAAAGTAATAACATAGCCCATACGACATAATCATGAAAATTGTCAAAGAACAAGTGATAATGAAAAGGGAAAAAAGGGTCATATTTGCCCTTCTACTATTTAAAAAGGTTTAGTATTGTCCTCCATTATACTATTGTCCATTTATGTATACTATTGGTCCATATATGGACTTGATGTTATAAAAGTGGCTCAAATTTGTGTCCTTCCCACGTTAACCCCATCCATTTTAGCCAAAATGGCATGCCAACTAGCCAAACCAACCCTTCTTCTTCCACCACTAACTAAAATCACCAACGCCTTCATATATACCGTCACCACCAACTTACATAACCTACCTTAGATATTATTAAGATATTTCTTGTAAATTCACGTATTAATCAAAACTTGTACTTTAATTACGTACTTAATATACAAGTTTTAATAACACGTGAATTTGCAAGAAATATCTCAATAATGTCTAATGTATATAGTTTATGTTGGTGATGAAGATGTTGGTGATTTTGGGTAGAGCTGGAAGAAGAAGGGTTGGCTTGGTAGATGGCATGCAATTTTTGCAAAACGGGATGAGATTAACGTAGGAAGGACAAATTTGAGTCACTTTTATAACGTCAAGTGCATACATGGACCAATAGTATAACAAACGCCTTAAACATTTGGCCACCATATTCTATGTACATGACATTTGACCATTACTGTCATTTGTCAAAACTACTTTGCAATACTGCTACATTTAAGCTGCTCCACTGGTTTGGTATAGGTAAAAGGAATGTTAAGAACATCTAGTTGCTCCTCTTTTTCTAGTTCACTTCGCATTTCCTCCCTATCCAAACAAGGGAATGTTGTAGAGATATTGAAAAGCAATTTAAGAGAGTGAAATCATGCAAGAATGTTATGAAAAACATGGAATAAGTGTAAGCCCCCTTTTCAAGAAACTATATTTCCCCATATGGTGCAAATGGTTAACTGAATTTTTTTCATTTATCCCTAGGATACAATGTCTACTCAAAAAATCAAATTTGCGCTTTTAAATTTCTTCTATCACAAGAACTAAACCAATAGAAAGAAGGACTTCCAAAATTATAGTAGATTGAAGGAGGAATAGCAACATTAAAGAAAAATTGGCAGAATGGTGTAAAGAAGAATGTTTCGTTTTTTATAGCAACTTAATTTTCTGGCTGTTACAGAGAACCTACTTATAGATACAGCTTTTGGTTTTCAAATTTTTGAAGCTAGCCAACGGGCACTTGAAAATTCAAACTTTAGAGAAGACACTTCAAATTAATTCTCTTTTACTCTTGTAAGTATTATTTAGAGAGTAATTACCTTTTCTTTTAATTTTCAAAAGTGTCTGTTGGTTGGCTTTCTTTATGTATACGAACTTTTTGTAGCAACTGAAAATGAAATCAGTCATATAAAAAAGTCATTCTTCTTAATACCATTCTGTCAATTCTTCATCAAAGTTGAAATTTTTTGCTATTCCTCTTTCTTTGATATTCTACTCCCAACTCTAAACCTCCCTTCTATTGCCATTAGTTTTGGTAGAAGAACAAAATGTCAAAATCAGAGAGTGCAACATGTATGCCTTGTATCTTGGGATCAAAATTTCCATTTACCACTTGCACCATGGGAGGAAATTACTATCATAAATACAAATTCTTAGAATGACTTGACTACACTCATTTCATATTTTTCATAAAATTCTCTTGCATTATTTCACCCTTTTAGATTAAGACAGATGAAAGAAAAAACACACATCAATGGATCCAACTGATATTGATTTGTTCAACTGCAGATAAACAAACCAACCTTTCGTCATTAATTTTCAAAGGCGAATCACATATTTTTAACCAGGATAATAGAATTAGTGAAACTCCCTTTCTTTTGATATCCCCAATGTTATTGAATTTTGGAAGTCAACTCATTTCACAAGCCTGGTGAAATGAAAAACTACGAAGAGGAATTCACATGGATTTAGGAAAGTCCCGCTGTATTGGTGTACAAGCTAAAGACTTTTGAAAAAAAAAACAAATATCTTCGGTCACTTTCATCGTCAAATGGGTTTTTCCCTAAGCTACTCTTTCCAACCCCCAAAATCATAGAGGTACAAGAAGGGTAATCAACTTATGTTCTTCCTTTTTGACAAAGGAAACATTTGTGCGCCACTATGTCAAATGGTTGTTTGTCCAGATTTTCATCACCAATTTTCAATAAGCCTGATTCATTAATCTATGCTAATGCAAAAATGAGAGAAAATTAAATGCATAACATCTGCCTGTAATGCACTGACATGTTGAAATCTTTTCGGAATCCAGATCTCATCAAAACCACAAAATCAAACCTTCAGAATTCTGTATCACAAAATTGCAATAAATTGAACGAGGCTCTTCAACCCAAAAAATGAAACTCAGAAATAAAAATCAATTAAGGAACAGTGGAAAACAAAATCAGACCTTTAGAAAATTGCAAAATTGAACGAAGCTCCAATCATAGATCCTTCATCCCAAAAAATGAAAATAAGCAATACAATTTCACAATTCCACGCAACAAAAAATGCAGAAAAACATACAAAAAGTCAACAATCTGACTCGAACCAAAGCAGATCTGCTAGAAAAAAAGGGGAAAATTGAAAAAAACAAAATACAATGTGAGATTTAGAGGAGCTTACCACGCGATCGGAGGAAGATGATCTATGAATTCAGGTTGTTATGGGAATCAGATCTTCAGAGACTCATCGTCACCTAACGCAGATTTTGTCGAGTATGAAACGGAAGGAGAAAAATGGACTTCCGGTCAGGCCTTGCTGCTTAAATACAATGGGTGGGTGCATAACAATAAAGTTATTTTCTCTTTCTTCTTTGGGACCCAAAGTCCTCCTTTTGTTAGTTTTCTTGCACCAAGGAAGTGAGTGTACTAATTGTCCTTTTTTTAATATATTAAAAGTGATAAATAAAAATAAAAAATTATTTTTTAAAATAGTGACACTAAAATAAATGAAAGAAGTAATGAACAATGAAATAATTTAGAAATTGATAATTATTTGTCATACCCCAATTTAGGGACGTAATTAGTACTTAGTGTACACTTGATACTGAGTCGGCCTTTGTTGGACAACTACATTATCCATCATAAACGCAATAGAAGAAATAAGTGTATTTCGACTTAAAAATAAGTCACCGATCAACAAGATCCATGTCAACATAACTTGTAATATATTCGGTTAATTCCAACAATTCATATAGAATAGAAACTAAATCTTTATATGGACCGTTGTAAGTCTTGAGACAGTCATGATATCTATAATCAGGTAATGTTATGCAGGCAGTTGAGATCATAATGGTATCTAGAAACATATAAATCTATAAACCAAACATATGTAATCGTATATGATGAAGACCAACAAGTCACTATCTAAAAAGAAAAAAACATCAAGACCAACACAATTGACAGAGCACATCTTTACAACTCAAAATTTGCAAGTTTCTAAGAATAACATACTTGATCGAGATGGGGTTGTCACCTATCTATCAGTTATATATATATATAAAAAAAAAAGACTAACAAATATCTGAATGTGACATTTTTAAAAGAAGTGGAGTTGATCAATCTACTGAAACTCGACTGCAATACTGAAGTAGCATGTGTTCTTGCCTATCAAGACTTGCATACAAGAATCAAATGCCCTCAAATAATGTGTGTATGTACAAAACAATGTACCAAATATGAAAGGTAATTGAAAAACTGAACATGTATCATTATGTACTAAAAGTAATCATGTAAGAGTCAGTAACAAACTTATCGTACCAACCTAGTCCTAAATCTAGAAAACAAACACTAATCACACAACAATCTATTTGGACCCTCATAAATTCGTAGGTTCAAGCAACAAATAGTACAATTTATTGTGCCCCTAAAAGTTTGGTAGGTACAATTCAATTTGTATGCTCTAACTCTGTTGGCAATTATTACTTCTCAATAGCGCTTTAGCCGCTATGTATATTTGAATAGCCTTTTAGACAATTTGTATAACTCAATAGCTTCGAGGGCAACAACAAATAATCAAATAGCCCAAGAACAAATATTGTGGCTATAGATGATTTATACGAAAAATTCTTTTGTCGTTCTTAAATATGTCATTGCTAATAATATGGTACAGATTCTAACGAGGGATGTTTATATCAATTACAATAGCTAATCCAATCGATTAAGGTTACGAGTAACTTGGCTACAACAATTAGCCATATCCTTCCTATGCTTTAAGGAATCTTGCCGAAATGATGGAATAACCTTAACAAATCTTTTTTGTCTAATTCATGTTGGAATCTTACTTCTGTCTGCACTCCTATGACACTATAATAAGTATAATCTCAATAAATCAATAAGGAGAAAAAGTACTATGATAATTCGACAATCGATATGAATTTCTGCTATAAAATTACTATATGCGGCTTATCGAAGCTAGAGTCAACAAAAGGAGGGTCTTGCCTTGATCTTAATCTCGAAATATATGTGAAATCTCACAACACAGTAAAACTCTTGTTGCCCCAACACCAACGGTGATATGCTACGAAATTAATGGGGCACATTATACCATGGCGATAAGCTCAACGCGTAGAACACCTTTTGTCAAAAATTTAGACCCAAGAAAAAATCAACAACCACAGGTGAGATTCTAAGGTTTTCCCTACTATCCAAAGCAAAAAAAAAGAAAAAAAAAAAAGAGGAAAATAACAAAGAAAAAATTGTTTTAGAAGTTTCGTCTGATGTGGGATTTAGTCATGTGTTTGCTGGCGTCATTTCGCAAAAACACAAATATGTATCTGTGAAGTTGTATTGACAAACGATTTAGTGCCTTGAAAACTAGACTCGTAGATTTTCGTTTTGAAAAATTGTGGGTCCTCTAACTCTTTATAGATTGAAAAAAAAGTTTTGAGGTATTTGATCCAAATTTTTTAAAGCTTATTAAATTAATATCTTGCAATAACTTTTACCAAGTTTTAGTATTACAACTTGCTTTATTTCAAAACTTAAAATGTGACCATTGTGATTTGAATACCTCAATAACATACCCTTCTTATGGTATTAGACCATCTCCAACCCAACACCAAATTTTATACCAAATTCTAAATTTGGTGTTTTGAGCTCCAACCCACTTACCCACATCAATTTTTACATCAAATTTGGTGTGTGAATAGTGTTATACCAAATTTGGTGTAACACTATTCATCACACCAATTCACTTTTTGAATATTTTAATATTATTTCATTATACAAACTTTTAATTAAACATTATATAAATTGTATATTTTAATTAAATCTCTTGTATATTTAATTATTTTTTTGTGTAATATTTTTATAATATTAATTTTAGATATAAAATTTAGCTTTTTTATAAATTATTTTTTCTATATATGACTTTTTTGAAAAATTAAATTTATGTTAATTCTACTAAAAATTATAATTGGATATAACTACAATTAACCTTCACAAAAATTAAAAATGAAAACATTGCTCATTTTCAACTACGTAATGCATTAATAGAGCATTTATGGGAGCACCGTAGTGATCTTGAAAGTTGAATATTTATAGAATTTAAAATAATTTTTTCAATTATGTAATATTTATTTAATTATATTTCATTAATGATTTCACTTTTATTTGTATTATCCATTATTATGTATAATGTATAATATTTGCTAGCAATTTATATTATTTAAAAAATTATGGTACAAAACAATTTTAAATTAAATGATTATAAAATGAAATAATATGAATTATATATGGCGAATGTTTTAGAAAGAATTTGTTTTATGAAATAAGAAAATATAAATGAAATAAGTAATAATAATATAATAATGAAGAGAGAGAAAAATATTCCTTTTTGGTGTAAAATTTGGTGCAGTGAGTTGGAGTTGATTACACAAAAAATAATGCTGACACCAAATTTGATGATTGGAGAAACCATATCTCAAAAGTACGAGTTTATAGACTTTTGAGTAGTTTATTTTTTGTTGCTTACTTAACAAAAGACGTAGCACAAGTTATTCAACTTGCCCTCAACTAATATCTACCCCCTTCAATTTTAGGTGTACATACGTTGATATTTAAATTTGTATAAAATTGAACAAGTAAGCATACACGTCCTACGTATCATTCTAAGTTGTGTCTCACAGTATATCTACATATCCAACTTTACACAAATTTAAATGTATATTTATGCAGATATAAAATTAAAAGACATAAATATAAGCTAAAACCAAGTTAAAATATATGTTTATTATATAATATCCTTACCAAATATTTTTTTTAAAAAAATCATTTTTTTCCAATAAAACATTTTTTGTACAAAGAATATCTTCCGAACACACTTTGCCAAAGTCATAGAGTAAAGAAAAGACTGGATCTTCCCCTCAATCCAAATTAATCTCAACGCACTCAAAGCAGAGAGCATTGAAGAAGAAAGAAGAATAACTAGCTAGTTTTAGACTTGTTCCAACCGTCCATCCCTTCAACCAAAAAGCTCCCAAAAGTCAAAATCACCCTTTTCAAAGTTGTATTCATTCAACTCCATAATCGCTTAAACAATTATACACAGAGAATTGAAAATTGGTACAAAATGATCTGATTACATGTGTTAGTTTGAGAATTTTGGATTGTTTTTTTTTCTAAGAATGATCAACAATAGTAATAGTAATAGTAATAGCATGATGTCGCCGGCATCGGCATCGGCAAACAACGCCGCACAATCTCCTGGGTTGAAGACTTATTTCAAAACCCCAGAAGGAAAATATAAGCTTCACCATGAAAAGACTTATCCTGCTGGTCTTCTTCATTTTTCCCATGGCAAAACTGTTACTCAGGTAAACCCCTTTCTAGGGTTGTTTTTATTTTATTTTATTTTTAATTTAGTCCAATTATGTTATTTTGGGATATTAGTTTTTATGTGATGCTTAAAATTGGATTTTGAGATTGACCCTTTTTGTAAAATTGATCTTTTGAGCGGAATCTGGAATGGGTTTGGCTAACATGGTCGATTTGAAGATTATGGGGTATAATAATTCATCATTCTGCAAAAAGTTTAATTGTTTTGTCCTTTTACCTTGTTGTTTTTGAAGTTAATTGAGAACCTGTGAAAAACAATTAGTTTCAGTTTATTCAGTTTTTGAAAATATTTCTTAATGCTTCAATTTGACAGTCCCAGTATAGAGATTATTTGAAGTTCTTTGGTTTCAGTGCTTACACTCATTTCAGGCTTTATGTCTTCAATTTTAAACTTTTTTGGTCCTGGCTTACTTGAAGAGTTTTCTTCTATAAATGGCTGAAATAAACCCTTAAAATGAAGGAAATGTATCCACGCAGTTGCGGCTTTAACATTGAGATACCAGCTAGATAAGCTTTAGTTAGTAGCTACTAGCTAATGCTCGTTCTGCCTTTTTCGTATTGTCAAAACAACCTAAATATTAGTCCAGCTTTTGAAGTCCTGAGATGATTTTCAGGTTTCTCTAGCTCCTCTCAAAGATAAGCCCATTCAGGCACAGCCTCACTCGACATCAAGTTTTGGAGTCACCAGTGGTGTTAAGTCAGCAGCAGCGAGATTGTTAGGTGGTGGAAATGGTAGTAAGTCACTAAGTTTTGTCGGAGGAAATGGTGGAAGTAAGTCTGTCAGTGGTATAAGTGGTAGAGCTGGATCATTTGGGGTGACAAATTCAAATAACTCCAGCAGTATTCCCAATTTCGATGGCAAAGGGACTTATTTGATATTCAATGTTGGTGACACAATTTTTATTAGTGATTTGAATTCTCGAGATAAGGTATTGTTATCAACTATATTTGTTCTTTGAGATAGAAAAATTGAATATATGAATTCTGAGAGGTTCATTGGAAAATGTAGGATCCTATAAAGTCAATACACTTTAGTAATTCAAATCCTGTTTGCCATGCATTTGATCCGGATGCAAAGGAAGGGCATGATTTGCTCATTGGGTTGAGTTCCGGAGATGGTAAATTTCTCTTTACATGATGTACAACTTCAATCTTCCACTTCACGCTTTACCTACAACATCTGCTTTGCAGTTTATTCAGTATCTCTACGTCAACAAATGCAAGATGTTGGGAAGAAGCTTATTGGGGCACAACATTACAACAAGGATGGTTCTGTTAACTACACGTAAGGCTGTGAACTCAACCGTCTTTGTTATTCTTATAAATACTATTTTGGAATTGTAACACTTTTCTTTATTTTATTTATCTTGTCTTTTTGGGATAATGTTAATGGTCTGGATTTGACATCCTATTTTTGAGTTATTTTTTGTTAAATAGATGAATTATCATAGCTGTGTTATGTAAGGTTTTACAGCTAATATAATTGCGTGTTTCCAAGAATATTCTTTGAGAAATTAGAGTGACAAGTTTTTCCTATTAATAAAGCTGGAAGCTGAGATCTTTAGTTGCTTATGTTTTTGATTGGTTGTAAATGGTAGCTTTCTTTGGTTCTTTGCGCAATCTTAGTATAAGTTCAATTGGATGATGAATGCAGTTGAGGTGGTTATTTCACAATTTTATTTAAGTCACTCATTAGATGCTTATTATAATTGTTGGAATATAATCTAGAGAATGCATTGCTTTTTGGAATGCATTTTAAGGTCCCCATTAATGATTATAGTTCTCTGAAGAACTCCATGTCCTTTTTAAAAAAACTTGATGTCAAGTTTCATAAATAATGTCTTTTAGAAATAATAGTCAGGAATGGATGGACACTCCTATTTGCTTTGGTGATGGATGAATAGACGCGGTATATGCCATGGTGTATGTTATTTGCTGATGACATAATGTTGATTGATGAGACATGTAGCAGAGTTAATGCTAGGTTCGAGGTGTGGAGATAAACTGTAGAATCTAAAAGGTTCTAGGACCAAAACGGATATTTGGAGTGCAAATTCAGTGATGCAATGCATGAGGCAAGCTTGGAAGTGAGGCTTGACATCCCCAAGAGAGATAGTTTCAAGTATCTTGGGTCTTAAATTCAGGCTAGTGGGGACATCGATGATGATGTCTCACCCGTAGTGGTGTGGGGTGGATGAAGTAAAGGCTTACCTCCAAAGTCTTATGTGACAAAAAGGTACCACCTTAATTTAAAGGTAAGTTCTATAAAGTGGTTGTTAGATCGATTTTGTTGTATGAGGTAGAGTGTTGGCCAATCAAGAACTCCCATGTTCAGAAGCAATTTGCGAAAATGAGCATGCAGAGATGGATATGTGAGCATAGGAGCGATAAGATTAAGAATGAGGATATTCTAGCCAAGGTAGGAGTGACCTTTGTTGTCAACAAGATGAGTAAAGCGAGGCTGAGATGGTTTGGGCATGTGAAAAAGAGATATGGAGATAGCTCCTTGTAGGAGCTGCGAAAAATAGAATATAGTGGGTATGAGGAGAGGTAGAGGTAGGTCGAAAAAATATTGGGGAGATGTGATTAGATATGACATAACATAACTTCAGCTTATCGAGGACATGGCTTTATATATGAAGGTGTGGAGGTCAGGAATTACAATAAAAGATTAGTAGGTTGTGGAATGTTGTCTTGGTTCTCGACGGGTTTAGGTTTGGTGGAGTCTGTCGTAGTATTAGCCTTATTCTTGTAGTGTCTTGCTTTTGGTTTCTATCATCATCTATTTTTTATGGTGTTCTGATTATTGCACTATTCTTTTGTTGTTACTGTTTCCTTATTTAATTGCTATGTTTTCTTCACTGTCGTTTTCCCTTTTCGTACCTACTTTGATTTAATGTACTCGAGCCAAAAGTCCTCTAAAAACAGCCTCTCTATCTCCATGAGGTAGGGGTAAGGTCTACCTACATTCTACCTTCCCCAATCCCTACTTGTGGGATTATCTAGGTATGTTGTTATAGAAGTAATAGTCAGTAACCTTAGAAGCACATTCTGCGGTTTTATAAATGTAATGCAATCATTATTCAAAGTTCTTGTAGTGATGCTTCAAGATTTTTGACCCCTATGCTGCACCCCCTTCTAGTTTGTGTACCAAGGGAAAAGAAAGAGAATTAGGAGTCTTTGTAGTATTACTCCCTTTCTTTCAAAAAGAATGACCTACTTTCCTTTTTAGTCTGTTTCAAAAAGAATGACCTCTTTCCTTTTTTGGTAACATTTTAATTTCAGTTTTCCACGTGACATGTTTAAGGCCACAAGGCCACAAGGCTACAAGATTAAAGGGCAACTTTGTACATTTGACATAACTTTAGTTTAGGACCACATGATTCAAAAGTCTTCTTTATTTTCTTAAACTCCGTGCCAAGTCAAACTAGATCACTCTTTTTTAAACGGAGGGAGTATGATTTATCTCCAACGGTTAAATAAAAACACGAAAATTCCTTATTTACCCTTAATTTCCATCAACATTTTCTATCTCTTCTCACATGTACCATTGTCGTCACCACCACCCACTAACTTTTATCTCCCATAACCTCCTTTAGCCTCCAATCCATCATCCACCACTCCAAAGCCCTCCTTCAACAAAACACGTCAGCTCGTCAGCTGCCACACAATACAAAAACAAACTCTGTGGACATTCTTCACATGATTTTCATACAATTAACTCCATAGAACTTACCTTTAAATTAAGGTGGTACCTTTTTGTCACATAAGACTTTTGAGGCAAGCCTCTACTTCATCCGCACCGTACCACTATGAGTGAGACATCATCGTCGATGTCCCCATTAGCCTGGATTAAAGACCCAAGATACTTGAAACTATCTCTCTTGGGGGATAACCTATGTGTCAAGCCTCACTTCCACGCTTGCCTCATGCATTGCATCACTGAATTTGCACTCCAAATATTTCGTTTTGGTCTTAGAACCTTTTAGATTCTACAGTTTATCTCCACACCTAGAACCTAGCATTAACTCTGCTACGTGTCTCATCAATCAACATTATGTCATCTGCAAACAACATACATCATGACATATACCACGTCAATTCATCCATCACCAAGGCAAATAGGAGCGTCCATCCATTCCCGACTATTACTTCTAAAACACATTATCTATGAAACTTGACATGAAGTTTGCTGAAACAGGACATGGAGTTCTTCAGAGAACTATAATCATTAATGGGGGCCTTAAAATGCATTCCAAAAAGCAATGCATTCTCTAGATTATATTCCAACAATTATAGTAAGCATCTAATGAGTGACTTAAATAAAATTGTGGGTATGAGGAGAGGTAGAGGTAGGCTGAGAATATTGTGGAGATGTGATTAGATAGGACATAACACAACTTCAACTTGTCGAGGACATGACTTTATATAGAAAGGTGTCGAGGTCGGGAATTACAATAAAAGATTAGTAGGTTGTGGAGTGTTGTCTTGGTTCTCAACGAGTTTAGGTTTGGTGGAGTTTGTCGTAGTATTAGCCTTATTCTTGTAGTGTCTTGCTTTTGGTTTCTATCATCATCTGTTTTGGTGTTTTGATTATTGCACAATTCTTTTGTTGTTATGTTTCCTTATTTAGTTGCTATGTTTTCTTCACTGTCGTTTTCCCTTTTCGCACCTAATTAGATTTGATGTACTCGAGCTGAGAGTCCTCTAGAACCTCTCTACCTCCATGAGGTAGGGGTAAGGTCTGCCTACATTCTACCTTCCCAGACCCAGACCCAGACCCAGACCCTACTTGTGGGATTCTCTGGGCATGTTGTTGTAGGAATAATAGTCGGTAACCTTAGAAGCACATTCTGTGGTCTTATAAATGTAATGCAATCATAATTCAAAGTTCTTGTAGTGATGCTTCAAGATTTTGACCCCTATGCTGCACCCCCTTCCAGTTTGTGTACCAAGGGAAAAGAAAGAGAATTAGGATAGTCTTTGTAGTATGAGAATGAAATCAATCGTTCAATCAACTACATATCACCCAAACTAGTTGGGGATATGAGGATAAAAAGACGACTGTTTTAGAATTTTCAGTTTTTAGAAATCTCACCAAGGTAGACAACTTGAAGCTCTCCACCCAACCCTAATACAATTAGAGTCGTGATATTAGCTCCATGAACAGTATCTTCCCTTACCTTCCTCCCACCCACCTCCTAAATATTCATATTGCTTCCTGCGTCATGGAATATTTGAAAGGTGAAATACATAAGTTGCTACTTAAAGCTGTCAATCTCAACATAGATACCATAACTATCCTTGTGACCAAATAGATTCCTCTCATTTGCACAAGTCTACAATTGCTTTTTAGCTTTTCGGATATATTATAATTTATCTCCAACTGTTAAAAACATGGAAATTCCTTATTTACCCTTAATTTCCATCAACATTTTCTATCTCTTCACACCTGTACCATTGCCGTCACCACCACCCACTAACTTTTATCTCCCATAACCACCTTTAGCCTCCAATCCATTATCCACCACTCCAAAGCCCTCCTTCAACAAAACCTGTCAGCTGCCACACAATACAGAAACAAACTCTCTGTACATTCTTCACATTATTTTCACACCATTAACTCCATAGACACTCGGTCATCCGAGAACCACCAAGAAATCATTTTTCTCCTCCATAGCTCCATTCACATAAACCCTAGAGCTGCACCTCGACCACCTCTTGGACCCATAAAGCTTCACCCATCAAAGACCACAGAACGACACACAAAAATAGGTAAAATATTGGCAGACCACCTGTCACAGCCATTGACGGAGACATCATCTTCCACTGCACAACTACCTCCATATTCAATTTTCAACAATTTGTTTAAAGCTTAACCAAAATCAGGCAATTTAAAAGAAAATTTTCAATTCCAACACCACCTCCTCCCCCACCACCTATATTTGGTTTTCTTTTACCACCTCAACTAAAAAATATTTGATACCCATCTCTCCAATTTTTCTTACCACAATAGGCACAAGACATTTCAATCTGGATTTTGCGAACTTTCAGGATTCAAAGAGGATTGAGAATTATAAGAAGGAAGAGATTGCTGAGGTGGGTGGGTGGCATTGTGGTGGTAAATTTTCATCGACACATGTAAAATTTGGGTTTGGGAGATCCATGTGGTGGTTGATGGTGAAGAAGATTGGGAGAGGTGTTTGGTGGAATTTATGGATGATGAAGAAGAAAAGAGCGTGAGGAAGCTGGTGATTCTCTTGGATGAAGAAGAAGGGGTGTGTGGGTAGGGGTGGGGTTCTAATTCTTTTCTTTTTAAATTAGATGCAATTTTTCTTTTTTCTTAAAATTTCACGTGTCGTCCTTTGATTTGTCAAGTGCCACATTATCCGCGATTGTAACTCACATGTAAGTTCTATTGTACCTTGGGGTGTTCACGAGGTACACTTATGCCAACAAGAGGTGCCTATCTGGTTACAAGGATAGTTGAAGTGTCTATCTGATCTTTGGCGGCAACTTTAAATGTCGATCTATGTATTTTGCCTATTTGAAAAGACAAGTTACTTGTTTTATACCGAAGATAATCTTTACTCTTTCAGATTTAACATTTTCTTTTGTTTTTGACCGACAATGTACTAGTATTTCAATTTTGATGGGTGCCTATAATGATGGAGCAGATTTAATAGATTACTTTGCGTTTGAACAGTCGATGTACTAGTATCACTTGGGTGCCTAACAGTGATGGGGCTTTTGTTGTTGCTCATGCGGATGGAAATTTTTACGTCTATGATAAGGCAAGTGTTGAAACTAATTGGGAGTGTACCAATTTCCAGGACTTTTTCAATGATCCTCATCTTTTCTACTTTTCTTAGACCAATGTGCATTTTTGTTGTCATATTTCAGAGCAAAGACGGATCTGCTGATCCCTCATTTCCTGTCATCAAAGATCAAACTCATTTTTCAGTCGCCCATGCACGTTATAGTAAGGTATTTTGCTTGTGAATATAGTTCTTTCTTCAGCGTTTGATGATGTGCCCTTGGTATCAGTACTGAGATTATCAATTTCTCATGTTTACCTTCAACCATTTGCAAATTTCTTGGTTCATATATTCCCGCTTTTCTATTAAGAACAACATTCTAAGCTTTATAGAATATCTATCAGAAAGCCCAAGCATGCTCCTTCTGTGAGATAAACAAGGTGGATGAAAGGCATGTATACAGTCAACTGCTTTCAGTATGTTGAGGCTATTATTTAATTAGTAATACAGTCTCTGTTTGTAAATCAAGCTATCTCTCAGATATTAAGTGTGGGACAAATCAATCATATCTTGCTATGACTAATATTGCAAGTATGAGTATTACTTGCAATGTAGGCTGAGTGAACTGGATGGCAGAGTTGTCACAGGTGAAAATTTGGATAAATGCCAAGGTCTGGTGGACGATAAAGTGTAGAACCAATTAAAATGGCGGGCTTTAGAGAATGGAAATGTTTTTGAAGAGTGTGTGTATGTATAGATATGAAAATCAACTATAAACATAAACGACAGTTTGGACAAAATAATTGAAGAAAACTAGAATTAAGAATAGGAATAAGCATTATGCCAGTAAAATTAAAAAAAAATTTTAAATTTTGACTTGGATGTAGTGATGCAAGTTAAAGTTTTGTTGTGAGTAGTTTTTAATTCTTTTTAACTTCTTAGTCCTAATCATAATTTAAGAGTGTCCTTAACCATCTTATATGGTGTTGGGCGATCCTCACTTTGAGATAGCTTTTGGAGTGGAGTTTAAGCTTAAGGTCCATTTATTGAAATGTTATCAGTGCCAAGTCTATCTCTTTTCTTTGGTTACCCAATGTTGGTTCTCCATATTACACTGTCCGTGCTTCGACTATCTAGCCCTGGGTGTGCAGAGGAAGTGGAGGTTAGAGTTCCACAATCCACATGGTTGAGGGATTACCTATAGTCTTGTTTTATGGTGTTGGGCAGGCTTTACCTGATTAGGTTGATATTGAGGTTGAGATAATCCCAAGTTCATTTTCAGCTATTCATTTCATTCACAATGTGTTGTTTACAATGGTCTATAGGTCTAGTATTTTTCTCTTAAAGATTGAGGTCATAGTGATGAGGCATGTGTCTTAGGGGTCGTTTGGTTGAGTGTATAGTACTGAATAAGATGTATTAGTAATGCTGGGATTAAATTTTGAACTACAAAACAAAGTGGCACTTTTGAATACTAAAAATCAATTTTCTATTAGTAATAAAATAAGAGGCTATTAGCCTTAAAAAAAAATTTCACAATCTTGTTCAAGTATTCAAGTGTTCCAACATATTTTAAAAAATTAGAAAATGTTCAAAAAAATCCCCCCGATACATAAATTCCCGTTTTTCAATTTTAAAAACACTTTCCCCATTTATGACTTTCATAGTACTACAATAACAACATTTCTAGAATCCTACCAGTGGGGTCTGGGGAGGATAGAATGACTTCCATAGATACTCTCTGCGCAAAAATATTAAAGTAATGCAGGGATTAGTTATGATGGGATTATTTCTTATCCACTGTTTGGTTTGATGTATTAAGGGCAGTTCTATCTTTAATCATTCTCATCCTTCATTAATAACCCTTGTATTACTGATTCCATGGTTTGCCATGTATTAGTTATACACCCTATTATACTGAATAGGGCGTATAACTAATACATGTCATTGGCTGAAAATCTTACCAAACAAAGGATTAAATAATACCATGGATACTATATGTATTATTTGCTCTAATACATCCTACCATACGACCCCCTAATATCTTCATGCTTGTACTAATGCACCACATAAGCGAAGCGCACAATTTGGACTTCACCTAGATTTGGGAGTTAAACGTGCTTCAAACAAGCCTTTAACAACACGTCAAGATGATTGAGATTGTTGTGTATTTACTTGAAATTCAGCACCTTAGTATTGAAGTTATATTATCAGATTGTGCGATGAGGGAAAAAAGTTTAAATTTGTGCACTCTAGGAAGTAGTTTTAAGCTTAATGATTTAATGTTATTCGAGTGTATTTAGAATCACTATTTACGTTATCATCTATTATGTAACCTTCGCTTAGCATTTGCACTAAAAATATTACACACCAACAAATGTAACAAATTAGATGATCTTACCTCGGGATCTTCATTACAAGCAAATTGCTAAGACCATACTCGAGGCATATGCAAATTGTTATGGATTAGGTGTTGCTTCTTAGCAGAATTTGTATATCTTTGTGGTCTGATTAGTAACCAAAAACATCTACTTGTATTTCTTTTGTCTTAAATTTAGAAAGAAGGAAAAAAAGAATTACATGTGAGACCTATCCTTATTTTCCAAGCAACCACAAAGATAGACAGAAGAGGAATTCTTCCATGTGTTTTAAGCACACATTCATTTATTATTGATTCCTATTTTATTTTATTTGGATTTGTATTTCATTCACTTCTGAGGGAGATATTCTTATCATCTCCTTTCAAGAAAAGAGGAGAGAAAAGAGACGAACAATCTCATATTAATATACACAGGTTTAGACCCAATTTAGTAAGTGGACTGTTTCAGTTGGATTGCCTTAATGTTTGACCAATCACAAGTAGGCCCACTCATCTGGTGCTTCAGGTTCTCCTTCTCTGGGACAAGAAGAATTAGTGTCCATTGCAACACCTTCATATTGTGGCTTTAGTTCCGAAAGTGCAGCAGTTCTCTTTGCGTAGTTTCAAAGTGAGTGTGGGCACAAATCAGAGGTGTTCATCTCTTGTCTGTAATTTATGTTTTTTTCTTATTTCTTCCCCCTACTTCTTCCATTTTTTTCCTGAATCACACCATCTAAACTCTGATTCATTGATGGAAAATTCTGTATCAGTAATACTATGTTTTGGTTGACTGCATTAGAAAAAATAATATGTGAATAACCAGTGCAATGTTTAGTTTATGGTACTAAACTTCGAATTGCCTATGCATGTTTATTGGTAGTATTAAACTCCACATACCCATAGCTGATTCACAGTAATTTATGTACTCCCTCTGTTTAAAAAAGAATGACCTACTTTCCTTTTTAGTTTGTTTAAAAAAGAATGACCTCTTTCCTTTTTTGGTAACATTTCAATTTCAGCTTTCCACGTGGCATTTTTAAGGTCATAAGATTAAAGGGCAATTTTGTACATTTGACATAACTTTAATTTAGGACCACAAGATTCAAAAGTCTTCTTTATTTTCTTAAACTCCATGCCAAGTCAAACTAGGCCACTCTTTTTGAAACGGAGGGAGTATTATTTTATGTGGAGGATGCAGAATAAGAGTAAGGGGTCGTTTGGTTGGGACCAATTTATCCCAGGATAAGTTATTCCACCATGTATATGGGATAATTATCCCATCACTATAGCAAAAATGGTGGGATAAATAATCCATGGTACTACCTAATACCTCCAACCAAACGTGGGATAAAATAATCCTACATTTTATAATAATCCTACATTTTATTCTGGGATTATTATATCTCATACATCACACCAAACGACTCCCAAGTGTATTAGCAAAACATAGATAAGACAAAAATGCTCATAAAGAGGCAATCCCTGATCTGGCATAGCAATCCCTACATTATTTCTTACCACATGACAGTTCTTGCAATATTATTCGGTGCATAGCAATCCCCACGTTATTATTCACAGCTAAATAATCCCTACATAACCTGTTTGCGAACCAAATAATCCCTAAAGAAACAAGTTTACTGCTCAGTTAAAACATAAACAAAGTTCCAGTTTCATCTTCCTAAACACTGGACCAGTTTTTTCCATTATATGTTGACAAGCATAGTCTATGTTTATCTTGTCTGGAATAAAAACATTTAGTCTGCTTCTGCTCTACCAAAATTAGATAAATGTGCTGGTTAGTTTAGCCAGTCATTGTGGCATTTTATTTAGTATCTCCTAATTGATTGTGGTAAGACTAAAACATATTTGTTGTCTAGATCTCAAATTTAAGAACTGCAGTTTTAAGTTCTTCCTCTCACATATTTCCATTTGGTTTTTATATGCAGAATCCTGTAGCTAGATGGCATATTTGCCAAGGGTCCATCAATAGCATTGCTTTCTCAACTGATGGGGCGTATATTGCAACTGTAGGGAGGGATGGTATTTTCTTCATAAGATGACTTGTGAAGCTATTAATTATTTTGTTGTGATGATTTACCCTTACTGAATATGACTGATCTAATGCAGGTTATCTGCGTATATTTGACTACAAAAATGAACAGCTTATATGTGGTGGAAAAAGCTATTATGGTGCTCTGTTATGTTGTGCTTGGAGGTGAGTGTTTATGGTTTTTTTGTGCATGACGTATTTGTAACTTGAAGTCACTTATGCCTTGTGGACCTTGCCATATAGCACACATTCCCCTCCCACCTTCCTTTGCCCACTCCCACAGATGCCCACACACAAACGAATGCATGTTGTTTTTAATGTTTTGGCTAGAAAGAGTATCTATACTGATTGTACATGAACCAACAGCATGGATGGAAAGTACGTTTTAGCTGGTGGAGAAGATGACCTAGTTCAGGTTTGGAGCATGGAAGAACGTAAAGTTGTTGCCTGGGGCGAGGGGCATAACTCCTGGGTGAGTTTCGAGCTGTTGTTACTTACCTTGGTTTCTATGCAGCATGCATGCCTTATTCTCTTAACTTGTGTCTGGCAGGTCAGTGGCGTGGCATTTGATTCATATTGGTCAGCACCAAATTCAGATGGCACAGATGAAAATGTGGTCTACCGTTTTGGTTCTGTTGGTCAGGTACATGTTCAAAATAAAAGGCTCATTATGAGTTTACATCTCATTATTTTACTTGGTCTTTTATTTGCTCATTCAAGATTAAACGTTTCTGTGTTCCATAATATTTTCCTCGCCTTGCTCATACTATGATTTTCAAAGACTGATCTGTTTCGAGGTGAATCTGCTTGACAATCTCCTTTCTAGCTGTTTTTGACTTGATACTTTTTTGTAGGACACACAATTGCTCTTATGGGATCTGGAAATGGATGAAATTGTAGTACCAATGCGTCGTCCTCATGGTGGATCACCAACTTACAGCACGGGGAGTCAGTCATCTCATTGGGATAGGGTTTGCCCTGTTGGAACACTGCAACCTGCTCCAAGCATGCGAGATGTTCCAAAGCTATCGGCCCTGGTCACTCATCGTGTTCACACTGAACCACTCTCTGGTGTGATGTTTACTCATGAATCAGTTCTTACTATTTGCCGTGAGGGGCATATAAAGGTTTGGGTGAGACCAGAGTTTGGTGAAACCCAAATTAGCAACTCAGAGACTTTACTAGGTACTAGTTTGAAGGAGAAGCCACCAATATCAGGAAAGGTTGTCAGTTCCAAGTTACAAGCAATTACCTAACAGTAATCACATTGTGTGTGTTTGGGGGAGGAGGTTGGAGAACGGCGGATTCACTAAATGGAGCTCCTTCTACAAATGTAAGTAACCATTTATTTGTCTTCAGATTTGCTTGCACTGAGATTGACCAACTAATTGTATAGCGAACAATGAAGATGCTGCCGGGAACATCAGGAGGTTAGAAGAGTGTCGAAGCAACTTGTAAGTATGATAGGCAAAAATAATTTGAGGTTGGTCTCTTGAGATATGTAATTCCTATTCCCCAACCTCATCCCTCCCTTTGACTATTTCCCCCCTTTCTTTTCAGCCAATTTTGCTAAGAAACTGTTGGTTGACAATGACTTGTATTGGATTAACTCATCGTATGAAACATTACGCGGGCGGATGACGTATTTATTTAGAGCTCTTTGTCATCGAATTTTTCTTTTGCCTGCTGGTTAGGTGAGGCAACTATGATCAAAATGTACCGTACTCTCTGATGATAGTTTAGATTTCCTTTTTCCTCGACACACAACTTCTGTGCAGAGTTGGCTTTTTAGAAAGTTCGACTTTGTCATTATGGTGGTGTTCATTATCACTTGGATTGTGGAAATTTGTATGGGTTCTTGCTAAAGCTTTGCATAACCTGCAAAGAACAAGATTTAGGGTGATATTGGAAGGTGAAAATTTCACCTGGAGTTGTGATATCTGCTATTGTGTTTTGGCTACTGTGTTATTTCGTTGTTATTGTTCTTTTTTCTAAATGGTTTATATTGTTTTTCTTATTAGTTGTCATGTTTTCTTCACGGTCATATTTCATTTTTCCGTAACTACTATGATGCACTTGAGTCCAAACATATCCACTATGTAGCTTTTCAGTCTCCAAACATACAAACTATGTAGCTTCTGCGATATAAGCCAAGTTAGACTGAAAAGAAGGGTGGAGTTGCGAGTTCGGTAGAATCAAGTAACTTTAATTTGGCTCTATTCATAGGAAAAGAAAGCAAAAGCGATTCTCCCCTTTAATAAAGGACCCTCGCCTCGCTTCCTATTCAATTTTGGGTGTGGACCTGATTTTTTTTTTTTTCAATTTTGAGAATCAACCATTGGAAAAATCCGTAGCCCAGGTGACTCACAACCTTCCTCTCGCCCAAATAAATGAAATGGGATGAATCAAATCAATAAGCTTTTTTATTTAAGTTTAAAATTCATTTAATATGTACAAATATTTTATTCAGAACTCCGTAAACAGAAATTGTTGTTTTGTTTAATTAAGTACAGTTCAAAATCAGCAAATTGCCATCTACCTCCTTGTTGTAACCATTTCAGATTGTGTTGTACATATAACGAAAAATCTGGCGATGCTCATTTATTTTCTGAACACCCAATGTATGACGAGTTATACAGTATTTAACTCCATTGTATTGGTCTTTCCCCTGGAAAAAGAAAAAAAAAATGTTAAAATAAACATCCAAAAAGGTTACAAAGAATATATACTCCCTTTGATGTAGTTTAATTTGACATAAAGTTGAATAAAAATGGAAAGATTTCTAAAACTCGTGGAGTTAAACATGCCAAATAACATTTGTACCAAACAAAGTCGAACAGAGGGAGAGTATTAAATAAGGGCGTAAAATACAAAATCGATAAACTTACAACAGTTCTTGACCAACTTGTTGGAAATTTCATCGTTTTTCAGTCACTAGATACTTTGGAAGATCTTGCTTTTGGGTTATTCTGATCCATGAAGCAGAGGACAAAGAAAAGGAACAAAACCAAAAGAGGAAAACAGGAATATGTTTATACAGAGGCGGAGCCACGATTTTCAACTGTATGGATTCTGTAGTGTAGAGCAAAAGTTAGTAGGTTCAGCCAAACCTGTATTCAGGCTTCTAGCTTCGCCCCTGTGTTTATACAATGATGGTTATCACGACTCTTACTCTTCAGCAGCTTCGCTGACCTTAATCTCCAAGAATCGCTCAACTGGCTGACGACAAATAGGACAACGATTTGTCTGGAACCTCAAAACTTTTGCACATCCGCTGCACATGCACTGGATTTAAGATGCACATTTAGTTTTAATATCCATCAATAGTGTTACATCACAATCATTTTAAACAAGAAAAACAAAGCAACAGGCATTCCATATATGACCTCTACATTCAATAAACTTCAATCAAGGCAAAGCAATGAATCTGATGCACATTACTGAGGTGTTTCGCCAAGAAAACAAGCCCTTTTGAGTAGCAGTAGAAACTGTTTTTTCAGAAGCTAAAAGAAGTACTTTCCAAATTGGCTAGCCAAACACACATTGCTACTCTCCAAAAGTACCTTCACGAAAAGTGCTCTGAACAAAAAATACATTTTAAAATAAGCAGATCTTGGAATGTCGACCAAAATAGGCTATCAATTGTCAGATCAATGATGGAGCCAGGATTTTCATGAGGGGTTCGAAATATTAAAAGTAAACACATGAAGAATAACATCTATTATGTATAGATAAAAAGTAGTTTTAACAATGTAGATGAACCCCTTGGCCCTACCTGGTGTGTTAGATATGCATGCTATAGTTTCATATGAAGCTGTAAATCTCTAGTCTTGCAGCTAAAGAAGGGGAAAAACATGAGTAACAAGGGGAAACGAAGATAAGTTGGGATTTTAGGGGCTGGGAGGAATGGTTTTTGACAGCTATAGGTCACATTATAACAGTGCACTCAAGATAACATTATGATGAAGAACAGTGTTAAGATTCAACTACAAAAAAGCGTTAAGAACAGTAAAATCCATACCATGTGGCGGCATGGAAGTACAGTAGTGTCCCGAGGTTCAGAAAGACATACGACACATTCCTTCCCATTATCATTTCCATCGAAGTCCTTATCAACTGAATTCCCAATGCCATAAATCTCTTGCAATTCATACCTCATGCCATTGACCCAGAGGATTTGCTTCACCACCTTAATTTTGAATTCGCCTTTATCCTTTTCGAAAACTGCTTGAGTAATCTGGGAATTTGTGGACACAGACACTGCATTTCCATCCTCTGGTTCACTTTGGGCATCTTCGAATGCCTCTGCCTTCACCGCCAGCTGATATACATCTGCATTACCTTCTTTTGACAATTCTGCCACTTCAAACATTGAAAGATCAATGCCAGTTCCAGAGGATTGCCTAAATTTCTGAGATAAACCTTTTTGAAATTTAATGGTTATTGGTGGAAGTAAACTTTCCTTCATAGGAGTCAAGCAACAATCTTCACCTTCTTTTGCAAAGAAAATGACAGTCAAGCTGCAATTGAACAAAAAAACAAAAAGTACTTTTACTATCTCAGAGTTGACATCATCATGCAAGCAGAGGCGGAGCCAAAATTTTTACTATCGCAGAGTTGACAACATCGTGCAAGCAGTGGCGGAGCCAAAGTTTTTAGTTTCTGAGTTCTGAATTACAAGATAATGCATGTTGAACAAACTTAAATGCATGTCAAGAAAGATCAGCAGTTTATTTAACAAACTTAGCTAGGTCTTATACACTATTTAAATGAGAAAAACTATACAAGAAAAAAGAAACTAAAAAGGGAATTCATCGTATTGAAAACTTCATGAGCTAATAGTAGGGGACATGAGAAAAACAATCAGTTCCCAAAATTCAACAACATACCAAAGTGTATTCCCACAAGTGGAGTCTGAGGAGCGGTTTGTAGGGTAGAGAGAGGTTGTTTTTGATAGACACTCGGCACAACATAAGTGTAATCAAAGCAGGATTGAAAAGAAAATAACAACAAAAAAATAGCGACATAAACAAGCAACAAGTGGTAGTAAAAATGAAGAACGAGATACTATGTGAATAGTAAATAATACTACTAAATAATTAGGAGAAGATGAGAAGACGAGACTAGCCCCTATCATTTTGGATCTCACGCACTAAGTGTGACAACACTCAACAACATAACCAAATACCGGAAATCATTTTCTTCGTAAAATATTTTTCAAGAAAATCATTCTTCATCATATTAACTACACAAAATCTCTATTTTATGATCAAGCTGATTCTTTTTTACTACAGTAGTTTTTAATTTTTGGAAAAGGTAGAATTAGGAAACAATTTTTCTCCTTGTTTCAATGGCATGGACAACAACATACCCATGCAATCCCACAAGTGGGGTCTAAGGAGGGTGGAGGGTAGACATAGAGGCGAACCCAGCTGGATTCGAACCCTGGTCTCGTGGGTGGTTCTTCTGCCTTGTATCAGCAGCACAAGAACACTCATATGCTACTCATGGGTGCACTGTTAATTATATCCTAATTTCTACCAGTTTCTCAAGATAAATATACATATATACACATGATTTTTTCCAAAGTTAACGGCTGCACGTGCACCCCTCGTGGGTCTGCCTCTGGATAGACATACTTTACCACTACCTCGTGGACAATATATACAAATTTACATACATTTAACAACCAACCATGGTTGTGGTGAAACAGTAAGTACTACATTTCGGCCCTTACCCCTAATTAGTGAATCGGGCCCAATGCAGGTATCGAACATCAAGTGAAAAAGAGGAAGGATAATGTTTACCTTCCAGGTACGGTAGCATCGAAATCGAAAGCGACGAGGTATTTTCCAGGGTTAGCTTCATCTGCCTCTATCCTTAGAGTCTCCTTCTTCAGATTCACATCATTACGTATCGTCACTGCTTTTTGATGCTCCACATAGGGTGCAGGCGTGCAAGGTATCATGGGTGGTCCACACGGGTAACCTCCATTAACCCAATTTGCATAATTAGGGTTCATATGGTGGTGGGAATGCTGTTCAAACGGCTGCGGATAATAACCCGGATACTGATAATACGGTGTCGTATTAGGATTTGGCTGATAAGAATATGGTGGCGTTGCTGCGGCAAATACGTAGCTGTTACCGGTGATTTCCGGTTGTGGCGGGTGGCTCCGCCGGTGGCTGTAAGTTCTTCTCCGGCCATTCATACCATTACTTCCGGTATTACCCATCTAAATAATTTCTACCCTTTTACCCAAAATTAGAAATTGAAAATCAAAATTTATCTCCCAAATTAAAGCTTATGGGTAAAAGGGATTAATTAGTTTTGTGTTAATGGCAATTGGCAAAGGGTAAAATATGTTATAGGTGGATTAATCGAATGGAACAGGAATCTTAATTGTATTTATTAGCGGTTGGCTTATAATTTTTCTTCATTACATCCCTCTATTTAATTCTTCGATTGCATGCATGCATAAATAACATGTATGTTTTAATAGTATTAATTGGATTAAATCAACGTATCATGATATGTTATATTAAAAGTGGTATTGCATTATTTGATAAATGTTTAATGACGTTATTAATAATATTATGTTTTATTCATGTTGGTTTCACTTGTTTGATATATTTTTTTTTGTTGATGTGTGATCAAACTATCAACAAAAAGCATCTATAAATCACCTTCAGAAAACATATATTAAAATTTTAAAAATATTCTCTACATAAAGCAGACACATCAATGAAGAGGTTCCTTATTTCTAGCCTATTAGTAATGATGTTATTTGTCTCCAAATAAAACAACTACAATTGGGTTATTTACTCACTTACAAATGTGATTGATGATATATTCTATCTTCTCATTATTTATACAGATTTGTTAGCTAAAATTATCTTTTAAATCTATATATATTCAATTTTTTATTTGTTGCTATTGCCCTTTTCTTTCTCAATTACCTATCCTTTCTAGATAAGGGGTCTTTAAATTAGCAGTTTTGCAAGTCTTGTGCCAGTTATCTATTAAACATTTAATTATTTTGTGATCGACTTTTCTTGATATAAATGAGTAGACTTGTAAAAATTGTCTATATATTGAATATTGATCAACATTTAATTAAACTGTATTTAGCTTGCTATCAATAAAATTCATCTTAAAAAAAGGGATCACACTTATTTATCACCAAATAGTATATTACATTATTTACATGCATGGAGAGCATTCACCATACAACTCCAATTTATTTTCTTGGGGCTAAACAGACATATACGTAAACACTCGATGTGAATAAATTTTCTCCCCGAATTAACCAACTCGGGGAGTTTGTATAACATAGTCCAACACGTTAACAAAAAGACGAACTCGATTACATCTAAGATCTTTTGTGACTGGAGAACCATTGAGTACATTTGGAATATTAGTTAGTCTTCGATTTTCCTTCTGAATTATTCCCTTTGCCAACTTTGCTGGTACTCCAAGAAGTTCTGGCCATGTATCCTTTTTAACCCCTATGATTAATTTCTACATATATGATGAAAATAATAAGAAACATTATATATGCGCAAACAATTAGGTACTCCATCCGTCAATTCATATTAGATGGATACTTTCTATTTTATACGGTATGTAAGAAATTATTAATAGATAAATCAATTTTACATTTTTGCCCTTAATTAGCCTCTTAAAAAAATTATTCTTAGATCTTCAAAATTTGTTTAAACTTTCAAAGACCGTATTAATTGTAGGAGTAATGGTAAATAATTAATAATTCTATCTAACTGATCAAGTAATATGGTACAAATATTTTTAGTGAGATGTCCATTTAATATGAAACGGAGGGAGTAATAATAATAATAATATCTAGGAATTAGTAAGTAGGAGATGAAGAGTTTTATTAACCAAACCTGGACAACTGGATTGAGCCATGAGAGGTTGAATATAGACTGTTCATAGAATAATTTACATTAATTAATTTTTGTTTCGATAAGTAGAAATAAATGTGAAAAAAATACTACTAAAAAGATGCAAATTTCTGACAAATATTCTAAGTTAAAACACCGTTAGAATATGAAATTTCTCACATTAAAAGGTCCATCGAAAATTCACATTTTTTTTAATAGTGAAAGTAAAAATAAATAAATGTGGGAATTAATAGGAGGAGAATAAGGGTTAATTACTTGATGAAAGAAGCAAGAAAGCAACCAAGAATGTTAGCTTTTCCATAATCTTTTATCTAATTTTGTTTGCTTTAATTTTATGTGTTCGATTCATTTGGTTTTTATGGGGATATTTATAGGAAATTTAGTGTTTCTTTAAGCAATCATAGCATATTAATAATAATAAATATTGTTGAAGATAAGTTTGATGAGTTGTTGACTATAAGCCGCTAATTAATTTTTATTTATTTGTTGACATTTTGTATAAATTGATGTTCTTGTAGTACTCCTTTACTTAAAATAAAATTGTATTATCGTTGATGTTTTACAATATTCCGTGTTATTTAGAGAAAAAAATCCAATACGTACGGTATAAGCAAATGATCCATTTAAATAATACTAATGTCAAGATTTTTAGGCTTTAATTAATCATGAAAGTACTTGTATTAATTTTAGTGTTTGCTAAGAGTCTTAAGTTTTCTCTTAAAAAATATGTGTATGTATGGAGACTCTGTTAGGTGATTGACCATAGGATTTAATTAGGGGCTCAAAAATTTGAAATTTGAAATTTCTTTAAAAGTGGATTTTAAATTTTAAGTTATCATTCTAAAATAAAATTTAATTCATAAGTTTGTGTTTTGTGAATTTAATTCATAAGTTTAGTTCAAGTTATCAATAAAAGATCCATTTTCAACGTGGATAAATTATCTGTATTAGTATTTTGAGATTTTGTACCAATTATTGTTTATAAAAGTATATGAATTTGAAAGTTTGTAATTGTATGTAATGAAAAATATTTATTTATAAAGAAATATGAATATATGTGATTTATTAATTAATGCGACTTCTTACGATATTTCAATACTTTGTTTATTAGCTTCGATTTGCTGATTTGACAAGATTATATACGAGTTGAGAGTTTTAATAGTTTTCACAAATTATGAGATTTTTTCATATTTATGAGAAAAGATTAATACAATTTAAGAAATTGAAATTGCATATCTAAATAAACTTTCAATTTTGAATTAACCTCTTTTCAAATCATGTCCAAACAACCATAGTAATATAGAATTCCCAACTTTTGAATAGTGAATTCGGACAGTTTCGTTTTGTATAATTATATAGTACTCACTTCGTCCACTTTTATTTGTCATGTTGCGCTTTTTGAAAGTCAGTTTGACTAATTTTCAAAGTTAAATTAGATTACATTAATTCGATATTTTAAACAAAAAAAAAATAGATATTCAAAAACTATATGAGAAGTACTATAAATTGCATTTTTTTACATATCAATATGATGAAAAAATATATCGTAAAATGTTAGTCAAAGTTTTTATTATTTGACTCTATAATAGATACCATAACAATTAAAAGTTGACAGAGAGAGTATTTAGCTAAGGTATTTCAAGCAAAAAGTCATTGAAAAGAATTAGAAATTGATATAAACATTTTCGAAGAGAATTAGCACGGATTCTTTTTGTTTTTGGTTCAACCTATAGAATTAAGGAGCACTATGATAAGATGGGGGAATATTTAAAAAAAGACATATATAAAACACATATTTTTCTAATTGGTTTTGAAGTTTGAACTTTGATTATCAATTTAAAAGTCCGAAAATCATAATATAAAAAACAAAGTGCAAACATTAATTAATTCTAGTAGTACAATTTTTCTTTTTCAATACATTATAGTATATAAATTTGGTTTTTCAATTTCATAGGACCCATGTTTACATTTTAAATATCGGAATACGCATAACTAGTTAATTAACAATCGGATAAATTAGGTCTTTCGGAGTAATAATTGAGTTTATCGTCAATTATTTATAATTATTACCCGGATTACAACGATGAAGCATTAACCATACGGCTCCAATTTATTTTCTTTAGGCTACAGATGCATACATTCGATGCAAATAAATATTTTTATCGTTAATCAATATTGGGAATTCGTACAATAAAATCCAAGATATTAACGTAAAGACGAACTCGATCACATCGAAAATCTGCTGTCACTTTAGAACCATTCGGTACATTTAGAACTTTAGTTAGTTTTGGATTTTCCTTCTGAATATTTCCCTAGCCAACTTTGCTGGTACCCCAAGAAGTTCAGGCCATGAACTTTTTGTCACTCCTATAAATTTATACATAAATGAGAAAAAAAACATTAGATGTGCACAAACAATTAGGGATCGTTCGGTAGTTGATTAGAGTTATGTAGATATTAGTAATGTATATATTAGTTTTAAGTAAATCTATGCATTATTTTATACATGTAGTCGTTTGGTAGTTGGTTTCGAATTAGTTATACATGTATTGATATTCCATCTTCTATCCTGCATAAAATAATAACATAGATTTCCTCATAGATTATACATGTATTAGTTATGTGAATTTCTAAATTGCTAATCAAACATTGTATTAATGTTATACAAGAATAACTTAAATTCCTATCTATCTACCAAACATAGTATAAATACATAAATAACTTATTTCTTATCCAGCTATCAAAGAACGTAATAATAATATAGAGGAATATATAATAAGATGAAGAGTTTTAAAAACCAAACCTTGGCAACTGGATTGAGCCGTGAGAGGTTGAATAATGATTGTTCATAGAATAATTTACATCAATTTTTGTTCGAATAAGTAGAAAAATATGTGAAAAAATACTACTAAAAAGATGGAAATAAGGAGTAACGTACATGAAGAAAGAAGCAAGAAAACAACCATGAGAGTTAACATCTCCATATTACTCTTTTATGTGAAATTTTTTTTGTTTTGATTAGTTACATTAAAAAAAAATTAATTATGGGGATATTTATAGGAGATCAATTAGTGACTTGATTTATATTTGTTGACATTTTGCAATTTGCATCCATTGACGTTCTAGCTTGTAGTATTTCACTAAAAAAATCGTATAGAAATTGGGTGTTTTACCAAATTCCGTGCAGACTTAGGAAGAAAAATAATAACACATCCTATAAGCAAATTAATGATCGATATACTATAGATAATGCCTAACATTACTGATTTAATATTAAAAAATGTGAGTCTAACGTCGTTATAAATATGAGATTTTCGACAAATAAATGATTTCTAATTACCAAAACTCACTTTTTTTTAGTAGTGCATCAAGATTAATCACGAAGGTTTTGTTATACTAATTTTAGTGTTTGCCAAGAGTCGTTTCTATATCGTTAGTTTCAACACAAATATAACGGCAATCTTTCGTTGGCAAGGTTCGAGGAAGGGTAACACCTCAAAGCAGGGGCGGAGCAATATTACTATTTATACATGGTTAAAATTTTATTTTATGTATATATAGTAGATATCGAACCCCTTTCGATTAGTTCGTGTGTTTACTTCTTTAGATTTTGAACTCCCTTGTTAAAATTCCTAGTTCTGCCAGACCGCCCCTGCATGACATAAATAATTTATCCTAATACAAGCACTTTCACAGCTAAAATTCATGATCCGTAAGTCATAGAGACAATTTTATCGTTGCTTAAAGCTCTTCCCTGCCCTACCTTTCACGTGTCATTCCATGTTTTGACCATGCGCTTGATCCGATTTTTACCTCATACAGTCCTTGTGCAGATTAATTAATTCAGAAGATTATGCCTGAATTTCTTCCTAAAAATGTGTAGACTTTAATTTTTATGTGATCTCAAATTTCAAAAGGTAAAAAATAAATACTTATGCTTTAATTAATCAAAATAATAAAACGACTAAAATAGAATAAAAACAAAATAAAAGAAAGCCACATTTATTTATCACCAAGTATTGAATTACAAGCACGGAGCACTAACCATAGGGCTCAAATTTTTATTCTTGCGGCTAGCTGGTTGACGTATACACTCGATATAAATAAATATTTTTTTTGATTAACCAACTCGGGGAACTTGTACAACAGTTTCCAAGATATTAATAAAAAGATGAACTCGATCACATCTAAAATCTTGTGTAACAGGAGAACCATTTTGTACATTTTCAACTTTAGTTAGTGTTGGATTTGCCTTCTGAATTGTTTCCTTGGCCAATTTTGCTGGTACATCAAGAAGTTCTGGCCATGTATCTTTTATCACAGCTATAATAATTTATACATATATGAGAAAAATAAATTAGCAATATTATAAATGTGCAAATAATTTAGCAATATATTATTGGAATAAATTAAATAGAGTTTTAAAAATCAAACCTGGGCAAGTGGCCAGAACCGTGAGAGGTTGAAACACTGCTCATATAGGATAATTAAACATTAATTTTTGTCTGAATAAATAGAAAAAATACTATTAAAAATATGTGAATTTATGTTGGAGCGTGGTTTGAAATATGTGATTTTTGATGGGAAGTCTTGTCGAAAAATTTGCGACAAGTCAACTTTTCAACTCATATTAAGTAGAAAATATTGTTTCGGGAGCATTAACGCAATTCAAGCAAATATTATGGTGGTGGGGAGGTGAGATTGGGGTGAGAGGTTGGGAGGATGAAATGCTATTTATGAAATTTAATTTTTTACTCCTATGAGCGAATTCAATTTTTAAAGAACTTATTTTTCTAAAAAATGTACTTTATTATAAAAAAAATCAACAACCAAACATGAAAAGTAAGAAATATTTTTCACCCGTATCGAACACAACCTAAATGTGAGAATTAATAAGAGTGGGAAATAAGGGGCAAACATACATGTTGCAAGAAGCAAGAAAGCAACCACAAGAGTTAACTTCTCCATAGCCTTTCATTCTAATAAATTTTCTTGTTTTTAAGAGTTGCATTCATTTGGTTTTATGGGAGATATTTATAGGAGATACTTGTTCCTCTATTATGCTAACCATATAGTAAATTAATTAATTTAATGTAATTATTATTATTATTATTTCTTTTTTAGGAAAAATTATGCAGAATAGCAAACATTTAGCTTATATTAGGTATTATAGCTACAATTTAAGAAAATTGTAATTCGCGACTATAATTTCTCCAATTCTTGCTATTCGTCTGATTTGTATAAATTCAGAATTTGTATAATTTGATTCCTAATTGTATAAATCCAAAATTTGTATATGCTTATCCTAGCTATTTGTATACGATTTCATAATAAATTACTCCGTTTGTATATTCACAAGCGAAATATACAAACGAACAGAAATATACGAATCGCAGCCTCCATAGCAAAGCGAACTATACCATTTCTAATTTTTTTCTCCCTTTTTTATGTTGGCATTTTGCATCCATTGGCCTTCTTCCTTGCTGTACTTTATCACTAAAAAAACAGAAGTTGAGTGTTTTACAAAATTCCGTGTAGATTTTGACAAAATAATAATTAATTATAAGGAATTGATCCATATGACTAAAGTAAAATAAAAACAAAATAAAAGAAAACCACATTTATTTATCACCAAATATTGAATTACAAGTCCGGAGCACTAACCATAGGGCTTTAATTTTTATTCATAGACTAGCTGGTTGATGTATACATTCGATACAAATAAATATTTTTTTCTCGTTAACCAACCCGAGGAACTTGTACAACAATATCCAAGATATTAATAAAAAGACGAACTCGATCACATCTAAAATCTTGTGTAACAGGAGAACCATTTTGTACATTTCCAACATTAGTTAGTCTTGGATTTTCCTTTTGAATTGTTTCCCTAGCCAATCTTGCTGGTACTCCAAGAAGTTCTGGCCATGTTTCTTTTCTCACTCCTATAATAATTTATACATTTATGAGAAAAATAAATAAGAAATATTATATATGCGTGAATAATTTAGCAATATACTATATGATAAATTAAGAAGAGTTTTAAAAATCAAACCTGGGCAACCGGACTGAGCCGTGAGAGGCTGAATCACTGTTCATATAAAATAAGTAAACATTATGTTTTGTCTGAATAAATAGGAAAAAGAAAATACTACTAAAATATGTGAATTTCTATCGAAACGTCATTTGAAATATGTTATTTTCGATAAAAAGTCTGTTGTAAACATTTCATATGAGCTAATTTTCGACTGATTACTACGAAAATTCGCATATTTTAATTGTAGTGAAAGTAAAAACATATAATATGAGAATTAGTAAGTAAAAGATATTGTACCAAAATAATTTATATATAATCTAAGTATACAAATAGTATAAGGGTGAAGAAGTGGAATTGACCGATTATGCTATAAAGTCCTTCTGAACAAACAATGGGGACCGGGGGGGAGGGGGAGTGGACACAATAATATGCCACTATTCCAACAAATCGAATCATTTTCTTGATGTTTAAGGAACTTATTTTCTTAAAAATGATATTTTATTTAAAAAAAATATATATATTTTCACTAATCAAACATGAAAAAATGAGACAATTATAAGCCATTATTCCAACAAACAAATTCCTTTTCTTGATGTTCAAGGAACTTATTTTTCTAAAAAAATTATTTTACTAAAAAATAAAAAAAATCTTCACTAACCAAACATGAAAAAATTAGAAGAGACAATTATATGCTACTATTCCAACAAACAAATTCATTTTCTTGATATTTAAGGAACTTATTTTCCTTTAAAAAACGTATTTTATAAAAAAAAAAAAAATTCACCAATCAAACATGAAAAGATCAGAAAATATTTTCCTTCTATATCGAACACAACCTAAATGTGAGAATTTATAATTAAAAAGAGAGGGAAATAAGGGCAAACATACATGACGCAAGAAGCAAGAAAGCAACCACAAGAGTTAACTTCTGCATAGTCTTTTCTTCTAAATTTTCTTGTTTTGATGAGTTGCATTTATTTGGTTTTATGGGGGATATTTATAGGAGATATTTATTCCCCTAATAAGCAAACCATATAGTAAATTAATTAATTTAATGTTGAAGAGATAAGCTTGATGAGTTGCCGATTATATGTTAATTATTTTTTTTTTTATGTTGACATTTTGCATCCATTGACGTTCTTGCTTGTTGTACTTCCATCACTAAAATAATCATATAGAAGTTGAGTGTTTTACAAAATTCCTTGTAGATTTTGACATAAAAAATTATATACATAAACTTCCGAAAAACGCAACATGATAATTAAAAAGAAACGGAGAGAGTATAAGATTTTTGACGTAGACAAAGCATTTCTTATAAAAAAAATCACATTTTTTTATACTCGCAATGTAAATTAGAAAAAATGATTTCAGTATATATCTGTTTTAGAATTTAATAATTTAAATTTGTATCGAAAAATCTCACTATAAAGATAAAATACTCCCTATAAAAAGCAATCCATTCCCATTTCCCAAAGTTTGAACTATAATTTTTGTAATTTTATCTAAGATTAGACTTATTATTTTACAGTAATTTTTTTTTAAATGGTCAGGAAACAAATAAAAGAATAATATAAAAGATCAAAGGAACATTACGATGATATGAGCGAATATCTTGGAATAAGGCATAAATCATAATTAAGACACATTCGTGATTGGTTTTAAAATTGTTTGAACTTTAGTGATCAACTTAAAAGTCCAATGACCAAAATATAAAAATAAAGATAGTTGCTCTAATTGTTCAAACATTGTAGTACAAATTTTCCTTTTCAATATACAATATATTATAGTACAAGTTTGGTTAATTGTTGATGATACGCAATCTTCTATTTTTGTTATTTTTGTTTTTTTTATTACATAATGATTAATGACCATTTCTTTGTTTACGCAATAATAAATGAGGAAATTTCGCAAATAGCCACTAAAATAAACTTAATTAAGTTTTATAGCTATAGTTTGATAATTACGATTCATAGATACATGTTAGAGGGAGGAGATAGGCGAGCGAGATTGGCAAAGGGAGGAGAGAAGCGAGCTAGAGAGGGCAGAGAGTGGAGAAAGACGAATTGTGTTTGTATATCTTTTAGATAATTGTATATATGTCACTGACAGTGATTGTATTTCTATATCTGCATAATTGTGTGTGTATATATATATATATATATTAAAAAAAAAAATTAGTATGTATATGTATCAATGAATACAATGGTGTTGACGAAATATAATTTGTATCAGTGAATAAATTGTATACAATCATATCAATTTTTATATGTACAAGACAGGAGAGAGGAAGAGAGGAGAGAGGACATGTAATTATAGTGATAATGATGACGATTGTGATGGACTGATGGAATGGGCCTACTGGGCCCCATTGGAAATTGGAGGCCCACTTACAAGTCCATCACTGGCCCAATCTTTGTTTGTCCATTTTCGGACCATTTCTTTCATCCACGTATTACCTGTCATTTTTATTTGATAAAACAACAAAATACATAGCTAATTTTGGAAAGTAACAATTAAATCATAGTCGACGTTTATATATTTTTGGAAATCACTTTAAAAAATAACTTTTGATATATGCCATGGAAGTTATTAATTTTGCGTCTGAATTTAACATATTATTCATACAAGCAATCATTTGGTATAACACATTTAACGTTCGCAAACTTTTTACATATACACCTGAAATATCTCCATAATTCAAAAAAAAAGTCGTCTCCTTAAATTATAAATCCTGTTAAATAATATACTTTTCTCCTCTTTTAGGGAACACTTCAAAACAAAGTGGGCCTAACCCTTTCAATAATTAAAGTTAAGATATATATGACTAAAGTTAAATTTTTTGTGCCTCATCATTTTATGCTTGACTTCAATTTTTTTGATTTGAACTTCAGCGGTATACGGATGAATTTCATACGTAGATAGATAAACTCATGCAAAAATAATTAATGTTTAAACTTAAAAAGTAAATGAACTTTATTCATATATAACTTGAAATACAATGTATGAAGTTCAATATTTTTAAACCTAACTTCGACATGTCTGAAATGAATATATGTATAAAAAGAAATTTAATAACAGTATCAAAATAAATTTTTCTGTGAATTTTTTTCAGATTGAAGTACTAATAAACTAATCATCATTAATTAGCCTCCCTAGACTCATGCATTACACTATGAATTTCACATTTGTTCATTTAGTCTTTTCATATTGAAGTACTAATAAACTAATCATCAAATTATTCTCTTAATTATTGTTTACACTATGAATTTCATATCTCAAATTTTAAGATTTTCCAACCCCTACCATCCCTACCCCCCCCCCCCCCCACCACATACCCATATGAGTAGTAGATTGTGGTTATAAAAATATGTATATAATATAAATTTGACGGGTGAATTATGACTAAGCCTACAAACACGATGCTTGAATAAATAAAACATGAAAATTAGATAAAAGAGGTCTGATTGTGTATCAATATGGGGTTTTGTGGATTCTTGATGGATGTTTTATATTGGTATGACTTACTAGATGAATTGCAAGGTGAATATATGAATATAGGCAATATATAAATAATAGTGTGAGCTTGTAACTAGGAGTTAGGTGTAATTACCACTTGTAGGGATGAACTTGAGGGGTTGAGGGTGTGTTGTTGGGTCCTTAATCCTGATTAGGTTGTTGATTATGATAATGAGTTATGATTAATTAGAGCTAGACTTGACTTAGATTCATTTAATATTCGTGAGTTGAATGCTTACTAATTGATCTTCGGATATGCCTGATTTGATAATCATGTGAATTGAATGTTTAAAATACTATGAATTGAATACCATATCGATACAGTACATGGACGAAGTTGATCCCCTACTGGTCATGTACACTTTATTTATTATTATGAGTTTATAATGCATTTAAATTATTAGGTGACTATGTGGCCTGATATAAATGGGATTCGGCTTCTCTCCATTTCTCTTCTCTCTATTTTTCTCAAGTTCTAGCTTGGATTGATGACACATGTCATGGTTTAGAATTAATAGTTGAGATCTAATTAATTAAAGCAAAGTTCCCACCATAGTTATTTACTTTTCATATATTTGCTTTTTAAATATTTTTGCAATCCATTATATTTTCCCTAAATATATTAAATGTGAATTACCTCGTGAAGAGATGACTATGCAATATAGGATCTTCACATGGATCTTGTGACTTCTATGCTTAGGTATATATTTACATATGACATGATTTAAATGAGACGTATTCAAAATTTAAGTTCTAAAATTCAATATTTAAAATTTTAGTAGTATATTCTAAAATTATTAGTTCATATTCACTATTTATTATATATTATAACTTTCATATTTTCTTATATAATGATGTATTCTCTATATATGTCGAAAATATTGAATTCAAATAAATTCCATATCAATAACTCGAAAAATGGCACTAATCCTATTCAAAGAGAAAATGAAGATGAAATAAAATTAAAAAATTCTAATAATAATTAACATATTTGGATGCCATATTTGAGATTGAGCTTCATAGGATCTAATTTGGATAATTAATCTAGTCAACTATGAACTATTAAGGAAAAAGTATGAAAATAACAAAGGATAAGAATAAGCTCACAACTATGTAAGTGGAACTTAAAAGGATATTTATGTAATTAAAAGAACTTTTAAACAAAGATAAATATACATCTTTATTTTTTTAATTAACATGCAACTAAGAAAAGAGTGTAACAAAGAAATACAATAATATACTATTTTATAAATTGAATTTATAAATTGTTTACCAAGTAAAGAAAAAACCAATGAAATATTTTAAATTTGAATCTTAAATATTAAGTCTTTTAACTTAAAATATTTACCTAATATGGAACTTTTCACGTGAATTTGAATTAATTAGTGAAAAGTTGAACAGATATCAGTCTTTTCACGTGAACTCAAATTATTAGTGAAACATTTAACATATATCAGTCTTTTCACGTGAATTTGAATTAATTAGTGAAAAGTTGAACAGATATCAGACATTAAGTGAAAAATATATATATAAAAAAAATACATTTAACACAAAAGAATATATAATAAAAAGAAGTCCAAGTTCACTATTATATTACAAGTTAAAAGTCTTATTTAAGTTCCTCTTTGACTAGACTAAACCAAAATAAATAAATACAAACACCATATATTCTTATCTTTATATAAACACAACTCAATTACCCTTTTTAGTTACTCATTTCCAAAATGGCTACAAGAAAGAACTTCCAATTTCTTGGATCAATGGATCAAAAAACTAGCTCTGATGATCTCCTATTTGAGTTTGATGAATCTGACATATGGGAAAACACTACTAATGTTATTTCTCATCACTCTAAGTCCAAAAGGTTGATACCTACTTCGCGTATCTCAAAAAGATCACCATCACCACCACCACCACCACCAGCAAGATCGTTGCCAATCAACATACCGGATTGGTCAAAAATCCTAGGTGATAAGAAGAAGAATGATGATATTCGAGACAAGGAGGAAGTGGATGCAGATACCTGGATTCCACCTCATGAATATTTGGCGAAGAAAAGAGGGGCTTCATTTTCAGTGCATGAAGGTGTGGGGAGGACACTCAAAGGAAGGGATTTGAGTAGGGTGAGGGATGCTATTTGGAAACAAACAGGTTTTGAAGATTAGTAACTTAGCATTTCGCAAGGTGATACTTGTTATGTCTCATCAAATATCGAATAGATATCATTTTGGTACTTAAGTTATGAGAACTCATATAATATTTAATAATGTTATCGATCGTTAGGTCAAACCTTTAGATGCTTTTTGGGAGGTTTTGATGGATTAATGTGTTATGTCTTATTAGTATTTTGGGGTAGATTGATGTTTTGTTTAACTAGTAAGACTTTAATGCATAGGATCATGACTTACATAAGTTTATGTTATATTAATATATTTCCTGTTTTGTTGATATCCTCTTTCCTTGTTATTTTTAACTTTTAATTTAAGTTTTCGAAATATAGAATTGTTACTATATGATTTTGTAGGTGTTTGGACATGTTTGATTGAAATTTGATTAAAAAAATGTATTTGAAGTTTAGTTTAAAAGGGTATTTGCAGGGTGACTCAAGCAAATTAGTGGCCTAAAGTCGAATATAAATGGGATGTTTAGCTTTTATTTTTGAAATCCAAAGTTATTTTTTCTTTTCAATAAAAAAACTTTATTTTTTCTATGGTTTATATATATATATATGTTTATATAACAAAAATATTTTTTTAATCTTGTGGTCTTAAACATGTCATGTGAAAGTTAAATTTAAAAACTGACAAAAAAGAAAAAAATATTTTTTAATGTTTCGAAACGGACTAAAAGAATGACAAAATATAATTTATTTTTTGTTTAAAAAATACTTATAATAATTTTATTATTACTAAAAAATGGGGGCTCTCAAATCTGGGGGCCTAAGACGGATACCTCATTTTTAAAGGCATTGAGCCGCTCCTGGGTATTTAAAAATTAAGAATAATTTTTGTTTCATTTCATGTTACTTATTACAATTTGGAGAACTAAATTGTTTTTTATCAAGATTTTTTTTCAAAAAACTTTTTTTTTATCTCTGAATTCACAACAAAATTAAGTAATATGATTCTCATATTTCGAATTTCCATCACATAAAATAGAACACGTGATAGAATAGAACTACTGAAATGGCATTGGGACTTTGATATTTCAAATGCGAAAATGCACATCAGGTTGATTAGTTATAGTGATATTATTTTTTATCGAGGTTTTGATTTGTTGTATTAGATGAACAGGGTATACTAGCTAGAATAAGAATAGTACTGAATATGATGGTATTAGAATAGAAATAATACCTTGTATTGTTATTACTATCATTTACTATATATTAAAATTAGTACCAGGTAGGGTATATAACTAACGTACGTATTAATTATTATACCACATTTAGATTTCAACCAAACATTATAAGTACTAAAATTTACTAATATCCAACCTAATACGTTCTACCAAACTAGTAAGACCGTGCATACTGTGTTGCTAATAATTATTCTTATCTAACCATAAAAACTCTACTTCTTTTAGAGTAATTCTTTTGAGAAAACGATCAAGGAATTTTTTTTTTTAGGGTAAAAAAACCTAACTATACAATTTTTGTTTCTTTGTCTTTGCAGTTATATATGTTAGACTTTTGGGTAGTATTTTAGTGGTAGGTAAGAAAGCTACACATTAGCTTCCAGAAAGCTAAATAACAGATTTGTCCCTCACCCCCTAGGGCGTTAAAACATAAGTGAAATTCTTTCATTTTTAATTTGAAGTCTCGGAGAAAAATTGTTTAATAGAACGCGTTTTATATCTTGAGTGCATCTATTCTATTTCCGATGCAGATTTGAATTAAGTGAACTAGTAGACTCTTACCTGCCTAATATGATTAAACAAAATGAAAAATAAAATAAAAATTGCTGTTCTTGTTTATTTTGAATTTTTGATGTCTAAGATTTTCTTTGGATATGAATTTGTATTTGCAAATGTGTACTAATAAATTGACCTCTTGTTATTATCCTTCCGTCCATTTAGCATCCATTATCTTATTTTTTTGAGCAATAACTTTCATTGTCTACACCTATTATTGGACGTAATTTTATGAATGTTATTGAAATCTTTTCAATGTTGACACACAACTAAGCATTTCTTTAGAAAATCAAAATTATAATTATATGTAATAATTAAACATTGATTCTCATGTATATATACAGAGAGCCACAACGTATAGACAAACTATTACAAAGTATTTAACTTTCATATGAAAGATATTCAATTTCGAAAACTGACAAGTCTTTTTTCATGAGCAGTTTTGGCCACATTGCAAGTATAAAACACTGAAGAGATGAAACATGTGATGGTAAAGTAATCTAGTTAGAGGCTTCATGAGCAGTCTAGGCACACAACTCAACCGAACATCCAGAAATAGTGACCCAAGCTTGCAGATCTACTAAACTCATTAAAAACGATGACGGGCCAAAATTTCGAAATAGTTCTAAATTCTTATACAATTTTGTCAATAACGACTGAAATGTGCTGATTTTTACATATAAGAACAGTTAAGGTGACTGACTGAAAAAAAAGAACACTACAGCAGTAGAGTAAGGTCCTTTTGCAGTCGACCAGAACTGCAGCTAGCGAGAAGCCAGAGACCAAAAATTCAAGAAAAAGGAAGGTGATGCAGCAAACCAGCTTAAAAATGCCATCGCTGTAGCTGACATAAATCTCGTGCAGTGGTTCACTTTGCATTTCTCAAGATCATTGCTAATAAGAACTGTTATTCCAGCTGATGCACAGGCAGCAGCAAATGTAAGAGTAGAAGTGATCTGCACAAAAGTGGAATCATCAACCATAATGATGATCACATATTTTTATTAAAAAAAAATTCTACAAGTGCACCATTTAAACTTTCTTTTTACAGGTGCCCCATTAAAATTCCGTAGATCACCAATGATATGTATTAAAATTCCTTACAATAACTGAATATAAACACATTATGCTTGCAGTTGGATGTAGCAGAAAACTGACCAGATTTGTCTTATGAGTAGAAGTGATGAACCATAGTGATGATCACATATTAAAATCATTCCACAGGTGTCCCATTAAACTTAATAGGTCGCAAACAATTTGTTTAAACAGAACTTATTTTAAAATATGCATATTGCATTGGCTTACATACCAGCTCAAAATTTTTGGAAAACGACCTAATCAAGGGTTGGAGAACTGGTGCTAGCAGTTACAATGTATCCAAATACAGACTATGCAGAAGATGATCCAATTACTTCTCCTAACCAAATAATAATTACACACCCTTCAAGCCCAAACTAGTTCTTCTCCATATATTTCCATCCTAACTTCTGAGACCGTCTTTTAATGAGTGTCAGGGTTTCTCTAAAACTAGATGTTCTATAAATCTCAAACTTATCCCGAGCCATACCTAATATAAGTGTAACAACAACTTAACCTTAGTGACAACTTGTTGGATTAACTAAATGGATTTTCTGCTTCTGTTTATTCATATCTTAGCTAAATCCATAATGATTCCTAAAGATGGAAAATCGTTTGAGATAATTTCCATGTAAGAGATTTCAAATCTACCTCATTTCTTTCTACCATATTTAATACCGCGCTAAAAGACTAAATTTGGTGATCTGTGTAGAAAATGTTCAAACGACCTTCAACTTTTTTACTCCACCTTGCATAGTTGCATTCTCATACACCATCTCTAATCTTGTTGACAAGTTCTAAGTAGCAGTGTAAAATTATTCTCATAAAGTCAAATTATAATATAAAAGGTAATCTTCCGCAGAGATTGGTTTCTATCAATGAACAAATTAATTTTGCCCGATTATTACAACATACAAAGTGTATCCCACAAGTGGGGTCTGGGGAGGGTGGCATGTGTCTTACCCCTACCTTGTGAACATAGAGGGTTGATTCTGATAGACCCTCAGCTCAAGTAAAGCATATCAAAATCAAGTGTGGAAAGAAAAAAGTTAGGGAAGAAGTCATGTAGCAAATAACATTGAAGAGACTAGAAGCAACAACAAATACTCCATCATAGAGTTTCAAATTTCCGATGATACAAACAAGCTTAACACAAGTCATTAACGTAAACAAAGAGGGAAGGGGAAAGATTCATCAGTTTTGGTCTGTAATCCTTCAAATAGTTTGAACTGCAACGCCAAATCCTAGCAAAGAAGGCATTCTGCCTAAAAACTCTTATTGTCTACTTGAAATTCACTAGTTGCAACCCTAGTTACAGGGCTGAAGTAACTTTCTTTCTTCAATTCCTTCAAAATTTCTTTCTTTGTCTCTACAACGAACAATTAACTTTCATTCTTCAATTCCTTCAAAATTTCTTTCTTTGCCTCTACAATGAACAATTAATTTTTTGTAGTTCTCAACAAGGTTGCAGTTGCAGCGCTTCTTGAAGAAGATTTTTTCGTCATGTCATTCTATGCTATCAAGTGGTACAAATAGAAAAGTTCCTTTTTTTTTTTGTTAAGGACTTCTACCCTAGCCTAGAAAAGGAAGCTCGTGCTAAGAAAGATATCTTTACCTAGTTCCATTCCAAGTTCAAGCTATTTCAAGAAGATCAAAAGTTGTGAAAATTTCTACTACCTTTCTTTTTGTCATAGTTATGTATTAAGTTTGTTGGTATTATGGGAATTTGAACACCATCAAGGAATGGGCTTTTGTTGGAATAATGATACATTTTGAAGAATCAATTTGAGGTTAATCTTTCCTGTTCTATCCTATGTGAAATTCTCTTTAATATCTTATTGGGAAAAGGGGCAAATATACCCCTCAACTTCGCGATTTGAGAGTGGCACCCCTTGTCAAAAACGTGGTGCATATACCTCTCACCTGCTAACAAATGGTGCATAATGTTCAAAGCATTTATTGAAGTACGAGAAGGTCCTAATTAAAAGTTGTGAAACTATTTGTTACCTTTCTCTTTATCAGTTTTATGTAGTTTGTTTGTGTTTTGGGGATTTGAACTTTATCATGCAACGAACATTTGCAGGAATAATAATGGATTTTGAAGTATTACCTTAAGGTTAATATTTTGTTCTATCCTATGTGTGATTCTCTATTAATATCATATTTATTGTTTAAAGCAATTATCAAGGTATGTGAAGGGCCTTTTAACCATCTTATATACGCGTTGCAGAAATGGGTTATTGTTGATAGGTTCATACTAAATCTCAATTGAAAGAGAGTATTTAGTTTATATAAATTTGCTTAGTTCTTCATAACAATCTTTAGCTCCTCATAACATTTCATTTCCTACTGAAAATTGTTATACCCAAGCTAGTGTGTGTGCACCTCGATTATTCGACAAATGTACTTGTTATCTCCCACCAACACAGGAGTTGTGTAACTCTGTCCACCAAAGCTTGAATGGATGAGACAACATCACCTGATGTTTTTGCCTCAATCAAGAAATTCTCTAATTGCAAGAATGGAAAGGGTTCCAAGGCCTAAAGCCTTCACTTTCCTTCTTCAATTCCTTCTAAATTTTATTCTTCACCACCCCAATAAACAAATTGATTTTTTGCAATTTTCAACAGAATTCATATAGTTGCAGGGCCTCAATTTCTTAGTAGGAACTTTTACCCTAGTGAAGGAAGCTCAAGTTAAGGAAGATATTTTTACCAAGTTACATTCCGCTATTTCAAAGGAAGTAAATATCAAAAGTTTTGAAACTTCTCGTTACTTTTCTCTTTTTGTCCCAGATATATATAAAGCTTGTTTGTAGTGTGGGGATTTGAACTTCATCACAGAACAGACTTTTGTAGGAATAATGATTAATCTTGAAGTGCAAATTTGATGTTAATCTTTACTACTATATTCTAAGTGTGATACTCCATCAATATCTTATTTCTTGAGATATGAGGACCTTTTAGCCTTCTTTAGAAAGTGTTGCATTAATTGTTGCATTAATGGGTTAATGTTGATGGGTTTATACCGAAAATAATTCACTTGAACGAAATGGGAATTAGCAAAATGGTTTCAAAAAGGCAGACAAGAATGCCAACCACATTTAGACTTTACAAGGCCTTATCAAACAAAAATGAAGTGAGAATTTCAAAGTAGCATGAAAGGCAAATGTGTATTAGATGTTTCAAAAACGCCAGCTAGTCAGCAAATAAAATAAAGATTTCAGAGAGAAACAGCAGTCCTTATAGAAGAGAAGTTCATTTAGGGTCAATGTAAATGCCAATCAAATCCCAGTAGGACAGCTGCACAAGTTTTGGTAGAGAAGACAGATTGATCACTGAGAACACAGAAAACAACCTCGAGGAACGAATGGTCTACATATTTGCAAAAAGATGTTTCTTACCCCATCACCAATGGCAAATAGACTGACAATCGCTACATTTCTATAACTTCTTTTCACCAAAATTGCATATACATCGGCAATAGCAAGTACGAGGCTCCATATGATCTGTAATCCAACAGCAGCTACAAGATAGCTGAAACAAACAAGGGTTCCAAATACTGGTTAGAATCCCTTCATATAACCAATGTTGATCAATAAAAGATAATTCTATTAAATGTCAACTGGATACAGATCCCTCAAATCTGAAGGGGTTCTAAGCATCCCAACATTGCGTCAATGTCATAATCAAAACTCAAGAGAAGCATTATGCCATATTTTAAAATTTAGAATAAATCTATTTTTCACAAACAAAATTTGTTCCTTCCATCAAAGCACCTTCGATTCCTTGTGATAATCCCTTCTCCGAAGAGATGCAATTGCATGTAACAATACAGCATATCGCATACACGAAATGGCAGAAGAAGAAGCAAATGGAGGTAAAATTAGATCCAAATCTCAGCTCTTTTTTGAAGAATATGTGTCAGGTAGATTTATTGATTAAACCAACACTAAAGTGCGCCAGAAGTAGGACGAAATAACAATATTATCTCTAACTTAATCCATTGGGTATTTACACCGTTCATCTGATAATAAGATACCACGCAAAGCAGTCAGCTTACTCCTGCGTACAGTAATTTAAGTATGACTCAGTTGTGAAGCTATATATGTGCTTTTATCTTTTTTAGAAGAATTTCATGATTAATCTCTTTCGGTGAATTAAAATACAGATGCAGGAAGAAGACTGCATCCAAATTAGAAGAACATTAACTACTCTGCATGAGAAACAGAAAACCCGAGAACAGCTTTCATTGTTCAGATAAATTTGCATGAATCTATTGAGAGAAAGGCAGTAAAGCACATGCAATTCAAAGAGGTAAAAGTTGTCAGCAAAAATCTTGTCTTTCCACTAAATTAATATGTCAACAAGAAATTATGCGTAGAAGCCTGCAATCTTCTTTTAGCACCATCTTGTTAGATTATGAACCATGCAGGGAAACTATCAAACCTAAATAGGGCTACCTTCCCAATTTATTCAGATACTATTAAGATTCCACTAGAAAAGGCAACTAAGCACACCATTATTTGCATTTGGGCGCGATTGGAGGAGACCTAAGCAAAGTTTACTTTATCTCCTAAAATTGTATCTCCATCCTCAATCACAAAATCTCAAGGTCCAGACCAGGTTGAAAGGTTAGGCTGATGCATAAAAGATAAGATAATTGAATGATCAAAAATCGGAAGGTTTAATAGTAGTAGTGATTAGTGAACGCCTTCTTGCACAAAAATTGGTTGCTACTCAGCCAATTAAAGCTACATATGCTTTATCAAGAACACTTACTTAGTTTATAATTGAGAAGTAGTAGAATGATCCAACAATTCTTTGTACTCGATTTTCCGAAGATTAGTTTAATTAATATTTATCTTCTTTTCTCATTTTATCTTTACTTATTATTTAATAATACTAATTCATCCTATTCAAATTTTGCTTTAGCTAGGCTAATAGAAGAGTAAAGTTTAATTTTAAAGTTTAATTTTATTTTATCATTTAACCAAAATAATAGGGACATTATGTAAAGACGGAAATAATATAATCTATCCAAACATTATATTTATTAAGACAATAGAGAAAATGACATAAATAGTCCCTAACTATAGGAATAGGTCTAACATGATCCCTTAACTATACAACGGATTTAGTCATTTAACTATTCAAAAACTTATCAGCTTTGATCCCTTAATTATACACTTACCGGTTTTAGTCCTTTAATTATAAACTTACCGATTTTAGTCCTTTTAAGTATTCAAAAACTTATCAGGTTAATAGCTTAGGTTTATATTAATGGAAATCTTCGTGAAATTAAATTTTTTAACCACAATACAATAAACAGTATTAGCATCAAAAGAGGGAAGGATACCTGAAGGCGGTGACGGAAGGGAAATCAGAGGTGGTAACCATGACACATATAGAGATAACAGCAAACACAAACTGACACAATCGTAGAAAGAGGCTTCCAAGAGTACCAGGCATGCCTTGAAAGTCCTTCATCCTCACCATCGGTGCCGCCATAGTCATCGGCGGAGCCTCCACTGGGTGCACCGCCGGTCCACTCATCATTTCTCTCTCTCTGTGTATCGCCGTCTGCCTTTAAACTTGGAATTATAATTCAAGACATTAGTGAGGAATTCATGAAGAGATAGATAAGAACCCTAAATGGAATCGGTAAAGTTAGTATAAAGGAAGAAGGAGAGTGGAGGTTTGAAACTCTACTGACGTTTGCCTCCTTTGGAAGGAGAACAAAAGGGCAGAATAAAATACGTAGCCCTACCTACACCTTTTTTGGACGGTGTGTGACAATTCCGCCCAAATTCATTTGGCACGTCTAATTTCTAAATTTTAATGAGTTAGGTATGAGTTATATTCTTTTATTTGATTTTATTGTTTATGTTAAATTTTAAACGTTTTTCTTTTTTTTTTAAAAAAAAATAATAATTAATATTTATATTATGCAAAATAATTTGGAATATAAGTAATTGATATTAAGAGTATAAATCAATTAAGTTTGGACATAACTTATTTTATGAAAAAAAAAAACTAATCCAAATTCGATACAAACAAGGGTGGAGCTATGACTTGGCGAGGGTGGTTAGATGAACAACCTTCGTCGGAAAATTTTAGCTAGTATATATACTAAATATCAATATTTTTGGATATATACTAACTGTTGAACATCCTTAACACAATAAAGGTAGACAGCCCAGTGGTTAAGGCTGTGCAAATTCGTCTTAGTGTTCTGGGTTTGAGCCTGAGTGTAGGCGTTTTGTTTCATTTTTTTTGTTATTCCATTTTTTCTCTTAAAAAAAGGCAAAATTCAGGCTTTTGTGGCCTGGGTTCAAGCCCAGGGTTGAGTGTTTTTATTTTATTTTTGTTCCCTTTTTTTCTTAAAAAAAGAATACAAAAGTGACATTTTTTAAGTTAAGAAAAACAAAAGGTCTTCTTTTGATTTTTCTTAATTTAAAAAAATAATAGATTCATAGTTATTTGTCTTTTCCTTTTAGTTTTTTGTCTTCTCCTTCTCCCAAAAATCCTTTACAACTTTACTCTTTACCTTTCTCTCTTCTCAATTTGCATACATATTTGCAAGTTTTAAGAAATTGGAAGCTTTAATCATTGTATATTTCTTCCTCAACCTCTATCAAAGTGTGAAAAGGTATTTCTTAATTCTTTTTTTCCTTTAGTTTAATTTTTTCTAATCATGTGTTGAAAGACTTGTATATCTTATTTTTTATGTTGAAAGCTACTTTACTTATTTGAGTATCGATCAAGTATTTGGTGCATTGTGGATTGATTTTAATAAGTGTGGTACACTTGACTGCTATTTCAGTTTGGAGTTCAATGAGTTTGGAGAAATATTTTTTTAGAGTACCCAAAACAAGTTTGGCGCCTCAAAATCAAAATCAACTGCGCCGAGATGAAAATGTAGACCAAATAGAAATACCATCTCACTCTTCCCAAACACAAGAATTTGATGTAAATGATTTAAAGCTGATCCAGCTGAAAGAACTCCAATTTTGAATTATCACTCAAACCTTCGTGATGAGATAAGGAGGGAATACATCATTAAAGGTCCTTGTCAACTTCGAACTCAGTTTCCTCAAACTAATTTTTTTGGAACACCACATCGTTTTGTTTATACGTGGTTTGATGAATATTGTGATTGGTTGGAATACAGTATTAGTGTGGATGCTACTTATTGTTTACCTTGTTATTTAATTTTTAAATTTGGGTGTGCACCCACTCATCAGTAAAAACAAATATTTTGTGCACCCACTTCGCTAAAAAAAAAATTATCTACTCTTTTAAAATTTGAACACCCTTGGTGGAATTTCTCGCTCCGCCATTGGATACAAACCTTCAGCCTCGATAACTTGATTCTTTTGTGATCAAAGTTCAACCATGTACATCTATAATAGTGACAATGGTATTATTGAAACTTGCTTGAACATGAATAACTTTTTTTGGTATTCTACGTGAATTAATATGTCATTCTGACGCAGACTAAATTTCGGTATAGCTTTTGCCATATTTAACTATCTTGTGAATATGAGTTAGAGATATATGGATATATACTTTCATGTAAAAACAAATTCTTTATTTGTACATAGACTCTTCTAGTAAGTCTGATTAGTCATGTCGTTGTTTATGTCTAGAGTTGGAACAAATTACTATATATAATGCGCCCCACTTACGGATTAGTAGACATTTTTCACAAATTTTACGAACGAAAGCTCTTATTTTTCATATTTTGCATTTCTAATTATCTTAATTTTTAATCTATTTCTTGGAAGAAAATACTCAAACAAAAAAGTTTTTAAATATTTTTTTAAAAAAAATTATAAACTTATTTATAAAATGTTAAGTTTAATGTCATCAATTTTTCCTCAATAACTCTTTTGTGTTACATTTCATGTACAGTATAAATAATCTTGAGGTACCTCAAAGGTTATATTGGCAAAGGAATAATCTTATACTAAAAATGGCTATAAAAATGTTGAAATCTATAGTGATATTGATTGGGGTGGGTCAACAGAGGATAGCCTAGAACTGGTTTTTTTTTTTTTTTTGCATTTTTTTACATTTGCAAAATGTTTCTTGTTGTTTAACTGTAGATTATTTTATTTTGCACGTAGTTTGTTCTATAATTTTATTTTTATTTATAATAAAGACAATTTATATACTAAAGTACGGAATTATATACAGAGTATCTGATTGTTGGACATAGTCTCATATATCAATAGTTAAGCAATTATACATGAGCTATAGTTCAAGGATAGTAATTAAGTTCCCCAATTTGATTAGTTAACTTGGCCTTCAAATTATCTCGCATCACCACCATCTAAATAATTTGCCTTGAAAAACTCATATGATTTCTCTTCTTGGTCTAAAAGGCTCGATTGTTATTCTCCTGTCATATCATATACACTGAATCAGTGATCCTAATTAAGTAGTTCAAAATGTGCATCCTTCCTATTAACATAAGTCTATAAATTAATGCTATTCCTAAGACAAATTAATAGGAAGACCTATCAAATTAACCTAATCTATATTGAACCTTCGATATAATTATAAGTAAAAATTGGTGTTTAGCCATTGTTGGAACGAGAAGTTTCAAAGTTTAAAAATTGATTTTTCACAAATAAGATTTGTGTCAAATGGTATTATTGTAAAAGACCCTTATTAAGTATCCTAAAATTGAAATTTTGGGTGATTTAGTGTTATTTTTGAGATTTTTTTTTTTGAGAAAATAGTCAAATGTCCCTCTAACCTATTACTCAATTCTCAACTACACACTAATACTTCACAGGGGTCCTATTAACCCCCTTGAAGTATTTTAAATAGAGATATTGACACCCTTAAAACGTCACTCCCAATTTTTTATTGCCCAGTGTAATACACGCGCTTACTTTTTGCAAAATCAAAAAATAAAAAAAATCATCACCAAAATCATTCTTTTTATGCATTTTATTCATTTTTTCTCCACCATTGTCCAATTTCATTATCATTCTATTCATCTTCTTAACTTGTCCCATTTTTCTCTTCATTGTTCTAAGATGTCTCTTCTCCTCCGGTCATCTCCATCACCATTACACCATCATCCTTCACCTTTCTTCTATGGGAGAAGGCACAAGTATCCCCTAGACTATAATCGAAATTTCAGAGAGACGTCTTAATTAAACTAAGGTCCTATTTCCCCCTGAACTCATTTTATATATAATATTGTACACTTTTTGGCTTATGTGGCACACCCCGTGACTCCACGCATTTGAGGTGCGTGGGAGATATTTGGATGTCACTTAAGCTAAAAAGGTGTACAAAATTACAAAAATAATGAATTTAGAAGATAATAGGACCTTAATTTAGTTAAAATATGTCTCTGAGATTTGGGTCATAGTCTAGGAAGATACTTCTACCTTTTCCCTCTTCTATCTCTCCAATAACCTATTTTGCACAAAACCCAATTGGCATTGTTGAATTCAATAAAGTTGACATAGATATTGAATTTTTTTAAGATGATATCTTATTGCCATTATTGTCTTGAAAGGAAGGTCTACGCTTGTTGATTTTTCAATTACCCTTCTTGATGAATTTGAAGATGAATTTTTTCTTGTCAAATCTCAAATTTTAGTACCCATTTTCAGTTCCAGTAAAAAAAAAAAAAATCGAACTGATTTCCTTATAAACTTCCACTTGATTTTTCTTCTCCAATATTCTCCCTCCACAAAACCTTCTTCTTTTACTTAATTTCTGATCAAGCCCATAAATTTCAGTGTTCTTTCTTATATATATATATATATATATATATATATATATATATATCTTCAGTTTCATCAAACACCAAGAAAAGAAAAAAAAATGATTTCTTTTTGCAATTTCGTCAAACAGCTGAACAAAAGTATATCATTCTCCATTTTCATTAAACACCCTAAAAAAAAAAAAAAATCTGATCTAACTAAACATCGAGAAAAGAATTGATTTTTTTCAATTTCATCAAACACTAAGAAAAAGAAAAACTCTCCAAAATTAAAGATCACACGATAATTACTACAAAATTGTTAAATTGTAAAATCTAACATACGGAAGAATTGAAGGCGATTGGGTGATTTCATTAATACCCATTACACTAAACAAAAAGTAAAGATTTTTACACTCCCTTAAAACTAACTAATACAGATCAAGATCTAAAAACAATGAATAAGAATATAGAATTAATAAAAATCATGAAAAAAATATTTAAAAAGCAAATTGAGTTGCAATCAAGCTTTAATCAAATGAAAGTTTCACTCAATTATCTAGTAGCAAGCTCTTTCAATCATAGTTTTACCGCCAAAAATACACATGAAAATAGAGGATTCATAAGTTAACCACTTATCGGATTCTTCATATTCATTCACAGATGCAAAGGAAAGAAAAAAGTTAAATAAAAAAAAAATGTACCAACAAGATCCTTTCCTGTTTCAACAAAGAGCTGAAGTGGAATAGAGGTTTTTAGACTTTTAACATATAATTTTCTATGTGGCATTCTTTAATGACGTGGAAATTAATATGTATTTAGTTGTATTACACGCACCAATGAGTCGTCCATATAAGGGTTTAAAATGTCATGTTTCAATGGGTTAATGAATTTAGTTGGCAGAATGGTGAGTAGGAGGGTTTAACTGACAAACGGGGTCAAATACAGGAGTCTCTCAAGTCATTCCGCTTTAACTAAAAATTACATTTTTTTGAATTTGTAGCTATGCATGTAGACAAATTTATTAAATTTGTATAATATGAAATATTTAGGAATACTTGTTTGTGTGTATTTTGTTAAGAAAATGAGTTACATTGAACGGATTAAGTTATGATCCATAACTTAGCTCATACTGATTCAGTCTATTTTAGCCCAAGTAAGTTTGGACATGATTAAACATTAACTTTAAAATACTTAAGTCTTTTGCACATTTATTCTATGATGAATGAGATTAAAGCCAATTGATAGAGTTGTGTTACATTATCAATAGTTTAAGAATTCTCCAAAACAAATAGTCTTCACAATCAAGTTCCTAACAAGGATCTATAATTTTACTTTCCATCGCCGTATAAGATGTAGTGTCCAATTTTTTCGGATATGATAATTAGAAAGACTTTTCTCATATCCTAGATATTGACCATCTAATAACATATCTTTATAATCACCTTTTTCTTGAACCGTTTTTATCACATTTTCAATTGTAAAGCTAGTCCTAATTTGTGAGACAAATTTTTCCGCCTTATATGTCCTAATATATGATTGGATAAACTTCATATTCCTTATAACCTCCATGAAGATGCAAAACAAGATGTATCGTGTCAAAATTCCTTCCATATTTTGAATTTTGCCTCATTGTTATCCTTGCTCATAAAACAATGTAAATGCACGAAATATATATAGATATAAAATAATATATATGAGATCAAAAACAGATCGATCAAGATTAAACTAATTATGTTAAATTAATAAAAGATATGAAGATAAGCATCAGATTAAATCGAACAATTAGATGATCAAATCAATAGATAATTATCTAAATATATAAGTTATAATTCCTCAGTTTTTGAATTTCAATTATTCTATTTCAAAATATATAAATTTTATTTCACAAAATTAACATTCTAATTAACAAGAAAATAGACATAAAGTGTCATACTCCAAATTTCACCAATTTTATTTTTATTTGAGATAAAGGGGATAAAGGAAAACTAAATTAAAATAAAAACAAAGGATAGAGATGAGCAATGGAAGAACTAACCTAAAAAGCTTCTGTTAATGAAGAGAAATTGATAGATTATTTATGAATTAAAGAGGAAACTGTGGATGAAAGAGCCATTATATAGGAGATGCTCCCTAAGAAATTGCTAAATTAGAGATTAGGAGAAAAACTCGTAGTTAATTAAATATATAAACAAATAAAAAATAAGTAATTTTTGCTTTATATATTTTCGAAATGAGTTAACAGTAGTATAAACTTTATAAGTACAACAAAACTTTGAGTAAGAATAATGATAACAATAGTGTGAGTCTACTTATTTTATTTTATATAATTTTAAGTGTCAATTTGTGCATATTTAAAGTTGAAGGATTTAGATGTCAATTGAGACAAAGTTAAATGATATGTTTATTTACTATATTTCTTTAATAATTAGTGATGAGTTTTAGTTTTGATTCTCCTAATATGTAATTTTTGTACATTTATATTTTGATTATGAGTTACTTTCATTCTTATATAATTCACCTCAACTTTTTCAAATAATGTGCGTTTAGATATCCATTTTTCATACCTTGTGTAGGGAAGTTATTTTTCCTTTCAAATAGTGTGCATTTAGATATTTATTTTTCATATCTTGTGTAGGGAAGTTATTTTTCCTAAAGGGTACTGATATAGTAAATACTACATACTTAACTATACACACTTCACATTAGTTAGGATCGGAAGAATTATGAGTATATCCTTATTTGAAAATGATAATCAAAATATGAAGACAAATTAATTGAGCTATCAACCGAGGATAGTTAAATCAATAGTCGATAAAATCTCTAAAGGTAAAATTATATGTCCATGAAATATTAATGTCTCCAAGGCAAGATAAAAAGATTCATCATTCCCCTGTATGATCACATGCTCATCATTGTAAACGTTTTATTTAGCGATATTAACATTGTTAATAGAAATTTTTCTAATCAAGGCAATGTAATAATAACAATCAAGTGGTCTAGGAGTAGGGTTTTTAACTTGAACCGCCTAGGAAAAAATGTTTCAAGAATATTTTATTTTTAATTTCAATGAGACAATATGATATTGAATTGATCTATATGAAGGATCTTGATATTTTGAAAATATCTTTAGAAAAGCTTTTTCGGCAGGACAAAATATGGTGAAATGGTGGTGTTAGGTGAAGAAGATCATAAGACTAATATTTAGGGTATTTTGAAGAATAATTATTATAATAAGATGTTATATATAATCCAAGAAAAGAAAGTGTGGCTTTAATTATTATCTTAAAAACAATTTGGTTGTTTGAAGCATTTGATATTTTTGATCTTTTTCTTCAGATTTGAAGAAGCTTCTACTATATAAGTATCTCAGAATCCAACCAAGTATATTTTTTATTTATATTATTATAATATTAGGTATTACATGTTTGAGGTGTCATATTCATAATTTTCAATGATTAAAAAAATTAATATATTTATTATCGTGGATTTATAATTAGATGGGAAGTTTTACCAAAGGTTGTGGTGAGTGGACGAGATTGTTGCTTCCTTAACCATGATTCTCAAATTTGAGTCTTAGATATGAATTAAATCATGATATAATCTGCTTCCCCAAATAAGATCTTATGCAACATGAATTTGAAATAATCGAACTCTATAGAAAACTAAAAAAAAGATTATTGGGGAGTTGGATTAGTTTAGTGTAAAGTCACATTCATTATATCAAGGGTTAATTTAATAACTTCACAATAATAATCCAGCATTAAGATTACTCGTATTAATCTAATATTATATTATTAAAATCTCCCAAATTACTATATATTATTGTAGTTAGAAGAGTGAATGTTTGAGGAGCTTATGACCAGTCGTTCAATTGACCCTTTTTGCCTTTCTCGAATTTCCTCTATTTTATATTTAGTATTGTATTATTATTTTTCTTTTTAGTATATTATGTATTTAAAAATTAACAAAAAATAGTACTATAATTTACAATATTTAGTATTTATTTGTTTATTTTCTTTTTTAGTATATTATGTATTTAAAAATTATGAAAAAATAGTAGTACTACATAACAATAATTAATAATTTAAAATATTTTAAAAAGTATATTAAAAAATTGATTTAACTCTAAATTGAGGTTTCCGATATCATTTTGGTGGCCTACTTGGCTACCATTGCTTCCGTTCACACTCATACTTCCTGTTTCACAACACAAACGAGCAAAACAAAACTAAAATTAAGTAAGTTCAACTATGACTAACAAGAACAACATTCATCTTAACTAAAGATTCTCAACCAACACCACTCCCCAGCAGCGGCGCCATTTTGATTTCACGTATCAGGACACTTCATCCAATACTAAGTGTCAACGATCGTTAGTCAGCAATATAACCCAACTAAATGAGTTGGGGTCGAATCCACACAAAGTGGTACGTGTTTAAGAATCAAAAGCAAAGTACGAATATGTTCAAGTCAATCATAGGAATATATATTTACGAATAAAAACATAATTCAAATTAAAGGGTGACACAAATGTCAAATAACAGGGTTTTTTTTTACTGTAATTATCAACTACAATAGCAGCAAATAACACGAATTAACAAGTAATGAGACGGGTTCTTGGGATGTGATTAGATTATAGGCTAAGGTAGACAAATGGGTAATTGCAATTGTTAGTAAATAGTTGTAAATAAGTGAATAAGCTAGACTTTAGTGGGATAAACTTTCTCTAGAACAATTTATCCCCAATCAAGTTGGTTTCTCTCGAACACCAACAAACAACAATTAAGAACAGCCTACGCTTTAGTCCATTCACTCTCTCAAGCTGAATGTGTGGAAAAGGGTTTAGGATTCACTCTCTCGAGCTGAACCTATGACAACCCAATACCTACAGACCATCAATTCAATAATCTTGGTTTTAAAACCTCTCTCTCGAGCAAGCCAAAAATACGAAGGTAGAGTTGCATTTGCAACTACAACCCTTTAAATTAAACCACAATTACTGATTGAAATAACTTTTAAACAGCATTTAAACTATCAATTAGAAATACCCATAAGCTAAATTAACCCATAATCACACCCCAAGAATTGGGGTTTTAGCTAGACATCATAAAAAGATTGAAATCGTTACCAATTGTGTTTCCATCAACTAGGTAAGATTAATTTCGCCTTTATAAAGGTCCAAGTTGAAGAATCTCAAAAACTCACTTCCAATTTCTCAAAAACGAAAAACTTCAATTCTTCAAAGCTAAGAAAAATATTGTCTCAATACTCTCAGTTCAAACTCAAAAATTACTCTAATGAACGTTTAGAATAAAATTTGATATTAAACATAATATTTGAAAATGTATTTATAGTCGCCAAAAATATGCTGCGAAGGGCCATTCGGCGCAGTAAGTCGGGATCGCCGATCAACTCGGCAATCCGCCCTTTGGTCAGTTCCATCACCTATTTGCTTTGGCCTTTAGCATCCTCAAGTTCTGTAACTTTGGGCGATCCAACACTGCATCGCGGAAGCGTTCGGCGATACACCAACTGCTCCTTTCTCTCGCCGACTTGATTTTCTCCTTCAGGGCTTGGCACACTGGAACTTTAGGCGAGGTAATAGTCACTCAGTGACTCACCCAATGGATTAGGTGATCAACATGCCTTCTTTTCTTTGTTCTTTCAGTTGCCTTATTTATTTTTGCCCATTAGTGTCAATGCTTTGTTCCTCAATCCAAATACATGGAAAACAAGGATTTTGTATCAGTTATTGGCTTAAAATAAGCATTTGAGGACACTAAATCTATCCAAATAAAGCCCTAAATGAGTCCAAATTGTGGACTCATCAATAATAAGGCGGACAACCAAGCCATGCCTAAGATTATATTAATTCAGTCATATCTAGCATAACTGAATCAACCCAAGTCTGAAAATCTCTAACACAACAGGACAAACACAATATACAAGGGTGACTATGACTGACGCTTCAACTGGGGTAAAAACATGGATGGGGGCATCGAGTATATCACAAACCACATCAAATTCCAAGGCAAATGAACTAACACGTACGAATAAGTAGAACCCAGATCACATAAAACAATAGCCATCCGGGCATAGACAAGAGTATAACTAATAACCACTGCATCACACACCTCAAGCTTGGTCTTGCCCGAAAAAGCATATAATTGTGCTCTGTCATCTTGATGGGCAACCTCCTCTCCTGGCTGCACTACTCCTCTACCTACATTACCATTTCCTCGGCCTCCACAGCCTCGCTGATTTCCTCCTTATATGCCCAGGTTCTCCATAATTTTAACACACCTTATAACTTATATTCAATTTGTTGAACTCTGAATTTGATTGCGGGGGTTAGTTCGAGTACGATTCAGGGTCCATAATTATGACTAGGGGAAAACAGGGGAGACAGGGCTGAGGTTCTGTCTTGCCCTGTCCCGCTCTAGCGGGAGAAATCCCGCAATGGAGATCTCGTGCTGGCGAGATTATCCCGCCCCAGCGACTCCGACTGAAACAGAACCCCTACCAATAATTTTTGGGGTTCCTCTTTTTTCTATATTTCCCAACTATAACTGGGCATTTAAGAAAATCCCTTTAGCTAAGACAATCATGTTCCACCCCTCGGTCAACCCATCGAAGTACACGTTAGAATTCTTTTACATCGTTCAACACTACTACACACATATCCCAGGATACATCCAGGCTCTTACACGGTTACCAGCTGGTCGCAACGCACGTCCAGATTTCTCGCTTACGAACCACATCGTAATTTATCTAGACCCTTGTACCTAATCTCTTGATGACTTTCTTTCTACAACAAGTTTCATGACACTCAAGCAGTTACAACTTGCAGACAAGTCCAAATTCTTTAATTAGTTCGTTCCATAGACGACCATTACTGATAATCTATGCCTTATACGACCCCTAAGGCCAGATATCAATTGGATCCTTCTTAATTCCAATTAACTTGCTTGTGTCCCTTCAGCTGGGGCTACAATATCTAGTTCACTTCGTTGAGATATCAATTGAAATTGGGAGATATCAATTGGACTCAACTCATACCACAAGCGACAATAGTAGCTAGCGAGCCCTACAAAACTGCTAATTTCAATCATAGAACTTGGTCGAACCCAATTCTTAACCACCTCAACCTTTAACTGATAGTAACCAGACCTTAAATTAATCTTAGAAAAAACCGATGCACATTGCAATTGGTCAAAAATGTCATCTATCCGAGACAATGGATATTTGTTCTAAATGGTGACCCTATTCAACTGTCGTAGTCTATACAAATCCTCTCTTGCTAGTGATGGTGTTACCGCTATTGTTGCTCTAGCTCGGACCATAGAGTGAAGGAGGAAAGATGTCAATTTGTATCACCCAGATACCAATTGGATTCAAGTCATAACACGAAGGAGTAGAAAGAAGTGAGTTTTTTCTAAAGTACTATAGTCTCTCGAAAAAAAGTACGAATCTCATCGTACCGTTCCGCAAGACTCTACTAGACTCGTTTTGGTACAATAAGATCAATGAACCTAGGGCTCTGATACCAACTTTGTCACGACCCAGACCGTCGTGATTGACACCCACATTAACACTCCGGTGGGAGAACCATAACTACTAACTAACTAAAAACTAAGGCAACAGAAGCAGGTTTAAATAATTAAATAAGGAAGTTCCCATAAACTTCAACAAAAGATCTAATAACTAAACTAAACAAATGCGGAAGAAATAACCTTGAACCTGAAAGTCAAGATACCGAAACTCTAACAAGATTCATAAGTCTAAACAAGAAAATCATCTAAGGACATGCCTAAGTTCGAATAGGATGGACCAAACAAAAAGAGAATTCAAGGCAGCCCGAAAGAACTGGCTCACCGTTGAATTTGAATCGGCGATCACTAATCTTCTAAGCGAAGTCTGTCAATAGCCGCTGGAAGATGCCCTGTACTCAACAAAAATAAGAGCAAGTGCAGTATCAGTACATAACCACAGTGTACTGATAGGAGCACACAGCTATCCCAATAAGTGAAACACATGCAAGTAACCACAACATTATAAAACAGGCATATACCGAACATATACAATATTAGTCATCTTTTCAGGATCAATGTAACATCCCACATTCTCAATAATACACATTGGTTATCAATTTAGAGCAACATACATTCTTCCAATATCAATCATCATTAGATATGAACGTAATCATCACAAATAGATACACAACACAATTCAATGGTCCTCTTACGGAACCCAATTCAGTGGTCCTCTTATGGAACCCACACCCAAACTATTAGCATACCGGAACGTAGTACTCGATCCAATGTTTATGTCGGAACGTGGCAACCGATCCCATATTTATGCCGAAACGTTGCAACCGATCCAAGTTAATGTGTCGGAACACAACACCCGATCCATTCAATAAACCACAATTACAATCATAATGTATATTATCACAATCATACAACAAGAGGTGATTCATGGCATACAATTATTCAATTATCCTCATCCACAAGTAGTGTGATCAATAGTGCAACATTCGCATACATACACGCATTATATTTAAGCAATTACAAACATATATCATACCAATATGAAATCACAGCCATCACCTACCTCGAATCCAAGCTTAAATCCCCTAAGGCACTTGAATCTTTCCTTTCCGAATTTTTCCTGCTTGTTCATGGTCTAAAAACATACAGTTAACGCACATATCAATAAACGAGGCCTAATTACCCGGATTATAATCAACATTATCAACCCTAGGCCAACCCAAGATCCCAATACCCAAATTAAAGCTTTTTCCACCATTAACTTCAGATCAAAACCTTTCCCCAATGATAATTAGCCAAGAAACTACGTTCTATGGATAGAAAAACGGATTAGGGGAGTTAAAACCTTACCTTTAGCCTTAAGAATTGTGGAAAACGGTCAAGAACTTGTCTGAGGTTATTCCTTAGCTCTCAAAGTCGAAAAGTGCAGAATAAAGACGTTTTGGGGTTTATTTACGACCTTAAGTCAAGTTGAACCCGCCACAGCGGTCCTTACCCCGCTACAGCAGCCTCGCCTTGGCGGCAGAAATCCCGCCCCAGCGGCTTGCACGGAACCACTGAACAAAATTAAGAATTTCAAACCCCCATTTCACAACACGCCATCATCCCATGATACTCAGAAAATATCGTTCATGCTAAGATCGATTTCGGGAATTCTACTCACCCAAATTCAATTTCATAAAGTCATATAGATTCCTTAACATCATAACTATCTATTCATGTAATAAAATTCATAATTAGATCTTTCATTTGTTACCAGATTTTCCTAGACCTTACTGACTCTGATTTCATCCAAATTTGGACTAGGGTAGGAAATCCAAAGTTACTACTCAAAAGTTTTTTGGCCCCAATTCTTTCCCCATTGGCTTTTCTATAACGACAAGAACATGTCGTTACAATATTTGTTGTGTTTAGAAGTGGTGTCCTGTATTAATTAAAGTAGATTATTTTTTTTATTTCAATTTTTATGACTCGCTTTTTTTTAGTTAATTTAAAAAATAATGATATATTTCTTTATTTGATAATAATTTAACTCTAAAATACTCATTTTCTTCAAAATAATTTATAGCACACAATCTTGATAACTTAACTAGTAAACTTAGTCGCGCTACGCGTGGTGTGAAAAAGTTTTAGAGATATTTTTAAAAATTTTAAATCCAAATAAATTACATAACAAATTTTAACACATAAATTTGTAATTTTAACTTGATATATGATATATTGATTTCATAAAAAAAAAAAAATCCTTAAATAAGCACCGTCTAATAGCTATAAGGGTGGCAAGGGGACCGGGTCGGCCCGAGACCAGTTCGAGAACCGGCCCGCTGGACCCGATCCCGTTTAATTCACGGGTTGGGGGGACATGCGGGTTAGGGGACCGGTTAGGGGCCGGTTCACCCCTTTTGTCCCGGTCGACCCGGCCCGATTGAATCGGCCTGTTCGCGAGATTTTTTATTTTTTTATTTTTTGAATTATATCCGTTGGGGCAACGGCTAGTGGGCCCCCTCAAAGGATTTATCCCACTTTTTCACTTCCCCAACACCCCCTACCATCACCCTACTTTTAATATTTTAATTTAAACCCTCAAGTTATCATAAATACACTTTAACCCACTTTTAATATTATAAATACCCCTCTATCCCCTATTATTTCTTACAAAATCATCTATTCTCTCATCTATTTTCTATATCCTCTCAATCTCAAATCTTAGTTTTTTATTCCATTTAAGTCTCATATTATATCATAATTAAGGATGGCAAGGGGACCGGGTCGGCCCGGACCGGCCCGAGACCGGTTCGAGAATCGGCCCGCTGGACCCGGTCCCGTTTAATTCACGGGTTGGGGGGACATGCAGGTTAGGGGACCGGTTAGGGGCCGGTTCTCCCCTTTTGTCCCGGTCGACCCGGCCCGATTGAACCGGCCGGTTCGCGGAATTTTCTTTTTTTTTGAATTATATCCGTTGGGGCAACGGCTAGTAGGCACCCCCCCAACGGATTTATCCCACTTTTTCACTTCCCCAACACCCCCTACCATCCTCCTACTTTTAATATTTTAATTTAAACCCTCAAGTTATCATAAATACACTTTCACCCACTTTTAATATTATAAATACCCCTTTATCCCTTATTATTTCTTACAAAATCATCTATTCTCTCATCTATTTTCTATATCCTCTCAATCTCAAATCTTAGTTTTTTATTCCATTTAAGTCTCATATTATATCATAATACATATATTTCAATTCTAAATTTTCATATTATATTATAATATATATAATTCTCATATTTGCTATCAAGTATTGGAGTTCCAAATTACAAGTTACAACAAACTACAAGTTTCAAGAATCGGTTATAACGCCTGCTATTAATGCAGACGTTTGGTACATTCGTTTCATAATATTTATATTTTATTTTTCGTAATTAACTTTTGTGTTATTATTGTTTTTATATTACACTTTACATCTAATTAAATATGAGTTCTAGCAAAAAAGATACCGGTAAAGGAAAAGAGAAAGAACCAAGTGGCATTAGTAAATTATTTAATTTTAATAAAAAAAGTAGTAAGGAAAAAAATAAGAGTAAATATGGTGGTACTTCTTCTAAATCAATGTCTAGAGTTAGTTTTAATACAAATGATTCTACTTATGTTGATGAAACTTCTTATGATATTTATTCAAATGTTCAACTCGATCATGAAAGTTTAGAATGACGTTATGGTAATATTAATCCTAATCTTGATGAATATTCTGGTGAAGATGTAGAAGTTGATCCGGGAGAAGAAGATTTAGAAGAAACACCTACTAGTCCGGTGACAAAAGTTCCAACTGAAACTACAAATTCAACGGAGCAAAATTGTGGACGCTCACCCCTTATACCTCCTACAAGGGAGAAGGTGAAGTATCAACGCCCTAAAACTTTTGTTGTGTGGCAATTTATGACTTTAGATAAAGAAAACTCTATTGTAATTTGTAATAAGTGTAAACAACCTTTTAAACATAGACAAGGTGGGGGTCAAGGTGGGATGGGGGGCTTAAATAGACATTTGTTATCTTGTGTGCCGATTGAATATAAAAAAGCTAAAGCATTAACCGATAGGAAAAAAGGAATTTCAATTAATGATTTTGATAGTAATGTTAATGAATCGGTAGGGGCTTCTAACATGATTCAAGGAACATTAGATCTTTCTAACCCCGGTGGTCCACTAACACAACGTAAATATAATAAGGAAAGAGATCGCAAAAATTTAGCTAAAATGATTTCTGTTTGTAGTTTGCCTTATAGTTTTCCTTCACATCTCGATTTTATTAAATATATTCAACAAACTTATAATCCTTCTTATAGAGGTTTTTCAAGAAATACTGTTAAATTTGATGTTTTTGAACATCAAGGTAAATATTGTCAATATCTTCGTTGTATGTTTAGCATATTAGATTGTAGAGTGTCCATAACTTCGGACATAGGTCGTAGTGTTAATGGACATGATTATTTAACTATTACAGCACATTGGATTGATAATAACTGGAATTTGCAAAAAAGAATCATAACTTATAAAGAATGTGTAGAGAAAAAAACTGGTCCATATTTAGCTTCAAATATTTTGAGTGTTTTAGATTATTACATGCTTATAGATAAAGTAATGTCTGTCACATTAGATAATGCATCTAATAATACAAACTCTGCTAGTATGTTAAAAGCTAGATTATGTCCAATTGATGTTAATGCTTTTCATGTTAGATGTATTGCACATGTATTAAATTTAATTGTACGAGATGGTATTGAATTATTTGATTGTGGTTGTATGAAAATTGAATATGCTGTTGCCTGAATTTTTTATGCTCATAAAGTTGCTAGAATTAGGGAATTTAATGAGAGTTGTGTACTTTGTGATTTGTTACCAAGAAAAATTTCAAGACATATTAAAACAAGGTGGAATTCTTTTTACGAAATGCTTTCAGTTGTTTACGAATATAAAAACCCCGTACAAATGGTGTTTAATGCTCATAATGCTGACCCATTAGATAGGATTTGTGAAGAAGATTGGGAACAAACTAATGAATTAATAGAATTTTTAAGACTTTTTTATGATGCTACAACCATGTTTTCTAGAATTTATTATCCTACTATTTCATCAATATTAATAAATATTTGTGCTATTTCAATTCAATTTTCTAAATACAAAAAAATTTAAAAATTTAGAGTTGCAATTGAAGGTATGATTGTAAAATTTAAAAAAATATTTTTTTCCTATTCCTCAAATTTATTTAACTGCTACTTTACTTCATCATGAATATAAATTACGAGGTGTGCAGACACTTATTGATACTTTTTATGATACTTTAGAAATTTTACCAGAAGAAAGTTCAACTTGTGAAATGTGTAAGTCTAGCATAAAAGTGAAGCAAAAATTTTGTATGAAAAATATAAAACTACAGGAAATACTCAAGGAGAAGTTGGTCAAACTTCTAATCCTCAGAGTAAAGCTCGAATTTCAAGTTATATGCGAGATTTTCTTGATCTTAATTCTACTAACCGTGATGATTTTGAAGAATATCTTAATCAATCTTTAGAAACATTGGAAGACGAAGATGGCAATGAAGATTTATTAGCATGGTAGAGGAGGCGGAGCGTTCCATTGTCAATTTTGAGCAAAATGATTCGTGATGTTCTAGCTATTCAAGCTTCATCAGTTGCATCGGAGGCTGCTTTTAGTGCGACAAGGTTTCAAATTGGCGATCATAGATATTCATTGGCGAAAGAAAGTTTGGAAACAACAGTTTTATTTAGAGACTGGGTCAATGCTGAGAGAAGGAATTATAATTTGCCAAAGATAAGTTTCAAACAAGAATCTTGGATTAAAACGATCATTGAATCTACTGACGATAACTTAGAGTCACAAGAGTTTTTAGCAAGTTTTCCAACACCGGAGGATGTCACCATCGATATGATTCGACAATTAGAATTGAATTTTAAAGGAGAACACAGATATTAGATTACATCAGATAACTAATTGAAACAGAACCCTTCCTAGAAGGTGGCTGCGTAAATTAGTTACTCATATAATATTTGTAACAAATATTAGTTTTACATTTGAGAACTTATTGAAACAGAACCCTTCCTAGAAGGTGGCTGCGTAGATTAGTTACTCCGCTAATATTTGTAAATTGTAAGTTCTAACTTCTAATTTCTAAGTTGCAATTACATTTTATTGAATAAATTTGAAAGCTTTATTCAAGTCTTTTTTATACAACTATGGTCTTGCATTTTAATTTTAATAGATAGATACATATTTACATATATACTAAACTAACTGTAAAATACTTAATTTAAAAATAGAAATTTGACATTTGAAATTTCAAATTTAAATTACTTTAAAATATTTAAAATACAAATTTGAACTTCTCAAATTTGAAATTTGAAAACTTAAGCATTATTTATTAACTAAAAATGTATAGAAAACCAAATAAACTAAAAATGTTATTTATTAACATGTAATTTCAATACAAAAAAATAAGTATATAAAAAATAAAAAATTCCCCGTCCCGTCCCGTCCCACCAAACCCCGTCCCATCCCGTATATATAGTGGGATGGGACGGGACGTATTTTCGTCCCCCCAATCTCGGTCCCCCCAAAATCCCCCTAGCGCCGTCCCCTTTCGTCTCGTCCCCCAGTCCCCTTCCCCGTCCCCTTGCTAGCCCTAAATAGCTATTCTTTTGTGTTAGTTATAATAATTAAAAATTTATGACTTTATTATCCATTCGAATGTGTTCTTTTATAGAGTTATGGCATAGTAATAAGAATAAAAATAATAAATTTATGAGAAAAAGGAAGGAAGATATACATTTGATAGTAGATTAACAAAATAAGGATTTAGACGTTACCGTAAGGATTAACTTAAATTTTGCTTCCATTAAAATCATGTAATTTTCTTAAGAATTGACATTCAAATTAGCAGAAAAATAGTAAATTTATGGAGAAAAAAAGAGATAATTTCATAGTCTTCCCTTCAAATTTGGCTTTATAACACTCACCTCTTAATATTATTATATTACATTTACCTACCTTATTTCAATTTTCTTGTAATACTTCTAAGTTTAATACAAATATTGATTATTGTTCAAAATTATATATTTGGACTAATCTGTTCCTCAAAAGCAACTTAAGAATCTCGATCAAAGAATTTTCTAGGCAGCATCATACATATTGATAGAATTTTCATCTAGATTCCTAGATATTTAAATAAAATATTTGATAAAATGATCAATCTTACATCTCTATAAGAAGAGTAGTATTAAACTCCCCCCAGGGCTATCACCTTCTTTGGCCAGATCTTCCAATCTTTTCACAATTACAGTTCACTGCGCCCGCTCCTTTAAATTTAAAGGGCGGCAGCTTTCAAGCTTACCTTATTATTAGAGAAGGATTGGAACGAAGTAGCTCCCCTAAAAGGAGAGGTACGAAGTCACTCGACTGAAAGGAGAGGAAGAAAAATCAACGTTTTGAATTTTGGAGTTTTTGCCCCCTTCTTCTTTTTTTTTTTTTTTTTTTTTTTTAAAGAAATTGCCCTTAATTATTTCAACCTATTTCAGTAGTTGCCTTTATTGTGGAAAGAAAACATAGGTTTTAGTTGTTCATCAGTGATGCATCATCAATTTTTTTCCCTTTTTTTTAAAAATCAAATTGGTGGAAGAAACTATTTGGCCTCTTCATTAAATGGAAAGCTGTAAATTTGAAGAGAGAAATTATTGGAAAAAAAATAAATTAAAATCTCACAAAAAAATATATTACAATGTTAGACATGGAGAGATTCCATATCACCTTATTTATATGTTGATTTATTATAGATGTAGATATTTTTTCCCCTTATGATTATTTATTATATAAATAAACAGTAGATGAATATTAATTTGAAGAGAGAAATTGTTGGGGAAAAAAAATTCAAAATCTCACAAAAAAATATATTACAATGTTAGACATGGAGAGATTTCAAATCACCTTATTTATGTATTGATTTATTATAGATGTAGATATTTTTTTTCCTTATGGTTAGTTATATAAATAAACAGATTAATCAAAGAAAACAAATCATAATCTTTTAAATTTTTTAAGAGATATGGTAAATACTAAAAGAGACAAAAAAAAAAGAAAAGAAGATATTACTCTCATACACAAAAATAATAATGATTATGCTTTAAAGAGAAGTCATGTTATCATTCTATTCAAAGTATAAATTTACAATGAAGAAAAGATAACAATATTCTTACCTAATATTAATACTTAGCCATCAAAAATGTAAGTGTTACAATTTTTGTTGGCAAAATGGCAAAATTTGATAACAAAACAATATGATGAAAATCAATATGTTACCACGTAAGGCAAATCACGAATAAAAATAATAATTCAAGCTTGCCTAGAAAAAAAATAGTCCAATGAGAATAAATTGAACAATTGAGATTTTCCTTTCTCCCTTCTCTTAAACTTAATATGGTAATGTTAACATTTTTTTCACCAACAATATATATCCCGCATTAATATTAAAAAAAAATAAATCAATAACCTTAAAAAAAAAAAGGAAATGAATTGTAAAACTTTGATACTACATACAAGGTCTACATAAATATATAAATTAATTGAGTTAAAGGAGTGATTTCTTTAGTTTACTCTTACAAATAAAATAAATAGTTGTTGTTGTTGTCATTGTTATTGTTGTTGTTGTTCTTATTTTTATTCTTATTCTTATTGTTGTTATTGTTATTATGGATTTAATGAAAGGAGTGAAATTTTTTGTGTTACGTCATTTTCTATACCTAATTTTATATTATATAGAGATAGAGATTTAGATATAGATATACAGATTGTTAGTGAAAAAAAATTAATGAATGAGAGAAAATGTCTCTGTCTTTGTTTCTTTTCCTAAGGTCTCTTTGAGTAGTATGTTATGATTGATATTTTTTCTTTACCCTCAAATAGAAATTAAGCAAACATTGAAAAGGATGCCAACAAAAAGTAAAAGAAGAATTGAAACGAAAAAAATTATTTAAATACATATATTGAATATATTCTCCTTATTCCTCTATAAAACTTTAAAACATGAAGCTTCTGATTATTTTCTTCATCGTCGTTACTTCAGTAATGCGGCCATCTCCTACAAAATCAAATACAAACTTTTTCATAATTTTAAACAAAAAAAAAAATCACATAAAGCAAACAAAATCAAATACAATTTTTTTCATAATTTTGCACAAAAAGAAATCACAAAAAGCAAAAAGAGAGGAGAAGAAAAATAAAGAGGCAGAGAAGAAGATGTCAACCCAAAAACTCCAACAAATTATTTGAATTCATACGCCTCTTTTATTTTTATAATATCTATATCAATACATGACCGCAACAAATCTGTAAATATCATTTACATTTTCTTTCATGATGAATATTAAAAGTGATAAATTAATACGAATTTTTGTAACAACAGAATTGCATATGAAAAGGTGGGATAGTAATAACTACTCTTGATATACCTTAATTGTATGCATTAAATTTTGCTATAATATCATAAATTACTGGGCTGGGTCATTATAGTTGTGGACGTGGGCTGGGCTTTACTGCAATTTAATATTATCTGAATTAAATTGTGGGTATTTGTTAAGTCATTTATTAAGCTATTATATTGGGGGGATTAGGAGAAAACTCCAAAAAAAAAAAGAGAGAGAAAAGATAATAGCAAATGGTGGCCTTAGAGGCATGCCACATCAGCTGTCTCATCATTCAGCTTTATATATATATATATATATATATATATATATATATATATATATATATATATATATATATAGATTTTGTTCTAATTTTTACTTTTTTAAGTTTAATGTCCTAACAATGATAACATGGACAAAGGAGCTGCAAAAATATCTATCAATACTATAATTCAACATTTTTTTTTTGAGCTTCATGTTTTAATTATATCCTACAATAAGCTCTGTACTTCGATAATGTATAAGTTAATTTGACCCCTTTTAGGTTGTTTAATTAGGATTATTCAATATCAGGAGTTAAAGTCAAAACTCAATTAGATATCATAAATATTTATAACAAAATTCATGTTTTTTTTTTTTTTTTTTAGAAAAAAACCTCTCTTTAACTTTTTTATATGCAAAGCAATAAAATTATCTTTTAAGGATTAATTTATTCAAATATTTCTTTTCATGAGCAAATAAAAATAATAATTGTTTAGAAAGTTGAGTTGAAAATAGTATATCAAGTCATCATAAATAAGAAAAAAGAGAATTGTGGGGGGAAAAAACCGATGGGATAAGTTTATATACTAAGTCTTCATTTATTTGCACTTAATAGAGGTCTGAATCTGAACGAATTAAATTTATGTCAAAGTCTTATTCTCATTCAGACTCTTTTAAAGACACTTTAAAAAAAAAAAAAATATTGTGCCTAACTTTTTTTTATTCAAAAAAATTCAAGTCTCTCTCATTCTCCAACTTTAATTTATTAGTTACCCAAATTATTTCCCTTAAATTTTTAATTTTTGTTCTTGCTGCTTTTTATCAAGAATTGTTAAAATTTATTGTAAAAGAATTATTTGATTAAAGTGCAAAGTAACTTCATAAATATGTGTTATTGAAATCGGACGATGATGCCTTTATAAACTTATTTAAAATAATTTTAATGTATTAAATTCATTATTTATTTTAGATAAGAGTACATGACAAACACATTATAGAACATAGAGATGTTCCACTTATTTATTTAAGATTAGTTTGTGTTGAATTTTATTTTATTTTATTTTAAAAAAAAAAGGCGACACTATTTTATTCTAACAATTATTGTTATTACTATAATTTATACATGTAGTTCATGTAGTTCCATTTTATTGTTATCAAACTGAAAAAAATTATTCAATCCAAATATCTTAACGTTTATCAAAGAGTGATGTGTTTTTTTAATACTTTGTTAATGTATTTAACTACTATTTTAATCATTTAGTGTTCAGAAAGATCTTAATCATCCAAATGTGCATTCAAATTTAGACGTCTTATTAATCTTAACAAAGACAAATGAGGCCTAATTAATTAGGGATCAAACATAGCCTAGTCTAATCATTCATTTGAACAAACCCAAACTAACACTTTTTTAAAAATGAAATATTTTATTTATTAAAATAGAAAGATTATACATTAATGTATAAAGTTAAATACCATTTCCAAGTCTTTTTAATAAGAAAATTATAATCTTCTTGCATAATGACATAAGAATTCATTAAATCTTTTTTTTTCATATTTTCAAATTATTATTTGAATATCACAAGTTATTATTAATTTTAATTCTTTAGCAAAAATTTCTTATAATCACTATAAAAATACTACTATATGTATTGTAGAATTAGAATTAATACATATGATGTTCATTATTTCCTTATATAGTCGTGATATTAGGAACGTGAAATTTTTTCTTTGATTTTTAAAAAATATTTAGTTAAATGATAATAAAAATTTATTTGGTATTTTAGAACTTTGAATTAAATTACTTAAATTATTATCTATCAATAAAAGTTTTAAGAACTAGAACAAGGTATTATATTGCAACAAATAACTAAGATTTTATTAACTTGAAAAATTATTTCCCAAGTTATATAAAAAGTTAATGATTTTTGTACACAAAGTTATAATCTATAATTATATACAAATAATTGGTTGTATAATAAAAATAAAGTTTTTAGGGATCATGGACTCAAGAGCCTCTAAGTTCTTGAAGCTTATCACTAGAGGCCTCTAAGTTCTTGAAGCTTGTCACTATCAGCTTTAAATTGGGGTGCTTTAAATTGTATGCTTCATCAAGTTAATTTGAAAAATTGTCATTACATGTAGAATATCATCTTGAAAAATTGTCACACGTAGAATGATCAATATCGTAACATATTCTTTAGACTTTAAAAGACTGATCATCCAAACCAACGTAGTTTTTAGACTTTAAAAGCATGGTCATCCAAAGTAGTTGATTAATATCGTAGGCATGAGCAGATCAATATCGCTATTATAGGCATGATAAAGAGCAGACAATCCTCTAATATCATCAGTATTGTTATTATAGGCATGATCAAGAGCAGACAATCCTCTAATATCATCAATATCGTTATTGTAGGCATGAATATTCAAACCAACATAGTCTTTAGACTTTAAGTCGATAAGTGTTTTTGAGTAAATATTGTTTATTAGATCGGCTCTCAAGCATCATTTGTATGATCAAATATTGTTATTTCATAACTTGTGTTGTGTTATGAACTTTATATAGTCATTTCTTTCCTAGCTCCGCCCTGCCCATGAGTCATGAATAAGGAGTAATTGCTCAAAAGTGAAACCAATTCATTTTAAACTGAGTAGAGTACTAGAGTGAAAACGAGATATAATTTTCACCATCAACAAATGCTAAACTTTAGCCTACAAAACCTACGAAAAACATCTAAATTGTCTGAAAACAAAACTCAAAATCATCATTGAACCTAGTAAAAGTATTGATCAAGAGAAAAGTGATCTAGACGGAAAAATAGATGGTGACTTATTTTCTATACTCCCTCCCTAGCTCTTATGTTATCACTGCTTCCATCCGTTAGAATTGTTAATCTTCGTGCCGCTTTCGTGAATTCCCTACAAAACAAATTTGGATACATAAAAAAAAATGATTCTATCAATGATACCTATTCACAACAACAAATATTCAATTAAGTTTATATGAAGCTGAATTATAAAATATCACTTACGAAAGATAAACACATACCTAAATGATTCATCACTAAGTTGTTTTGTTTGTCCTCTATCTTCAGATTCTTCTATGAAAACTTTACAGTGTCCAATCTCCACATTTTTCTCTGATTGAAATGATTCATATTGTAAGCAATCTGGTACACTATTGTGATCAAATGAAGTATCTGAGGAATCAGAGGTATTCTCTTTTTTATATTCATTCCCATCAGAAAAACTATTCGTTACATGAAAGGGAGAAACACTATTTCTTGAATTGCTTTGAGAGGTTTGTTGTTCAATAACTATGGGCTGACCAAAGAGTATGAATTGTGTTGTTTTTTCACTGTCAAATTTCTTATTAGTTTGGGTTGAACTTCCAAGGGTTAGCAAACAAGACATATCGTCATTTTTATTACTTGGCTTGGGAATCATGGTATTATTGGAGGTGCTAGGAATCGCAACAACATGATAAAGTGATGGAAAACCGACAGGAGATAGACTCGAGTGCAATTTCTTGGTGTGGATATCCGGTAATGATAGATTATATGGAGCATGCCTGGCTCCCTGCATGCCAACAGGGGTGTTGTTAGGAAGACGACCATTGGGCCTAAGAAGATGATGGTTGGGAAAACTTGACATAGGAAGATGAGGATCTAGATGGTTATTGGGAAAACCAGACATAGGAAGATGAGGATCTAGATGGTTATTGGGAAAACCAGACATAGGAAGATGACCATTTAAAGGAAAATCAGAATGGTGAGATAATCGAAGTTTCTTTAGTGGGGGTGTATAGGGATTAAACTGGATGGTGGGCATGTTTGAGACTGGTTCCACGAGCCATGGGTTGACACACATCACATTATGAAGCAAATTTGGCTCGTCCCATGTCACCTACAACAAATCACCTTTAGTTAGAGATAAAGGTATCAATTATAGGCCGTAGTAAGACGGATCACAACATGATATACCAAACATATACACTAAATATAGTTTGTATTACCTGAAGCATCCTCCAAGGTGAATCTGGCCATTGACTTGGATCGATGGCTTGAACAGACGATATAGTTCCCATGAACCAGCTTATCGCTAAGTCTTCAGTTTCAAATGGCATTTTGAACCTCATTCCTGAGCACCAAGGGATTTGTAACGCTGCCTTCACACGCGACGCCTTGACAAAGAACTCTGGAGTGCTACTGCGCGGATAGAAGATAACCTCAAATGGTTGTCTATTAGTTGCAAGATTCGTAGCTTCAATAACTGATTCTTCTTTAACATTTCCCCTGTTTATCAAATTCCAACTCGAGTTTGTATTCTGATCATCTCTGAGAAAAGCTGAAAACCCTCCGCATGGTATAGTAAGATTACCAACAGATGGAAACCACCAAGGAGAGGTCTCGGGTTCAATTGTAACACTCTTTTTTTTAATCCTTCGAATTCCTACAGAAATATCGTCATTTTCATCCCTTAGAAACACAATGGAATCACCTGCAACAAGCTTTTTTTGGTTCACAAAAGTACTCCAACCGGTTGTTAAAAGATGACGTTCTGGTGTCCCTCGAAAAATATGTCTGAATTGCCATAACTTCCCGTGAATATCCGTTACTGAGAGTGTCTGAACAGGAGGGTTCAGAGTGTAATCCAAGGTAGGAAAAATCGTATCTGCACAATATTTCGGAACAGAAAAACCTCCACCGTTATTAGCATCTGATTGAGTCAATGTCTTGGCAAACGAAAGAGGTTTATGTGAATTATCCGACCCAATTTTCACCATTCCTTCATCAGCCGTCTCAAAAAATTCATTAAGACTAACAGGAGTCAATCTAATTTTCGCAAAAACTTCATCAGTTTCGTGTTCTGCCATGTATTTAATACTCGAAACTCTACAAGGAATGTAGGATGGAATCTGAATGTCACTCCTAAATTCAACATTTACACCGGCATGTTCTGCGTGTCCTTGAGGAAAGTACAACACTATCGAATTAACTGTAGGCATTTTTACTATAGTACCAGCACATGCTTGCCATAATTGCGAATCAAAACAATTCTCTCTCCTTGATTTGTCCGCCATTATCAGATTCTGCAGAAACATTCATCAGTACACCATATAGAAAAATGGAAGATAGCAAAATCAAATTCTGATTCAATTGAAGCCCATACCTTTCTATATACTCTGCAAAACTATGTAAAAATCAAATTCTGGAAAAACTCGTCCAAGAGAAAAGGAGTAGAAAACTCAGAAATTTTCTTAAATTGCTGCAAAGTTCTCAAAATGTTGAAGTCATCGGCTGCTATGGACTCAACAGTGAGTAAAATTTGACGGTAAATATAGATGCAATGGACTAACAAATCGCGGAAAAAACAACTAGAATTAAGGGGAGAGAACCCTAGAGAAAATAGGAAGAGGTGGAAAACGAAAAACATGCCGATGTTATTTATTTCTTTTCTCTCTCTTTAGAAGTGTTATATGCAGTTAAATTTTTATGGATTTTTTGGTTGGTTGTTTTCATCATTTTGATAATTTTTCACCTTTTTATTCGAATTCAGAAACCAACCAAAACAATAAGGATATTCCTTGATTCAAGAGGTCTCGAGTTTGAGCCTATGATATAAAATTATTTTTGTTAGGGAGCGCAATTTAAAAAATTTATGGATTTTTTGGTTGGTTGTTTGCAACATTTTGATATTTTTCACCTTTTAATTCGGATACAGAAACCAACCAAAACAACGAAGATATGTTTCATTATTTTTTTATTTGTATTACTATAAGAGTAGGTATTATATGTTTGAGATGTCATATTCAGAATTCCATTGATAAAAAAATAATATACTTATTCTCTTGTTTATTTGATTATATATAACACAAATTAGTCAAATGATATGTTGAATAAAATTGTTCCTCTCTTTGATCAAATGAGAAGCATTTCCCCTTAAGCTCCAATACAAATCCTCTCTTGATCAAATCAAAGCTTTTCTCCTTTAAGCTTTAATACAAATATTGAATATCAGATAATTCATAATGTAACCTGGTTATTGTGCTTAATTAAGTATTGTTGTGCTTAATTAGGTAGATAGATTAATAAAAGTAAATAATTTGATTAACTAGCTATTGAGATGAAGTTTAACTTTTTACTGGATTTACCTAACTGTACTTTTACCTAAAGTCCAGATTTAGATGAGTTAAATTTCGGTGTACGACTACTTAGCTCATTTTTAAAAGATTTCTTACCCTTTGTTTGGATGGAGGAGGGTTGATAGGTATTGCTTTATAATGAATAAAGTGTTTAGATAGATTGTATCGTTCTCTTTGTTATATAATGTTAAACATGAAAAATGTATAAGAAAAGTAGGGTAGTGGTAGAGCTACTATGAAAAGGATAAAATATGAAATATAATTATTAAATAATAATAAAGACAAAATGAGAGAAAATATTAAGGCAACAATGCTATCACATCAAATCGATAGTTATATAAAATAAAAATGAGTCGTAAAGTGGGATACAATAGAATTTGAGTAACAGTAAAAACAAACGTTATATTTAAATTAACAAAACAATACAATACAACGGTCCAAACAAGGTGTTAATATGTTTTGCTTCAAAACACATGAAAAAACCATCAATATTTATGGCAGAATTCTATTACTAATATTTAATTTATCATTAATAATATTTAATTTATCATGTCACAAATTAACAGACTCAACAATTAAGTAAAACTAGAAGTACACTTGCATTATTGATAATTTCTTGAACAGTGTTCAATAAAATAAAATAAACCTGTACTGAGGTTTCCTTTCCAACCATGTCTCTTCCACAAAAAATAATTATATTTTATTCAGCTTCAAAATAAGGTTAAGATCTACTCTGTTGAAGAAGTTCTCGATAGACATTATTCAAGGTTAACATTTTTTCCAAAAAATATAATCAAACACACAGTTTATAAGATTATTTAATATGTTTTATTAGTTTAATAGTGGAATCACATGTATAAAAATACGAATTATATCGAAGAATCACAGACTATGAATCGTACCATTTTTCGTAGTAGAAATCTTCACCAAAACTTGACGAGAATTGGAGAAATTTAGTTTGTTGTTTTTTTGGGGTAAGAAAATGCAGGAGTTCTCCTTTCTTATTTAACGGACACAAGACACCGACTCAGGAGTAGTCCTCACCATTTTGTCCTTCCATCTTTTAATTTGAAATAAAAATATATTTATTTATTTATTATTATTATTATTATTATTATTATTATTATTATTATTATATATAGATCCGAATTACTAGCTACAACATTGTTAAAATACACATAATATGTATAAAAATTCACCATTAATATATACAAATTAGATTCATTGTCAATTAATTAAAAAATATTGATGAAAAAGTATGTTGGGAACTCTGTTTTTTAGGAGCAGGCACACCATCGATTATCCATAGAAGAGATATTAAGACAAAATAACTCACACTAATGGATGTGGTACAATGTAAGAATTGAAACACTTGCAGTCCAACTCTTATATGTGGTTAACTTTTTTACTACTCGAAAAGATTTTGTGACTGTATTTTTTGACTTGTTATATGTTGTATTACAAAGTTTATGTCTTTGGAATACATATAGTCTATAGATTCCATTGTAAAATGAGGTGCTTGTTCTGACCCAATAAGGATGAGTTAAATGTGTTTATATGTACTCTTAAGGCTAACTTGTTTTAGATGCATTATCAGATGAAGTTACAATATTTATTTATGTATTATATATATATATATATATATATATATATATATATACACACACACACACTTAAATTCTTTTCAAAAAAAATTATGTATTAACTTCAGGAAACTATTTAGCAAAGTCATTAAACTTTGTTTTGAATCAATAAAATCACTCAACTCAAATCCTTTCATCAATAAAATCATTTATCATAAAAGAATTTAAGATTAAAAAATTTAGTTGGGTGATTATATTGATATAAAGACTTGAGTTGAATGATTTTATTAATATAAAATAAAATTCAATAACTTTTATAAATAATTTTCCAAAATTGAATCACATTTTAAGATATTAACCCTATATTTTTACTCTCCTGATAAAATTAATCTTTCACCATCAAACCATGTCTATATGTGGTCTGCACATTATTATGCACTGAGATCAAACTACACCTAGAAAAGGACTCTTTAACCATATCTGCCAGCAAACTTACATCTCAAAGATCTACTCCAATTGTAATATTTGCATGTGTTTGATCATAATTTTTAAATATTTTTTATATTATTTAAATTAATAAAGTTGAAGATAAATAGTTACAAGTTTTTTACAAAGAAAAAAGAGTAAATAACATTTTATTGAAATTTATAAAAGTAAATTGAAAATAGATTTGAATCACTTTTAAAAATTTAAAATTCATATTAATACGTATATATTAGTTAGCCACTATAATTATTTTTAGTGGAGCAACCAAATATGTAAAAGACCCAAATTTAATTCATAATAAATAAATATTTTTAATGACCAAAAGAATCTTTAATTAATGCAAAAATGACCCACATAGGTGCATGGGCTTTGTTGTCCCTCCGGTGCTTCCATATTACACCATACAGACAGCAAATCAACTCACATCGATCATCGTAGTCAAAAATTTTGAATTCGAGCTCTGTATATAGAAAATTTTTTAATAAAGAGTGTTTTTTCTCAAATAAAATCTTACGTGGAATTCAAATATAATTAAGCTTCAACATGTACCAAACAGTGAATGAGAAAAAGGCTCACATGGAGCCAAGACAAAAGTTATAAAAATGGTCACCTTAATTTAGACATGACATGATGGTTTCTATATCACCTTAGAAAAATAAATGAATAATTTAATTTAGCTTAAGGTATATGCATACAATATCTTTAAGAATGCTTTGCCCAATCAAATACAACATATTATAGTTAGGTGTCTTTTCAAAATTCAACAAGCTCATATATAATTTATCTATAAATCGGGAGGAGTACAATATCATAATCAGTGTGAAGTAGGATAGAGTATAAATAAACGCTATTCATATCTGAAAGGTAGAAAGATAATTTTTAATAGACTTTGTTTTAAAGAAAAATAATTCAGGAAAATAAATAAAATCGACTCATTTTTGTTAACGCCTCAAGCTAAATGTGTTTTTTTGCACAAGTTAATTTACGGGGAACTAATTCAGGAAATTGCCAAAATTGAACTATAAAAATCTATAACCTACTAAAACAACATTATTAAATAAAAATTAAGATTAAATTCTAAAAAATCAGATAAATGTAAATCTAGCAAGATTTCTAATATCCTTTAGTTTACACCTTAAAGTAACCACATAAAAGGAAAAAATCAGTAAAAATGGAGGATAAAAAATAGTAGGAAAGAATGTTAGAACTTAGAACCGATAAGACAATTATTCAGTAATTCGAGATGCTCAAGTTAAATTACCTGCAATAAATAAATAGATCTTTATAATATGTTAATTACCTAAAAATCAAATAGAACAAAAAACTGTTAGAATAAATTAGTAGTATATTTTTAGTGATAATTTTTGTTTTTCGAGATTTAATCATATAAATTTTATAAAAAACATATCTTTTTGGTCATATTGACATGAGACATAATGCAATTTATAATATTTTCTTGTATAATTTTTTTTTTAATATTTAAGAAAATATATATATATATGTATATTTTGTATGGGCCGGGCAGGGCCGGACACTCTTATCAGAATTTGTGTCGTTTTGGTACCTTCCAATACAAAGTCTTTGTGGACCATTTCTTTACGCCAATGCACAAAAATAGCTAAACTAATGCTCTGTTTTTTTTTTTTTGTTTTTTCATTCGGTGTTGGCATTTAGAGAGTCCAACTTAGTCTAATTCTCAATGAGTAGGACTTCATTTGAAGGAAAACATTTCATAATAAGAATTTTTTTTCATATTAAGGACTCGAACTTGAGACCTTGGATTGAGTAAGGAATAGTTTTTTGCTGCTCCACATCCTTAGGTGGTGCTAAACTAATGTTTAATTTTTAACGGCCTTTTAACTGTTTATTTATTTTTTGACTAATCTATATTTAAAAATAATTAATTTACACTATTTTATTTTATACCTAATGAAAAAGATTTATAATCATATACTCCCCCGGTCTCATATTACTTTTCCAACAACTACAATAATGTATTTAATATAGTCTCGCATAGAGGGGACTGAGAGGGTAGGATATACACATATCTTATCTCTACCTCAGAAACTATGGTTATTTTAAGGAATTTTACTCTATACTACTATGCTTTCTGAAATTTGCTCTTTTTGCTATTCTTTCTCACGTTTTCTCTTAGCATCTGTTTGGACATACAATATAAAATCATTGTCAAACCCTGAGCCTACACCTTGGACGTGGCCGACACTCCAGAACCATCGTTGGTCCCTAAGCGAACCCTTGACCTGGCGCAATACTCAGCGGAAGACTTACTCAACAACGTTGGAAAATCAAATGCAAATATCAACTTGTAAGATCTCATTACTATGATAGTTTAACTCAATAATGTCTGAAATACTCAATAAACATAATTGTTCAACTCAAAGTATTTAAAACATCAACAAAGGGCAATGAAAGACTCCTCATACTACTATTGTCTATGAAGCCTCTAATAACTATGATAGATATCGGGACAAGACCCACGACATCTTAACAAAACAAAACCATCATGTGGAGCCCTCCGGAAAGCAAGGAGGCTTACCCAAGCTAGCTGGAATGCGATGGAATCAACGTTGCGCCAATTGATGATCTTGAATACCTGTATCTGCATCATAAAACGATGCAGGCTAAATGACATCAGTACATTGAATGTACGAGCATGTAAAGGGAAAACTGAAAAGGATACATAGCTGAACTGATAGAAAGGGAAAACATACTCACATCAACTCAATTGAACTCAACTCAACTCAACATGAAAGCAACAATAAAATGTGCAAGATGTATAAAGCTTTTAAAACATATTAAATTAAAACTAAAACAAATTACTTGCTACAACATGTTAAAATACATGTAAACAAATTACTTGTTATAACATGTTAAAATATACTATCACGACCCAATCCACCGGGCCGCGCGGGCACCGACTCTAACACCTAAGTAGGAGAATCCTCATATCCCAATAGTTAAAACGTGAGGAAATTTTTAAGAAAACAGAATAAACACAACACTGCGATTTTATAAACAATACCCTTAGACACAATTTTAGTCAAACTTAAAAAGTAATTTAAAAACTCCCATGCATCTAGTCTAAACAGGTACAAGAGCTTCTAAAAGTACAACTGGACAATAAAATAAAAGACACAGCTCCCACCATGCGGAAGGAAGAACAGAAGCTGCTGGAGATTTTCTTTGTCTTAACCTAATGAGACGTCACCAATCCTGCATCCAGACTATGTCAAAAAGACATAGCAATAGTAGTATCAGTACAAACACACGTACTGGTAGGCATCCTCAGTCAACTCGATGTCCACTACATAACATAAGAAACCAACTAGTAAGATCATAAAATAAACCACTCGCTTCTCCACCTTCACCCTTTTCTTGAAATACTTCCAAATCACACTAGCATTCTAACTACTACCTCATTTTCAATCAACCCATTTACCGATTTCTTGATCATATCTTAACCATTCTAAACACATAGTCAATCCCCCAAGTACCACCACCACTAATTCAACTAACCGCTCACGTCCTACCCTTGCTTCCTCGCCACATTACTCAACCATAGTCACATAATACATTAATTCAACTTTCTTCACACCAACCCAATCTTCCTCCCCCCAAGGTGAAATCCACCTAAACATATTCCATCGCACTTACTATCATTACTCTCGCCCTTACATCCCACGACAAACCAACTATAACTCGTCATAACACGTGCCCTCTAAGTACAACTTATACAACTAATACAACACTAAACTTCACAAACGTATATCAAACATATATCATGTTATCAACATGCACACGAACAACTTACATCTAATAGAATATTATTGGTTCTTTCACGGAACCCATACTGAAACAGTTAACATACCGAAACGTGGCAACTGATCTCAAGTTAGTGTGTCGAAACGTGGCAGACGATCCCATATTATGCCGGAATGTGGCAATCCGATCTAAGTTTATGCTGGAATGTGGCAATCCGATCAAGTTAGTTATGCCGGAACATGGCAATCCGATCCCATTCACACACCACAATCACAAAACACAAGTACATCAGCAAGATCATATATTTAAGTCATGATTTCATGACAATGATATTTCATCTATCTCATTTACAACAAGTGTGATCAACATTGCAACATTCATACATAAACAAGTATCATCACGAAGTAAGAACAAGCATACATCACACAATTATAGAATCACAACCATCACCTAGGAATTACTTCTCAATCCCTATCACATATATAATATTTTACCATACTCAACCTTGGTTCATCGCTAGGATTTCTCATTAGGTTTTAATCACTATTTATCATAATTTCTCAATTTCATCACTTCAATTATCGGATGTAACATACATTCATAGACCTAGTTTCACTCTTGATTTCATGTCCTTATTCCTGACCCAATTCTATCCATGATAGCAATTCTAGGTCTTTCTAATAATTAACTCACCAATTCTTCCTCACAAGGCATAGACCCACATACTTGAATTTTAAGGATTATTCATGTAATTTACTCAGTGAATGAGGGTCTACACACAACCCTACCATTGATTTACATATATCACGTAGTAAGCACAAATTTAAAACTACTCGATTGTAAAAACCTAGCCTATATGGGCGCCAAGCAGTTGTACGGAGTTTTGACTTCGATTCGAGTTTTCCAGGTTCGTGACGGTGAATTTAGCCAAGAATTTGCAATATTTCGCCATCCTCACGCTAGAAATCTCCTTCTCCTTAGTTCCAAGCTTGGAGCAGCTTTTGTGAGGTTTCTAGGGTATTTTACGACTTATTTAAGTATTTTAGGAAGATGGAGAATATTGGATTTCTTGTAATTTACGTTCTGTCTTACCTATCCCGCTATGGCGCTCACTTATCCGACCCTGGCGCCGTCGTCCCAGCGGCACCTGGCCCGTCCTGGTTGGTTAGTGGCCCAAATTTTTCTTGAATCTTTGTTTTTTCTAATTAACGACAATTCGGGTCGTTACAATAAATACCAATTACCCATCATTAGTCCCCGAACGAGTAGACTACGAACATCACACGCTCTAATTTTGGTACACTCCCGACTAGCGAATTGATCCACCACAGAAACTTCGATTAATCGCGACCTTTCAGTTAATTGACACACGAAAATGTACTATACTCAAAGACTAGAGAAAACCCTGATGTAATACACGAAGGTCGAACATATTAAAATTTCACACCACCTGGCCTGCCAGGGCGGCAGACCTCCCGCTAAGGCTGGGCCGCTGTGGCGAGAGATTTTCCGCTAGAGCGGGAGATCGAAAACAGTAAAGGGGGAATAGGGAACGAATTTTCATCATTTCTCCCTTTCTACCTTACTCAACTCTCCCAAAAACCTCTAAACCAACTTTGTCCAAACGTCGAATTAAGGTAAGTTTCTCGTTCTTACACTTTACTTCCTTAGATAATTACATATAATTGCAAGCTACTAACAGATTCAAATTGAAGATGATTTTTGGGGTGGTTATTTTGAATTTTAACTAGGTTTCTAAATGTGCCCTTACGTCCCCAACGTTTACACAATGTCCTGGGCGTAAGGATTTCGTAGAAACACGATTAAATTGATACGCAAAAAGGTGGAGGAAGTCGAAGGGTCTTCTCATAAACTCGAAATTGGGCACTATTTTGAGGTTATTTTGTTAAAATAAATGCTTATTTATGTTCTAGGATAGTTAATATATTCTGATCTGTTGGAATTTTGACGAAAACTAGGATTTTGAGACGAAAAGACGCCATTGTCGCGCTTGGTGTTCGTCCCAGATGAAGGCTGCTGTGGCGGCCTCTATCCTGCTGTGGCGGCCTACATCATCCGACTTTGGCAGGATTTTGACTGCTGTGGCGGGATGTGCCAGACTAGTGGCCTACACCCTTAACACCTATTTTTCTCTTTTTTCTTAATTCTTACTTTTTAGCCTTACCCCGACTATACTTTCGCATTCTAACTTATCTCCAACTCATTGCAAGCTTTCCTAATGGCAGGATAAAGCGACGAGCACTTGCCTTTCATCCGGTTCCCCGACTCCGCTAGTCGAGAGGGACATTGTGACTATCGAAACAGGGATTTCTGTTGCTAGAGGGGCTTTGTGCTGCACCGACTGGAGGAGAAGGAGCCTGCTTTCTATGCTTGCCTGGTAAAGTTTGGGTGGATTTCGTTGACTGAGGCTCCCCTGCAGCTCGAGCTAATTGGGTACATGAGTTCTATGCTATTCTGCCCACCGTCCGCTGGGACGATTCTTGTCCCCTCATTCACATTCGAGGGATTGACATCTCCCTGAATGCCACTGCTATTAATGAGGCCCTAGAGGTAATAGAGGTCCTGAACTATGAGTTCGAGACTAGGCTACGGGATATGGACTTGGAGTGGCTGAGGGACACGTTGGTTGAGCCCGCGCGCCATGATCAGGTTTACTGGGCTACACTGCACAGATTGGTCACCCGATGCTAAAAATGGTTACACTTAGTGACTCGCCTGTTGGCAACCGTATTGATGTCACCTATCTAGGGTATTGGTGGTGGCGTGCGCCATACAGGGCATCCGGCTAAATGTGGGTACATAAATTATTTCGGAGTGGAAGATGTTCTATCGGGGTAACAAGAAGGCTTTCTTTCTCCCCGGTCTCATCACTGCCTTTTGCAAGCGGGGGGAGTGCCACTATTCGATGCTGATGAGGTACTTCCTATGGATCCCCCCCTTCACCCTCTTTTGGTTAGGTCAGATTCTACTTCTAAGGGCAAAAGGAAAAGGATATGCAAGGCTAGTAGCAACAAGGCGGCCATGGATTCGGACGACGAGGACCCACTCTCAGGTGCACGGGTCGAGGAAGACTTAGAGGCTGTCCGGGAGAGGATGGAAAGTGTCTATATTGAATTCACTCCAGTTCCACCTAGCACTGCCCTGGAGGTTGAAATGCTCCGTCGCCAGCTGCGTAAAGAGATGAGAAAGGGTGTGGTCAGGGATAGTCTGATGCTTTGAATGTGGAAGACTGTCAAGGCCATTTTTACTTGCGTGGCCCCCGTCAAAGAACTTTCCCGACTCGAGCCGCCGGACTTCAGGGATTTCTCTATGCTGAATGAGGCTTGGAATGGCGTGACACCCCCGAAAAACCTTGATTCAGACATCGACACTACCCAGTCTGAGAGTCCTTGATCAGCTTTACCTTTGCCCCTCTTGGCTTGTAATTTAAGACAACTTATTTTTATCTTTCGACTTTCTAAGTTTTGGTAGCATATGGATGCTTGTTTTGCTTTCTGATGCATCCTTTTATTTAATCCTTACGATTTTTCTAATCTATAACTCATGTTACTGAACACTATTAGGCTGGTAGGGATTTGTTCGAATCCCATTCGGGGTGGAAAACTCTGTAACTAAGGGAAACAGGGGAGGCAGGGCTGAGATTCTGCCTCGCCCTGTCCTATTTTGTCAGGGATAATCCCGCTCTGGCAGCATCGCTAAGGTGGGAATAGTCCCGCCCCAGCGGCTCCGATGGGACCAGAACCCAGGCCAATAATTTCTGGGTTCTTTTCTCATCTTTCTATGATTTTCCAGGTTCCCCTTTTTACCATTTAATCGAACTTCTAAATTTTCCACGCTAGGGTACACGATACTCAAGCTATATCGTTATAAACAACTCAGCACCACAGTCCATACATCCCAGGATACACCCAGACATCACCATGATTATTAGTCATGATTTATCTCAACAGATTTCATGATATTCAGGGAATTACACTTGCATACTTTTAACGATTCCATCAGAAATGTACTCATAACAAATTCAGACATGCCACATTGTGTTCTTAATCATATCATACACACCAACCAAAAATGTTTTCACCTCCTCAGTAAAATCAGACAACAAAAAAATACTTCCACATACACAGTTAATCACTCAACAAGCAGTACACAATCACAGTTAATCCAACAACAATAATCATACAACACCAGTTAATTCAGGCAATAAGAAGCACACCTTCACAGTTTCCAAAATACAATGCATAGGCATGTTCAATTTATTAGTTAGTTCATTCCATAAATGATCATTACCGGTCATCTATGCTCCTTATAGCCCCTAAGGCTAGATACCAATTGGAACCTTCCAGTTCCAATTAACTTGTTAGTGTCCCTTCGGTCGTATCAGTGACGTGCAGTTTACTTCGTTGAGATACCAATTGGACTCAACTCATACCACAAACGATAGTTCTCATGAAAGGAGAGAATGAGTGGAACAACTTCCTAGAATGCTTCCTAGCCCCTTGTGGATTAAGTGTGGACGTCAACACACCAATCCGCAAGAGTCTAGTCCACATTTTTCTCTTGTACTAAGAGACCGGTAACATAGGCTTTGATACTAATTTGTCATGATCCAACTCATCGGGCCGTGCGGGCACCCACTCTAACACCTAAGTAGGAGAACCCTCATATCCCAATAGTTAAAACGTGTGGAAATTTTTAAGAAAACAAATTAAACACAACACTATGATTTTATAAATAATACCCTTAGACACAATTTTAGTCAAACTTGAAAAGTAATTTAAAAACTCCCATGGATCTAGTCTAAACAGGTACAAGAGCTACTAAAATTACAACTGGACAATAAAATAAAAGACACAGCTTCCACCATCCGGAAAGAAGAACAAAAGCTGCTGGAGATTTTCTTCGTCTTCACCTAATGAGACATCACCAATCCTGCATCCAGACTATGTCAAAAAGACATAGCAAGAGTAGTATCAGTACAAACACACGTACTGGTAGGCATCCTCGGTCAACCTAACGTCCACCACAAAACATAAGAAACCAACTAGTAAGATCATAAAATAAACCACTCGCTTCTCCACCTTCACCCTTTTCTTGAAATACCTCCAAATCACACTAGCATTCTAACTACTACCTCATTTTCAATCAACCCATATACCGATTTCTTGATCATATCTTAACCATTCTAAACACATAGTCAATCCCCCAAGAACCACCACCGCCAATTCAACTAACTGCTCACGTCCTACCCTTGCTTCCTCGCCACATTACTCAACCATAGTCACATAATACATTAATTCAACTTTCTTCATAGTAACCCAATATTCCTTCCCCCTAAGGTGAAATCCACCTAAACATATTCCATCGCACTTACTATCCTTACCCTCGCCCTTACATCCCACGAACAACCAATTATAACTCGTCATAACACGTGCCCTCTAAGTACAACTTATACAACTAATACAACACTATACTTCACAAACGTATATCAAGCATATACTATGTTATCAACAAGCACACGAACAACGAAGAACTCACATCTAATAGCACATTATTGGTCCTCTGACGGAACCTATACTCAAACAGTTAGCATGCCGGAACGTGGCAACCGATCTCAAGTTAGTGTGCCGGAACGTGGCAGCCGATCCCATTTTATGCCGGAACGTGGCAATCCGATGCAAGTTTATGCCGAAACGTGGCAATTCGATCCAAGTTAGTTATGCCAGAACGTGGCAATTCGATCCCATTCACACACCACAGTCACAAAACACAAGTACATCATCAAGATCATACATTTAAGTCATGATTTCATGGCAATGATATTTCACCTATCTCATTTACAACAAGTGTGATCAACATTGCAACATTCATACATAAACAAGTATCATCATGAAGCAAGAACAAGCATACATCACACAATTATAGAATCACAACCATCACCTAGGAATTACTCCTCAATCCCTATCACATATATAATAGTTGACCATACTCAACCCTAGTTCATCGCTAGGATTTCTCATTAGGTTTTAATCACCATTCATCATAATTCCTCAATTTCATCACTTCAATTCTCGGATGTAACATACATTCATAGACCTAGTTTCACTCTTGATTTCATGTCCTTATTCCTGACCCAATTCTATCCATGATAGAAATTCTAGGTCTTTCTAATAATTAACTCATCGATTCCTCCTCACAAGGCATAAACCCACATACTTGAATTCTAAGGATTATTCGTGTAATTTACTCGGTGAACGAGGGTCTACACACAACCCTACCATTGATTTACATATATCACGTAGTAAGCACATATTTAAAACTACTCGATTGTAAAAACCTAGCCTACCTGGGCGCCAAGCAGTTGCACGGAGTTTTGACTTCGATTCGAGTTTTTCGGGTTCGTGACGGTGAATTTAGCCAAGAATTTGCAATATTTCGCCATCCTCACGCTAGAAATCTCCTTCTCCTTCATTCCCAAGCTTGGAGCAACTTTTCTGAGGTTTCTAGGGTATTTTACGACTTATTTAGGTATTTTAGGAAGATGGAGAAAATTAGATTTCTCGTAATTTACGTTCTGTCTCGCCTATCCCGCTATGGCGCTCACTTATCCCGCCCTGGCGCCGCCGCCCCAGCGGCACCTGACCTGCCCTGGCGGGTCAATGGCCCAAATTTTTCTCGAATCTTTGCTTTTCCTAATTAACGACTGTTCGGATCGTTACATACACATAAACAAATTACTTGCTACAACTTGTTAGAATACACCTAAAATGTATAGAAATTCGCTATCAATATATACAAATTAGATCCTTCACCAATTAATTAGAAAATGTTGATGAAAAAGGATATTGGGAACTGTGGCTATTAGGAGCAGGGTCACCATCGATTGTCCAAGATATTAGGACAAAATAACTCACAATAATGCATGCGGTACGGTGTAGGAATTGAACACTTGCCGTCCAACTCAAGTCAATATTTAAATAGTGTTTTTTGACTTCTTATAGGTTGTATTACCATGTTTATGTATTTGGAATACATATAGTATTCCATTGTAAGATCAAGTTATGTATTATATTTATCGTAATTACTGTATGTATATATTAATTTTTTTTAAAAAAAATTGTATATTTATTTTATAATATCTTAAAAGATCAGTCAATTTCGAGAAACTATTTAACAAAGTCACTAAACTTTCAGCCCTTTCATCAATAAAATCACTTAATTTAAATTTATTGTTGAAAGAATTTGACATGAAAAAATTTAGTTGAGTGATTTTATTGATATAAAGACTTGAGTTGAATGATTTTATTAATATAAGATAAAATTCAATAACTTTGATAAATAATTTTTCCAAAATTTATTAACTCTATATTTTGACTCTCCTAATAAAATTGTCATCTTCACCATCAAACCATGTCCATGTGTGGTCTGCACATTGTTATGCACTAAAATCAAACAATACCTAGAAAAGGACTCTTTAACCATATCTGTCTGCAAACTTATATCTCAAAGATCTACTCCAATTGTAATATTTGCATGCGTTTGATCATAATTTTTAAATATTATTTATATTATTTAAAAATTAATAAAGTTGAAGGTAAATTGTTACAAGTTTTTTTCAAAAAAAAAAGAAGAAGATGAGGAAATAACATTTTATTGAAATTTATAAAAGTAAATTGAAAATAGATTTGAACCACTTTTTACAAATTTAAAATTCATATTTAAGTACGTATATATTAGTTAGCCAGTATAATTATTTTTAGTTGAGCAACCAAATATGTAAAAGACCCAAATTTAATTCATAATAAATAAATATTTTTTATGACCAAAAAGAATCTTTAATTAATGCAAAAAAAACCGACATAGGTGCATGGGCTTTGTTGTCCCTCCAATGCTTCCATATTAAACCATATAGACAGCAAATCAACTCACATCGACTGTGGTAGTGCACCGGATGAAGTTGTTCTTTTCTTAATCAAAAGTTTTGAGTTCAAGCTTTGTGTATAGAAAAATTCTTGAAAAAGAGTATTTTTCCTCCAAATAAGACCCTACATTGCACGAATTTCTTTAAATAGCTAAATAGGGAAAATTAGTAAACTAGTCACAATCTTTAACATAATTATTAAAACTATCTATACTTTAAAGTAATTATTTAAAATGTCAATATGTCAATATTTTAGAAAATAAATTGAATCCTAATATAATTAATCTTCTTTCCTTTTATTTCTCAAATTAGGCCATTATTTATTCACTATCCCATAAAAAAATTAAAAATTCATCACCCACTTACCTCTCTTTCTAGGATTTACCTCAAATCACTCTTTTCTCTGTCTTCTCATTTTCACCATTGTTATCTCCTTTTTTGTTCAAGAAAGTCAAATCTTCAAATTTCCTACACTTTATTTAAGAAATTTCACAATTAATTCAAAAGATTCTTCACCCATTGATAAAGTAAATACGAAGTCAATAAGTATTTTGTGAAGTTTCTTGGGATTTTGTGTTTATATTCACCAAGTATTTTGTATTTCGAATTTTCTGTCTTTTAATCAGTATTGTTTGATTTTCTTTTGTGAGTTTGTTTTTATATTCACCAAGTATTTTGTGAGATTTTACTCTTTTATGTATTTCAGATTTTTCGTCTTTTAAGCAATATTGTTCGATTTTTTTGAAATTTTGTTTTCATATTTGAGATTTAGTAGATTGTAGAAATCTACATTGCATTCATACATCATATATTGTTTAATATTTTATACATTCATATTTAATAATTTCAAATTTTGCTTATAGGGTTGCTTATGCACAAGTGAATACGGATTTTCAGATTTGGATTTGGTGAACAAAAAATCAGAAAAAAGGAACACAGCAGATGAAGAAGAAGAAAGAGAGAGTCAGAGAAGAAGGTTGCAAAAATTGTATTCATATTAATTTTGTTTGGCAATTATTTTTCTTTTACTCAGCATTTGTATTTGTATTAAGAACATTATATTTCTGTTTTAGTTTGTAGTCATTCCAATAGGTATGCCAAATGAATTTGTATTTCTTAAGCATGTATTCTATTTTTTCATAGTTAATTTGTATTTTTTTTTATTGTATCCTTCCTCAGTAGATTGTATTATTGTATCCTTCCTCAGTATATTGTATTATTTCCAGAATCTTGTATCCCTATTTCTTTCATTGTTAATTTGTGCGTGTGTGTGTTTTTTTTTTTTTTTTAATATTGTATCCCTCCTCAATAGATTGTATTATTTCTACCATGTATGCTGTTTTTTTCCACAATGTTGTATCCTTTCGTAAATCATATTCATATGTAATGATTGGATTATATTGGGATACAATCATGTAATACAATTTCACTTCGAATACAATTTTAGTTTCCATTATGAAAGTAATATACTAATTTTAATTTTAAAGTAAGTACATAAAATGTAAAAATTATTGGTATACAATTACGAAGAAAACATAATAATTTTTTTATCTTTTCTGTTATTAAATAATTGTATTCTTTTAAATCAAACAAATAAAAGAATACATAAATCAGATACATAACAAACTAAAATATTGACATTTTAAATAAATATTGAAAGTGTGGCTAAGGGACTCTATTAAATGTCAAAATATTGACATTTTGAAAATTTTCTCATTTAAATATAATTGAGCTTAATACATAGAACAACTTTCACATATACAACAAACATAAAAATCATATTTATATGTTATAGCTATAGTTTGCATAATTGCGGTCCATATCAAATTTTATGTTTGCTATGGAGCTTTTGATTTGTATAATTTGCTACAAACATCCAATTTTATACAAATTGTTCAGTTTTGTATAAATTCATTTATACATTGTAATTTGTATAATAAGATATGTATTTGTATAATTATAAGTGTATAGGACGAAAATATATGTATTTGTATTTGTATATACACTTTTCTCTCGCTTTATACAAACACAAATGCATTTTATATATTTTATACATTTGTATACCAAATGAGTAATTGTATACTGAAAATGGCTAATTGTATACCGAATCAGATGGCAAAAAAATGGAATGTTTGTTGCAAATTACAAGTAAAATAAACTATGGTTATAACTTTTAATTTGAATTAATAGTTTGCTATTTCATACAATTTTCCCTAATACATATACCAAACAGTGTTTTCCCCGAATAAGGCCCTATATTCCCTATTATTATTTCTTTGTGGACCCTTTTTTACGCCAATGCACAAAAATAGCTAAACTAATGTTTTGTTTTTTCATTCGGTGTTGGCATTTAGAGAGTCCAACTTATTCTAATTCTCAATGAGTAGGACTTCATTTGAAGGAAAACGTTTCCTAATAAGAATGTTTCATATTTAGAACTCGAACTTGAGACCTTTGATTGAGTAAGGAACAATTTTTTGCTGCTCCACCTTCTTAGGTGGTGCTAAACCAATGTTTTACGGCCGTTTAAATGTTTATTTATTTTTTGATTAATCTATATTTAAAAATAATTAATTTACACTTTTTTATTTTATACCTAATAAAAAAGATTTATAATCACATACTCCCCCTGTCTCATATTACTTTTCCAACAACGATAATAATGTATTTAATGTAGTCTCGTATGTAGAGGGTTTGAAAGGGTAGGGTATACACATATCTTGCCTCTACCTCTGAAACTATGGTTACTTTTAAGGAATTTTACTCTATACACTATGTTTTCTGAAATTTGCTCATTTTTTCTATTCTTTCTCACGTTTTCTCTTAGCGTCTGTTTAATTTGGACATCCGATATAGAATCATGATTTGAAATCAGTTTCATTTGAAGTTGAAATTTTATTTTATTTGGACATGTAATTTGAATTTTTTTCTCAGAAATATATAAATCCGACAGGTTGTGAAAACTATCAAAGTTTCTCCAATTCTTATGCAATATCAAATGAGCAAAGCATAGTTCATAAATAAGATATCAAAATACCAAAAGCATTGATAAATCACATATCTCCATTTTTCTTTTATAAATAAATGTTGTGATTACAAACTTCCAAATACACACAATTTTATAAAGATCTACTAGTCAATAATCGTAGTAACTAGCTAATTTTTTAATATAATACTTTTAATGGTACGGACAATCTCTTCACTCCAAGCATAGGTCTTTTTTTATAAAATTTAAAATGACAGGTATTTTTTTTTTTATATAAAATATAAACTTATGGATCAAGTTTTACATTTTTGAAAAAAATCATGATTTAGAATCTCAAATCATATTTTTCTTGAGAATTCGGGATTTGAAAATCATGATTTCAAATCATGTTGCATGTTCAAACACAAGCTTAAACTCTTATTTCAAATAAATATATGAATAAATTTATTGAAATATTTTAAGTCTCTCATTAATGTCGTCTTTAGGCCACCATATCTATAGAGTCACCCTGATTATATATATACACTTTTTATGTATATGTTTTGAGTGAATATATGAAGAGTATAAAGAGGGTAGATAAGAGGAGAGGGAAACGGTTGTTTTAACTGCCAAAGACTCGGTCCAAAACTATTTTTGCTACCTACATTCACTGTTTTTTAATCCCAATTATTAATTATTAATACACATTAAAAAACAAATAATATTAGTACAAATATATAATAATTTTCCCAAATCCTAATTGATTGTCATTATTAAAGACCTTTTTTCTAATTATGTTGTGTGTTTATCTTCATTTGGATTCTTCATGTTTGTGTAAATTTGCAGCAGAGAAATTATTGTCAGTCATTTGAAACAATAAAATTATTGCATTATTTACTTTTGACTCTTTGGATACATGGCATTTCTAAGACTTGGCTCCAAATCTGAGGCCTTCCGTCGTGAAGGCCAAGCTTGGTAAGCCCATTTTCCTCTTCTTTTTTTTCATTTGATGTTCGATATCTGCTTTGAGGCTTTGATTAATTTAGATTCGTGATGCATAAGGCTTATTAAAGAACAAAACGCTCCCTATTAATAATTTTTTCATTCTTAGAGATGTACAATGGAAATTAAAAAAAAATCGATCCGTTTGTAATCATCCACTAGTTGGATTAATGGATCATTTGATTGGTAGAGTTAGTCCCACTGTCAAAAATACAACATTTGTGTCAAATTTGAGCTTATGCTTGTAATCTCTCTGTTCACTAACAGAAGTTCAACTTCACTTTTCACTTTTGAAGCCGCACCTGTGTTGAATTCTCCAAAAATAAATTACTTTTGGAGAATATGACATGCATCCATTGATATTGTTGAAGAGTTCGAGCAACATAACATTTCAGCATATTAAAAGTTCAAAACATTTGATTTATTTTCTTCATTTTTGTTTCTGAAGTAGCAAAATTAGAAATGTTTTCTTTGAATTATGAACCTTATGCATGAACTCTCTTCAGGCATTGCACATCAGGTCTTCCCAGTGATGTTACAATTGAAATTGGAGAAATGTCCTTTTATCTACACAAGGTACACCTTCTTCTTCTTTTGTTGTTATCAATTACTCCCTCTGTTTCAACCTGATTGTCTGGTTTTAATTAGACACGGAGTTTAAGAAAGTTAAACAGACTTTTGAATCATATGGTCTTAAGCTAAAGATATATAGAATGTACCAAATGTCTTTCAATCGTGTGGTCTTGAACATGCCAAGTAAGACAAACAAATTGAAACGGAGGTATAGTGTTTGTGCATTTATCTTGTTTGTGTATTACTCTGCAGTTCCCACTGATATCAAGAAGTGGACTACTAGCAAAGCTAATTAAAGATTCATCAAAAGACGACGTATCAGTTAGCGACCTGCAGCTCAATGACATACCTGGTGGTGCTAAAGCATTTGAGCTAGTAGCCAAATTCTGTTATGGTGTCAAAATAGAAATCACTCCTTTGAGTATAGTGAGCCTTAGATGTGCATCAGAGTATCTGCAAATGACAGATGAATATGGTGAGACAAATCTCATTGCACAAACAGAATCTTTTCTTAACGACGTTTTTGGGAATTGGACAGATACTATAAAAGCTCTTGAAACATGTGAAGAAGTCCTACCACATGCTGAAGAGCTTCATATTGTGTCAAGATGCATAAATTCCTTAGCAATGAAAGCTTGTACCGATACGAAGTTGTTTAACTGGCCTGTGTCTGAAAATGGTCATGAGGATACCACAGACGCGGAGGTGTGGAATGGCATATGCATGGGATCCAAGACACAGCCGATGACAGATGATTGGTGGTATGAAGACGTGTCGTTCCTTAGCTTACCTCTGTATAAACGGTTGATTCAGGCAGTTGAAGCCGGAGGAATGAGGCCGGAAAATGTTGCAGGTGCAGTTGTGTTTTATGCAAAGAAATATATTCCTTTGATGAATAGACAAGCAAGTTTCAAGGATGCTACCAGCCATACTAATAAATCAGGATCAACAATTTCAACTCCATCAGAAGCAGACCAAAGGGCACTTTTAGAGGAGATAATGGAGTTGTTGCCAAATCAGAAAGGAGTAACAGAAACCAGGTTCGTATGCTGTTAGAGAAAACACACTTTTAATTACTTAATCATATTATGTCTTAATATTTTTTTTCCTTTTTGGTTGGCCATGATATTTGAACTTAGGGATGCATGTGTTTGATACAAAGAAAATGTTTTCCGATTTTTCCATGTGGAATGTGTTTGGTATGGATAAAATGTTTTCTAATTTTTCCATGTTAGGTTGGTCCGATGTTTCGGAAAAAAGTTCCTTAAAAATTAGAAAAATGACTTTTCCAAGTGGTCTTCAAAGTTCATTGTCTCCTCCCTACCCCATACCCCCAAACCTTACCCTTACCACCCCTTGATCAACTCACCCCACCCCCATGGTGTTTTTCAAAATGACCTGTTTGGATTAGCTTATTTTAGGTGCTTTTAAGTCAAATAGCTTTTATACGCACTTATTTTTAAGCCAAAATAACAAAAATAAGCCAAAAGATGTACGTTATAAACCCATCCAAACAAGCACGTATTAATGCTCTTGGGACAATATATTTTTACTACTTAGCAAATACTAGAAAATAAGAAAATTACTTATTTCAGAAAAAGTTCTAAGAAAACATCTTCATTCATACCAAACACACCTTACGCCTGCTCTGGTACCATACTGAATTGTGTGAACTATCTTATTTAGAAGTTTAAGTTGTTATAGAGAGCATACTTTTAATTACATATTTTACATATCAATACAGGTTTCTTCTTAGGCTACTCCGTAGTGCTATGATGCTACAAGCAAGTCCATCTTGCAGGGAGAATTTGGAGAGAAGAGTGGGATTGCAGTTAGATCAAGCTGCCCTAGATGACTTGTTGATACCAAATATGGGATATTCAGTGGAAACTTTATATGACATAGACTGTTTTCAGAGAATTTTGGATCATTTTATGTCAATAGACCAGGCTTCTTCTGCACCATCTCCATGTATTATGGAAGAAAACCAATTGATGGAAGGTTCAACTTCCTTAACTTCATTAACAAGGGTAGCAAATCTGGTGGATTCATATCTTTCTGAGGTCGCGCCTGATGTTAATTACAAGTTCCCTAAATTTCAGTCTCTTGCTGCTACAATCCCGGATTTTGCAAGGCCACTTACTGATGGTATCTATCGTGCAATTGATATATATTTGAAGGTAACAAGTAGTTGTATATTTCTGTTAATGATACGCGATTCTTCTTACTTCAAATGTGTTGTTTTATCGGGTTGAAGTTGATTCTTTTGAAATTAGAATGTCATTGTAGCAACTTGTTTTTGATTTCTCATAGTCATTTTGATGAGTTCCTATGTTATGGTAAAGTAGTAACTAGAATTGACAAAATTCATTTCTCTACCTCTTCTTCTACAATTACCAATTAATGCTTATCGTTGAGATTTATGATAGTAGAAGGTCAGTAGGTAATTGCATGTTGTCTCGCTTTATTTAGGTTTGGTACACTATATTGTTTTTCCTTCGTTACAAGTAGTAGTAGGTTTATTCTTGTAGTTCCCTGTCCATCGATTCATGTAACTACTTGTTATTTCTTGTACTTCAGTTATCACGTCATTTGGTTATTGTTATTGTACGTTTTATCTGAATATTGCTATGTAATGCTTCCCGTATTATTTACTATGTCCTCTTTGATTCTGTATTTTTCCTTTTTATGATATGTGGTTACTTGAGCTGAGGGTCTTTATTTCTAACTCCATGGGTAGGGGCAAGTTCTGCGTACACTCTACCCTCCTCAGACTTTACATGTGGGATCATATTGTTGGGATTTACATATATTAAACTTCATAGTGATCTGATATTGTGCATCCTTTCTTACACATTTTCACTTTTAGGCACATCCTTGGCTCACAGACTCAGAAAGAGAGCAAATCTGCAGACTAATGAATTGCCAGAAGCTCTCGTTGGAAGCTTGCACACACGCTGCTCAAAACGAGAGGCTACCTCTTAGAGTCATAGTTCAAGTCTTGTTCTTTGAACAACTTCGACTACGGACATCAATATCAGGATTGTTCTTTGTCTCAGATAATCTTGACAACTCCCAAAGTACTACTCTTCATGGAGGCGACCGGAACACAAACACAGTAAATGGAAGAGGATCAAGTATCGATGACATGAGGGAGCGTGTTGCAGAACTAGAAAAAGAGTGTAACAGCATGAAACAGGAGTTTAAAAAGGTGGTGAAAACAAAGAAAAAGTGGAATGTGTTTTGTGGAAGAAAATCTGAGTGTGACTTGAATTCAGTAAATCCCAGTAAGTTACATCCTCAACATGTTAATGAGCGTAAAAATCAAAAGATTGGAAGCTCAAGATGAAGGTGGACAGTTTTTTGTTCATTTCTTGCCATCAAGACTTCTTTTAGTATCATGTAATGCTATGGTTTGCACTCATCATAATGTTTTTACAATTTGTTAATGTAGTGCGTAGATAATAGGCCAGTGAAGCTTTTGTGGGACTTCAAGGGTATCATGGATAGCTCATAAAGTTTAAATTTTGAATCCGTCTCTGATCATGGATATTGGTCCGAAATTTGACAGACAAGATTTGAGTTTTTTTGTTATAGGATGTGTGAATTCTATTCATGTAGGCAGCATGTCAGCTACAATTGCTTATCTACCAAAGAGACTTGAGTATATTGTTTCCACAAAAACAGTAAAAGAGGTTGTATAATTATAAGGTGGTGAATGAACTACTAGAGTACAAGGCACGCGGAGATTAGATATCACCCATCCTATCATGCATAAAATATTACATAGATTCCAGCATAGCATAGTACGGTTATTATGTAATACAACTATCTTAACGTTGTATTTGTATGCGATGACCATTTTTTCGTATACAATCAACCACACATTCAATCAACAAATTAAGTTTTCAAACAAAAAAATTGTGCAACAATTCCCACATTCATTTCACACCAAGATAACACATTCCAAAGAGTGATCTAACATGTCATTAGTCAACAAATTACAGGTCAGAATCTTTCCCCAAGGCAATTTTAGAACATACACTGTAAAAGAAAATATACTAAGTACTCTCATTAGTCTAGATGCAGATACCAAAATTTTGTACCAAATTTGGTGTAAAAGTAGTAGCAGGTGTTGAAGGTTGCAACCATTTCATGAGCTTTGTTGCGATTTTCATCATTTCCAGGCCCTGCCATGTAAGATTTTACATTTGTAAGAAGCTAAAACACATTCAACAAGCGCATTGAACCGTAAAATAACCATATAAAAGTATACATTGATGAGTTCTCGGCTCTGCCTTTTAAGAGACTATGCATAAATGTGAAACTTGAACATGTGAGTTGTTTACCTCAAGTTTTTCCCAATCAAAAAGATGTAATTTAACACATTCAAAATTGACGCCTGGGGGGTCGCTCTTCTGCAGCGCTTACGCGAATGGACCTGCCATCAAGGTCCTGCACAACAAATCACACCAGATGCATAGTATCAGAACAGCCTGATGAGAATATCGAGTATCTTTTCACAAAAACTTGAGTCAAATGAGAAACAACATCTAGCAAAGCTGAAAGCAAGTAATTTGTGGTTCAACTAGTAAACAGATATCGGATGATTCATAATCCTTGTTTAATCATGGTTAGTAAAAATATACTTACAAAGCCATTCAAGCTATCAATTGCCTTGTTGACCTCTTGAGCAGAACTGAATGTCACAAATCCAAAGCCCCTTGATCTACCACTATCTCTGTCATAGACTACTTTGCAATCCACAACTTTGCCTTGATCACTGAACAATTCTCTAAGTGAAAGGTCATCGACACCCCATGAGAGGTTTCCTACATAGACTCTGTTGGAGCTATCGAAATTTCTCCCACCTCGTGCACCTCCATAAGAAGAATTCTCACTTCTCCCACCTCGTCCACCTCCAAATGAATTCTCCCTTTTCTCTGGCGCTGGCCCAGAGTTCACTCTCAATGCCCTCCCGTCGATTTCCTGCAAGAGAAACACCAAAACATTTACTTAGATATGCATGTCCAAGCACTTCTTTTGGAAAGACAAGATTTTTAGATTACACAAATGACAAGTTGAAAAGTGAGACCAGAAAATGTTTTCATCAGCAGCTAATTAGCTTAGGAAGCCATATTCACTTATCGAAACATTAAACAGACATTGTAATATAAGTACACTTGAAGATACTAATAAATGGCAAGAACAAAGGGCAAAACTTTACATATCCATTGAATTGTTGTTCAGCAGCTTCCACTTCCGCTTTGGACGACATTGTCACAAAACCAAACCCTCTGCTTCTTCCTGTGAGCTTGTCATATATAACCTGCAAAATTATAACAACTTCAATAACCTTCCCATACAATCCTTGCATCTCACATCCACTCGAAAACTCAATATAGAAAACAAATCTTCTCGAGCTCACTACAGGGAAAAGTACAAAACACAGCCCTTTCTCCAAGATACTTGAGCAAGCATGGAGAAAATGTTTTACTACTATGTCGAAAAAGTTTCATAGCATGTCTTAAGGGTGTCAATTCTTTGTCGAAAAATTACACTATTTACCTAAAACTATTTATATTTTGACACACAATCGTTAAAATTTCTAGCTCAGCCACTTTTACTTATTTAATTACGTCTTAACATGACCATGTACCTGCAAATACTCTGCTAGCTATAACAGGGCACAATTCTATTTACTTAATTATGCTTTCAATCAACATAAATCAGCAAAATTAACGTTTCCCAACAATAGAAACAATGAATAATTAGCTTAATTACCTCAACCATCTCAACATTTCCAGCTCGTTCGAAAAGCTCAGCAAGTGCAGCACTATCAACACTGAACGGCAAATTACCGACAAAGAGTTTAAGGTCCGGAGAGAAATTGGGTTCTTCTTCTACTTCTCCGACATCATCTTCCAATTGGTCAAATTCAGTTAACGCGACTTTACGAACAAACCGAGAACCGAACGAAGAAGATTCAAAAGGCTTGATAGAAGAAGAAAGGGTTGAAGAAGATAAAGAAAGATTCAGAGAAGATGAAGGAAGAGAGAAGAAGGAAAATGAAGTTGGTGTGGAATTGGGTTTTAGAGAAGAAAGGGTTTGTGGAGTTACAAAGAGAAATTGAAGAGAAGAAACTGAAGAAGCCATTGTTGATAAGGCGCCGAGTTGATAGTGTAGTAGAAAAAGATAAGGTTTTTCAAGATTTTGAAGGTTTTGAAGAAGCAACGTTTATATTTATAAGTGGGAAAATGTGTAGATATTTTCATTTTTTTAGGTTAAGGCCTAAAAGGAGGAATAAGGCCCAATGTGTTAATTTGGTTCTATATCAAGAAGCTTTATAGCCAAAGTGGCAAATATCAAAGCCCTTTAGATTTTTGTATTCTTTTGGATGGTTGGATTTAATTTTGGAGTAAATTTTAGGAATAACATTGATAAAAATCATATTAGCGATCTATAGCTATAGTTTTGCTATTTGCACTCCATAGCCAAAATTATGTTTGCTATGGAACATATGATTTGTATAAATCGTGGCAATTTGTATAAATTGGACATCTGTGTCTATGAAAATTGTGTTTGTATATGTATATGTTTTTTGTGTGAGGCTAGAGTGGTGAGCAAGATTAGGAGAGAGATGAGAGAGGCGAGCGAGAGAGGGCAGAGAGTGGATAGAGGTAAATTGTATATGTATATCAGTTAGATAATTATATATATGTAACTACTATGTGTATGTATCAATGATTGTGTTTGTATATCTGCATAAAATTTGAATTCATATACAACTGAATCGAGTTAAAACATTTGTATTTGTATATCAAATCTCTCTCTCTCTCTTTATATAAACACAAATTATACATTGTATTTGTATAATTTGTGTTTGTATAAAGCGAGAGATACTGTATATACAAATATAATGCATATCTCTCTGTCCTATACATTTATAATTATACAATTACAAATCTTCCCTTGCCCAATTCTCTTTTGCCTTTCTCTCTCTCACCAAACATGAAATGAAGTTAATCTCAAACCTTATCTCGAGATTGTTTTTCTTATCTTATTTGATGTACCAAATTACCCTAAAGGTATAAGTTGAATCAACTTGAAATACTATTACATCATGTCGGTTGAGTATAACTTTGTTGGAGTGTACATGTAACACAAACTACATGTAGGCCAATCTTATTATAACGTACTTTTATTTTGCCTCAAGTTTCATCCGTGTGGCCATATGCATTCTTAAATGACTTCAATTTTTCAATACTCTTAAGTCTTGACAATTTATCTCTAGATTATTCGAGTTGTAAATTACTCTTTTGTAAGCACAAAATGAAGTACTTAAGTAAACTATAAAATGAAGTAAGTAGTGTTATGTTGTGTAATTTTCATACAATGTGGTTAAATTGTACAAGAGAATTGATGTACTAATTTTCTAGAGAGGGAAGTTTGAGTTGATCCAGTTAAGAAGCTTAAGAAATTTGGAAAGCCTATGTTGTAGTAAAATTTGTGGTAAAATTCTATGATATTAGGCATCCTTCCATACAATGCCTACACATCCTTCCATACAATGCCTCAATGAAGTCATCATAATATTCAAGTGATAATTATTATTGTATGTACACATAACTAATAATAAAGCTATTCTCAATAACCACCAAAGTTGATCGTACACATGTCTGCAACATGTTATCAAGGACTTGACACAACATCAGAACGAATCATTTCTCACATAACCACGATACAATTCTAAATCAATACTCGCTACAATTAGAGGTGGACCTGAACCAACCAACACACACTCATAATACCCAAACAAACATAGTTCTTATCAACATCTCCATCTCTCAACATAAATTCCCATAAGCTTAAGTTATAAAAATTTGATCTTTAGTCATCAGATACTCATCGAGGGATATGTCCAAGCATACAAACCCTCTATCCACACTATCGAAAGCTAGATTTAACAATTATGATTGTAGATTACCCTTAAGAACAGTAGAATTGGATCCAGTGATCCCCACATTCAACTACACACAATCAATACATGACCTCGACGACAAGATGAAATATTAGATTGTCGGACAACCATAAATAAGCATGGTAGCTCTTCTATAAATTCTCATAAGCAACTGGTACATGTCAAACCATTAAAATACTTTAACAACTCCAAAACAACACCAATTATGTCATTCGAAATAACCAAATCTTCCCAATCTTCCCACTCAACCAAGAGAACATTGCAGGATTTGGTACCCCTGATCCACCACTAGGGATCCACCCACAAAAGTGAAAACACACTAGAACATACCTAGTGAATCATACTCAAAATACTAACAACCATCATAAACACTCAGACCATTTACCTTATTATAAACCAACACTTTTAAAAATGAAAACCTTTCTTAGGTACTTAACAATCAATAGCAGTAAATTTATGACTTAACCCAGGTGTAAGTCCTTTCAAATATTCAATACCGCATACAATTGATCATTTCTCACCTTTCCAATTCATACCTTGACAAAATATATCACCACGAATGTAGACTTACAAATAAAAACTCTGAATTGTAAACTCAATTGTATAACAAAATCCCTTATCTATCAACATTAGCTTATACCTTGAAGATTTTTATGAAATTCCGGATCTTCGCTTATCATTGATCGCATCTCCATCAATCTTACAATATCTTTTCGCTAAAATTTCAATCGCACTCATTACTAAACTCAGACCAAAACAAGCACTTATCATCACACTCGAGCTAATGTCTGTACACTCCTTTGTCAAGTCCTTTCCAATAGTTTTTAACCAATCCGACGGACTTGTGACACTATTACCTAGCCACAACAAAACAAATGAAATCACGCATCTCTGAACCCAATTATCTGACCCTCTAAAGATACCTCTTTAGCCTTAAGAATCAAATAAAATATTCTTGCTCTCGCCTCTCTCTAAATGTTGTACTACATCCCACTATTTTTCTTCATCATGACCCTAGATCTTTTAAATTCTATTCGAGTGGTGTCCCACCATCTCTTAAAACTTTCTATACAACCACGTTACTCACCAAATATTAGAAAACCACAACCTTAGGTACTCGCAAGTCGTAATGACTATACAAGAATTCGCTTAACCAACAATCTTATTATATAGTTGTCTCCCATCACAATCCATCACGAACTCTTATTACCATTACGCTCAGTCAACCCTAACTATCACTATTAAGTCAACCTTTTCATCAACATGACACCTGTTGACACCCAATTTTGGACCTCCACATTGTATATTAATCATCGAGCTTCTTCAATTTCAAACGATTTAAAATAGTTAGTTTTATAAAATTTAAATATATATATATATAGTTTTCAAGTTATTTTAAATAGTTGTATCATTTTTTATAATTTTTAAACAATTTATGTGTTTTATATAATTATGTATACAATTAGTATATTTTATAAAGAGAAAATGGTCTAAAACTCCCCCAACCTATACTCGAAATCCCAACTACACTCTCCAACTATATGAGAGTCCTATCACCCACTTGAATTATTTAAAATTGTAATAATTACACCCTTAAAAAGCCACAACCAGATATGTGTTGGCCTGTGAACTTCACGCGTTTTACAGGTGAAAATTCAATTAATTTATTATTTTTTTTCAATTTTTTTATAATTCCTTTCCACTTTTTCCTATACTCTCCCATTTTCTTCAAATCTCTAAAGTAACTTCTTCCCCCAATTCTTTCAAATTCCTATGGAATTGTGAGGAACAAAGATGAATATTGATTTATGAATATCGCTGCTACGTCGATGTTTTGCTTGCTTTGTCGGAGCTCGCTGGTTGGAGCAGTGCAGCCGCAAGGTTTTGTTGTTGTTGTTGTTGTAGTCGACCTTGTTGTGAGAACATAGGTAGGTCTTCATGGTGGTTGTCTCGAAACGGGAGAGAGATAAGAGGAGAGGAGAAGAGGAGAACGGGGTTTTGTTGGTGGTTTGGGTTTCGCCGGAGGCTGCGACAGTGGTGGCTGATGGTTGGGAGGCTAGCAATGCCATTAATGGAGGTCAAAATTAACCTTCTAACGCGCCTAGAGGAGGTGAGAACACCTCCCATGACAGGTCAGCACTTAGGTGTGTATAAAATAGAGAAATATAAAGTTCAGGTGGATAATAGGACACCCGTAAAGTTGGAGTGTGTAGTTGGGATTTCGGATATAGGTTGGGGGGTTTTAGACCATTTACTCTTTTATAAATATTTGAAAATCATCACAAAATATTTTACATTTTTTAGTTAAATATTTTATCAATTTACCTTAAGTTATAGTTATAATTTCGAGTTAATTAGTTTATAATTAAATTAATTATTATATTTCGTTAAAATTAAGAAGCTCGTTAATTAATTAATATTAATTCATCTTGTTTAAGTTTTAGTCAAATTCTCTAAATTAAACTAAGTTTGGCTATTTCTTAAATTCCAAGCCCTAACCAAATTCGGCCTCCAATCTTAAACCAGATTTTGACCCATTATTCTTGGCCCAAATCAATTCCAATCCAACAACCCATAGATTCTCCAATTTTCCCAGCCCATTCCCAATCTCAACAAAACTAACACATCTCAATACCAAAACCTAATTCCAACAACAATACAACAAAACCCGACCGACCCCACTCTGCTTCTTCTTCCTCTCCACGTGAGAACAACAAGCAGAAGGCTGTGAACGAAGCCCAGAAATCTAGCAGCACGTGCGACCCCATCCGCGAAATAGTCCAGCAATTCCCCTCGCGCTGTCTTCCTTACATGACCCTATACACATCTTTTTTTTTTGCAAAGAAACGCAGCGACCCCAGACCCTTGTACGCGTCTTCTTCTTTTTCCAAATGCGACCCAAAAAATCCCATCAAATTCTGTGAGAAATCAGCAGACCCATCAACATCGTTGTCCCCTTTTCCTCCTTTTTTTAGGGATTTCCAAATCTCTTCCACTGTTTGTCTTGAAAAGGAGCAAAGGAATTCAAATTTCAAATTCAAAATTTCACCTGGTTTCCCCCCAATCGATTCCATTCTCTGACTATAAATACTCCCATTCCGTTAACGATTTAAAGGGGTTTTTCTTTGGATCAAAAATTGGATTTTAATTTTGACTAATTTGCTACTCTAAAAAACAGAAAATTTTCATCAAGAAATACATGGAAAGAGCTGATAGACACACTGATATACAACTGATGTATACAAAAATGGGAATTGGGTTAAAGCCTAAAAATTGCAGCGAAATTGGCCCATGAAGGGGCGCAATTTCATTTTTTCTTTCGCTCATCTATTTGTTTTGATTATGTTATGACTAATTTTACATTTACTCTAACTTTAGAATTATTAATTAACTTAATTGAATAACCCAAAAGCCAAACCATATTCGTTATGTCAGTTTATTTTAATAAAATTCATTTTTATCAACTCTTATACTTTTATTGAATTAACTTTAGTCAAGACTTTTTTTTATGATTTTTCAATTAATATAAAATAGTTTTCATGCTTTAAATTGGTACAAATTATTATTTTTAAAATGATTCAAATAAGTTTTAATCTATTTTTGTTAAAATTCTATTCACTTGCATTTTAATTTAAATATTTCTATTAATATCTTCTTTTTCTTAAAAATTAAAAATTGTTCTTTGTTTAACTATTTTCTCAAGTTAATCATTTTTTTTAAAAAAAATAATATTTATTCTAAGTCGTAGGATAATCGCATGTTAGCGAACACTTCAAATGCTTTAAAAACCTTCTTGAAGTGTAAATGAGAACCTCTTATCCATTTTCTTTAAATTTATAAAGACTTAATCTGTTAGAGTCTTTTTAAATTAAGTTTTCTTAATTTCTTTAAAAAATTAAGTGGCGACTCTTTTCTAGGTATTTTCCCCAAATTGTTTTATACTTAAACATTTCAAAAAGTGATTTTTCTAAAGATGACGACTCTGCTGGGGACTTTAGGTTCTAAACCATAACACACTTAGGTTAATAGTTATGTTTTTAACATTTGCTTGTTTCGTTTTTGTTGTTTGTTTTATTTTAAATGCCTAAATGCTATATTTTTCATGCTTATGTGGTATAAACTTATTATTTGTTACCGCTTTATATAAATTGTTTATTTGTTTTTGCTTTATATAAACTGTCATTCCGTTCATCTTTCTCCACTTCTTGGAAATTCACACTATCACACATACATGTGAGGTGTGTTTTGTGCACCCGCAAATTTCTTTCAAAATCTCAAAAGTTAGGAGAGTTAGCATATGCGCGGTGTGTTGGATCTTTTTCCGTGTGACCGCGTAGCCTCTTCACTCGAGTTGTCCACTCGGGAACCTTGTATCTAGTAAGCCAAATCTTAAAAAACATAAGATAGAGCTAAACCAACATTTTTTAAGGAACATGCATCATGCAAACTTAAGAGTCTTAATACCCATGGCGTATTAAGACCATTAGTTTACCTTACCAAATGTCCAAATGGGTTCATGACCCTAGTGACACCTTATCCTTATATGTGTGCATATTTGAAGGATAATTGTGTCTAAATACCGACTATTTACTTTGGTGGATGGAAGATTTATCCTAGCGACACCAACAAAGGCAATGATAGTCGAGGCACAACAACATTTTAAACTTAGTTTATTAGGTTTTTTATTATTATTATTTTTTACAAAATATTATGAAGTTATAAAACTATTCATGAACTTTTTTATAGTATACATTTGTTTAATTATTTAAGAGCTATAGAATGACGTATATTGACACAATTTTTATCCTTCAAATTTCGTTAGGCCTAACTCATGCATAAAAGAGGTCCCTTGCATATTAAGACGCCTTGTTGATTTGTTGACTGTTACTATTACTTGTTTATTATGTTCATTATGCACTACTTGTTTGTTATGTGATTTATTTGTACATATTAAAATTACTTGATGTTTTTCCACCTTATCTAACATCATTTTGTATTTTTTTTCTATTTATTTATTTTAATCCTATTCTCCAAAAGGCTTATTCACGCTGACAATCAAGATGTCTGATGATGCAAATGCTTTACCTCAATGGGCAGTTCGAAGGCCGAGGACTAACATGATTGATCCACCAATGACAGACCTTTTGGGTATAAAAAGTGTCACCCCTACTGAAGATAATCCTAAAACTTCAGGAACTAAGGACGACATTAGTAATGATGAACATATTGCTCGCTTGGAGCAATAAATTGCTGATTTACAAGGGGAAGTTGAGCGTGTTAGAAACTTTGGCAAGTTACCGATCTCCAATACCCCTCCTCAAGAACCAAGAACCACTGCTCTAACGCCTCCTCATTTTACATCTCTGGAATCTCCTGTTCCTGACCATTTTCCTCTACAAAATACTCAGCCCATAAGCACACCTGTCATGAACTCACATCCCATAAACCTACCTCTTACAAATCAAGCTCATGTTAACCCCCAATATGCCAATCCATCTCTCATGTTCCAAAACCCATTTAACCAAATTCCTTCCAATATTCAACATGTCCCGCCACCCGTTCAAGTCCCTATCAATCCATAATCTCTTACCCCAGTTCCCGGCTACCAAATCTCTCCAAATTAATTTCCTTTCTATCCGCAATATCCCACCAAATTCCCCACATATCAAAGCCCGCAAAACTAAATTTCCGAAACCCATCACATACCATACCAACTACCGCTCTTCACAATACTCCACCAGTTCAAAATCATTCAACACCTCAACATATATCAGTGGCACATATTGATCCTAACATGCAATGTGTTCCACCGATATATATTACACAAGCTCAATCATCTGCTACCCTGGCACCAATTGTTGATCCGTATGAATTATTGGAGAAAGAGTGGAAAACAAGGGAGGAGGAGCGTAATAAGGATATACGTGAGCTTAGGGAAGAGGTTAAGAGTATGCAGATTTCAAAAAGAGGAGAGAAGCTCGAGTATGTGGACTTATGTGTATATCCTGACATTGACTTACCTGATGGATATAAGCCACCAAATTTGAGATGTTTGATGGCACTGGAAATCCTCGAAATTATTTAAGATCTTATTGTGATAAGCTAGTCAGGGTAGGAAGAAATGAGGCAGTAAGAATGAAGTTGTTCATCAGAAGTCTAACTGGAGAGGCACTACATTGGTATATCGAGCAAGATCCTAAGATTTTGCGTAATTGGAGCAATATGGTAGAGGATTTCACGGAAAGGTTCACGTTCAACATTGAGATCGTCCCTGATCGATCTTACCTTGAAAAGTTGATGAAGAAGACCACTGAAATCTTTCATGAGTATGTTATCCGTTGGAGATCAGAACAAGCTAGAGTTCGACCCCCAGTGGATGAATATGAAATGAAAGACATTTTTATCAAAGCTCAAGATAATATGTATTATAAAAGGATGTTGCTCATGACAGGTGCCAAATTCACTGACCTTGTCAAAACTAGGGAAGCTTTGGAAGAAGGAATCAAGTCTGGGAGAGTTACAAACTTTGCAGCCTTACAGGAAACAAATAAGGCAATTCAATCTGGATTAATAGGAGGAGTCAAGAAGAAAAAAGAGGAAGTTGCAACTATAACGAATATTCATGAGCGAAGGCCAAGCCAAATGCATGCATATCATAACCAGCCAATTCACAACCCACATAGTCAAATGTTTTCACCTGTCTCTTTTCCTATTTATAACACCAAACGAACGTACTACCAGAAACCACCCACATATCAAAACTCACCACATTACCAACAACCATCGCATTACCAACCCCAAACAATTCCGCAACTCCACCAAGGCCTCGTCAGAATTTTGACAAAAAGAAGACTTACACACCTCTAGCTGAGTCCTATTCCAACTCTTTGAAAGGCTGAAAGCAGCAAGCCTGATCCAAACAATTTCGTGGAGAAATATCGAGTCTCGTCCTAAGTGGTTTGATGAGTCTAAGCATTGTGCATATTATTCAGGGGTTGTAGGACATGATACAAAAATTTGTTTGGCTCTCAAAGATTCTATGGCTGGGCACCGAATTAGGTTGTACCGGTATCGGTTTGGTACCATTCCGGTTCGTTCCAATCCGGTAGTCCTCGCGACGGAATAGGATACCGTGAATCGGTACATGGGACGGAACAGTATCACAATTTGATACCGGTGTCCTAGTATCGATTTATCCCGATTTATTTCGGTTTCGTTCTGGTCTAGTTCCGGTTAATTAATTTATATTTTATATTATAATGTATATATAAAAAATAAAACTTTCCCAATTCCCCAGGCAACAGTTTTTTCTGAAAAGCCTGCTGCCCTTGCCCCCTGCCTCCTTCCCCTTGCCGACTTGTCCCCAGTCCCCCTCCCCACTGGTCAATGCTGACTGCCCCAGCCCCCAACAGAAATATTTTCAACGTCTCCATATTCCATTGATCCATTCCAATGACTATATTTTCCAATTCCAACACATAATCACAATTTCTAAATACTATATATACTCCATCTCTTTATATTTTTAATTATAATTTACGTATTTACAGTATTTAACAATTAGCAATCATCAATTTCTCTCAATTCTCAATCTTTCTCAAAGTTTTAGACTTTCAATATTCAACTTCCAAATTTCAATCGTATTATTTTGTAATTGTGAAGATTTCAATAATCATTTGGTGAATTTTGGAGTAGGAATCTTCTTCAAACTTCAAGTTTCGACATCAATTTTTTAATTTTCGGTTATAATCATTTGTTCTTTACACAAACGTTTGGTAACTTCGTTCCACTCTCTAATCTTATATTTATTTTTTGTATTTATTATTTGTAAGTTGTTCTTGTTATATTTTATTTTTTCTTGTTAAATTTCGTATTTTATAATTTATAATTTTATTTCATGGAGTCTTCTAAAATAAGTGGAGGTAGAAAAGGTATTGTACACGGAGTAAAAAATATGTTTACAAAAAATAATAACGGTTCTAGTTCTTCTAAATCTAAATTTTCTCTTTTTAGAATGAATACTGATGAATTTACTCATGTGAATGAAACTAGTTTTTCTCATTCCGGTCCTACAGAAATTAATTCGGATACTCCTATAATTCCCGAAGAGGTTTATGAAAGACATTATGGTAATTATCAAGAAAATGAAGAAGTAGAAATTGATGAAGAAGATTTAGATGATACACCGACTAGTCCCGACCTCAATAGTACTGAAGTTCAATCTCAGGAGGACAATCCTCCGATTGGAACTAGTCGTCCCTCTATTGTTCCAACTAGAGGTAACACCAAGGTACAACGTACTTTAAAATCAAATGTGTGGAAATTTTGTTATTTGAATAAAGAAAAAACTTTTAGTATATGTAATCTTTGTAAAAAACATTTTAAATATAAAGCTGGTGGGAGTGGAGGTTCAACGATGGGATTAAAAAAGCATTTGATGCAAAAACATAGTAAAGAGTGGTTTGCATATTTAATTTATCTTCTCTTAGTGTTTGTGAAGATTCTACCACTGGAGCATCGGCTAGAGGGTCAAATATGGTTCAAGGTGAATTAAATACTTCGAACCCAAGTGGTCCTCTTACACATCGAACCTATAATAAGGATCATGATGGTGAAAATTTTGCAAAAATGGTTGTTGTTTGTGGTTTACCTTTTAGTTTTGAAGAACATCCGGGTTGTATTGTATATATTCGTGATACATATAATTCTAGTTTTAAAGGTTTATCAAGAAGCATGGTAAAAAGAGATATTTTTGAATTTCAAGAAAAATATTGTCAATTTTTGCATGCCTATTTTAAAATAATGGATTGTAGAGTTGCTATTACCACTGCTATGGGTCGTAGTCCTAATGATTTTGATTATTTAACTGTTACTGCACATTGGATTGATTATAATTGGAATTTACAAAAAAGAATTATCGGTTATAAAATTTGTCAACAGAAAAAAACTGGAAGGTATATTGCTACTACTGTGTTGGAAATTTTAGATTTTTCGATCTTTGTGATAAAGTCATTAGTATTACTTTAGATAATCCTTCTGCTAATTTAAATGCTATTAATATGCTAGAACCTAGAATTTGTCCTATTAGTAAATATGTTTTTCATGTTAGATGTGCTATGCATGTATTAAATTTGATTATTAGTGACGGTGTGAAATTATTTGAAAATAGTTGTGATAAAGTTGATAATGCTTGTTTCTATATTTTTCATATGCATAGTAATAGTAGAATTAATCAATTTAAAGAGCTTTGTAATGCGTGTAAACTTCTGTTTAGAAAAGTTCTGAAACATGTAAAAACTAGATGGAATTCCTTTTATGATATGCTTAAAGTTGTTTATACATATAGAGAACCTATTACTATGCAATTTAATAGTCATAATGCTTATCCTGAATTAAAACTTAATGATAGTGATTGGAATGAAGTAAATGAACTTAGAATATTTTTGAAATCATTTTGTGATGCTACTAAAAATTTTTCTGGAATGTATCATCCTACTATTTCCGAAATTTTAATACATATATTTGAGATTTCATGTCTTTTTTCTGAATATAAAACAAATGAATTATTTACTAGTGCTATTGAAGTTATGATTATAGAATTTAAGAAATATTTTTTTTCCTATTCCTCAAATTTATTTAACTGCAATTCTTTTCAACCCTAAATATAAAGAATATGGTGCAAAAACTTTAGTTGAATGCATTTATCAAAATTTAGATATTAAACCAGAAGAACAACCTGATTTGGTAACATGTCAAAATAGTATAAAATTACTTGCTAAGGAAATGTATGATAAATATTGTTCCTTAGATAATGTTGAAAATCATCAAATGTCTATGCATCGAGTAGGTGCCCATGGTAGAGTGAAACATAAACTTGGTCTTGACTCTTTTAATAAATGTGAAGTTGTTAAATATCTTGAACAGGGTTCAGATAATATTTCAAACAAGGAAGGTATACCACAACTACTGAATTGGTGGAGGGCTCGTGGAACTCAATTTCCAAAACTTAGATATTCGCTACTAGAAGACAGTTTGGAGATATCGGTGCTTTTTAGAGATTGGATAAATGTTGAGCGTAGAAATCAAGGACTTCCAAAGTTAGATAGTCAATATGAACTTTTCATAGATTCAGCCATTGGATGTGGTAGTGACGATGGCACGGAACTTCAAGATCGTCACTTTACCAAGATTAGTAGTTGATTACGGTCAATCTATAGCTGAGTTAGAGAAAGGCTTTACGGGACTATACAACTATTAGTATTACATTTGAGGCTTAGTTGAAACAGAACCCTTCCTAGAAGGTGGCTGCGTAAAGTATGCACTCTACTAATAGTTGTAAATTGTAATTGTAATTTGTAATACAAATTTAAATAAATTGGATTGATATTTTTTAAATTTGTCATTTGTGTCATTGTTTTATCCTTATTTTTATTTATTTTTTAAAAATTACAAACTTAAGTTATTTTAATTACAAGTTATAAATATAACTTATAAGTTATAACATATTAATAAGTAATAACTTATAAACTTCAAAAGATTCAAATCTTGAAATTTGAAAACTAAGCTAAAAAACTTTTTAAAAAAACTTTATTAAACTTAACTTGTAAACTTAATAGGTAAAAATTTTTTTAAAAAAAATCTTTAAAATAAACTTAAGTAAAATTACATTATAAATTTCAAAACTATTAATTTAAAGTTTAAACTTAGAAAAATAAAAAAAAAAACATTCATATTTTCGTAATTCAAAAAATCAAAATAACTAAATTTTTTTTAATCATTTTTTGAAATAGCTAGATGTGTCGTCCCGTTTATCCCATTCCGATCCGTTTCGGTTCCATCCCGGTATATAGTGGGACGGGACAGAACCGAGTATCCGTCCTGGTAATTCCGGTCAGGTTCATCCCTGTACCGGTCAACAAACCAGTCAAACCGTCCCGTTCCGGTCCGGTACCGGTTTGTTCCGATCCGTTGCGTAGCCTTATCAAAGATAAGATTGAGTTTTTGATCAAAGAAAATGTGATTTAGCTTAAAGGAGTTTCTCCAAATGTGAAGAATAACCCTTTGCCTAACCATGGGAATGTGGGTGTGAACATGGTTACCATAGACGATGAGAAGGGAACTATTGTGCCAGTAGGAAAAACCATTTTGGAAACCATCGTCAAACCTAAGTTCAAGAAGAGGGGTGATGTTTCTGTGCCTAATCCTATTTTGCTCCCAAATCTGCCCGCAATCCAAATGTTTGAAGACATTCTTGAAGATGATACAGTTGAAGGGATCAAAAGTTTATTCATTACTGAAGATTTCACTGAGACACTGACCATCTGGAATGTTGAACCAAGAGATGCCTTGCAGAATTGGACCTCTGCTCCGTCCTTGGTCCGCCGGGAGTCTTGGTAGATTAACTTTTAGCAGTGTTTTGAAATGACATGATTTTCAAATTAATGCTTTAATCATGCTGAAGAACTTTTTGTTGTTTTGCCTCTCCTTTTGAAAGCTCAAATGTGAAATCTATATATGCCTTTCATTTCTCCTTAACTCCTTATTTTTTTCTTATTACTTCTATTTTTGCTCTTTCAGCTTAAATATTTTGAAACTTGTCGGTCCTATAATTATGACATGTGATGAGACAAAAGAGCAGGATATGAATGACCAACAGAAATTCAAAGGATACAAAAATGGCGTGCAACTTGATAAGCTAGCTAAGGAATTTGAACAACTTTTGGACGAAGCTGAAATTTTGAATTTAGGCAACTCAAAGCTAGTGAAGAACGTCAGAATCAATGCTCGTCTAGAGCCATTTGAGAAAGAAACATTGATTGAATTATTAAGAAAGCATGTGAATACATTTTCGTGGTCATATGTTGCATAAGTTTTCAAACATAGTGAAGCGAGGATACTCAAAGTAGTTTGTGGTTAGTAGCAAGAAGAAGCTATGGAATTTTGCACCTATTTAGCAAGGATTTTGTCTTGGAAAAACAGTTATGCTACCAAACGAGGATGGTGACGTATCCAAAGCTCATCCATCCAAATCTAGTTAGAAGATGTTTGTTTTTAGGAGTTTAATTTAGTTTTGGCACCTTTTTTTGATGTAATCTAAACTACATTTTGACCTGATGCCCTCGGTGGGATACGTAGGCGGCTTCTATCAGCTTCGGTCATATTAGTAAAATTTCAATTTTCCTTTTTGATGTAATATGAACTATGTTTTGACCTGATTTCCTTGGCAGGATATGTAGGCGGCCTCATCGGCTTCGGTCACTTTAAAAAAATATATATTTAATTTTTCTTCGTGTTGTATCCTGAACTACGTATGACCTGATTCCTATTCTTATGGGATACATAGGCGCCTTGTTGCTCGGTCATATGTTTTAGAAATTTTCATTCATCAATAAGGTAGAAACTGGGCAAATTTTGAGAATGGCTCAAAATTTCACTATAAATGAACGCAATAGTTGAGTAAAGCAAGAAGCTGGGGCAAGGATTTTTGGAAAGATGTTGAATAGTACGAGCACATGGTCTGATTGGAATATCAAGACAGAGGATGTCTACACACATTGTCATAATCTTAAATTCGACAAGAGATTTTTGAAATAATTTATATTCATATATATGAACACTATTTTGAAAATTATTTATCTATTTATTTATTTTTTATTTTTTTATCTTTATTTATCTATCAAGTCTTATGCCTCGGATGGAGTCAGAGTCTCCAAACAAGATGATTGACAAGGAAGCAACAAAGTTGAAAATCTCAAGTCAGCGTGAATCAACCTCCCTTCCCTCAACTTACAAATTTTCTCCGAATGCAGAGAAGTTCAAGCAGGTACAATAATGAAGTTGTTTGATTATTATCTATCCAACGACAATTAGAATTTGGATAAGGTCACAACATTCAAACAAGCAGGCTAACAAAAGAGCAAAGATAATTCAAGAAGACAAAGCTATAAAGTCGCGATATTCGTGAGATGGTTTGGAATTTCTTGACTTTCACATATATTGCCCAACTACAAATAGTTGATTTTGCACTAATCTCGCACTAATTTTGCACCAGCACTAACTATGAGCTAGCACTAATTTTGCAGTGGCACTAATGGTGATTTAGCACTAACTGGCACCTACACTAACCATCTTTTGGCACTGACTAGCACTAACCCTTTTAGCACTAATTTGCACCAGCTCTAATTTAGCACTGGCGCTAATTTGGCACTAGCACTAATTTTGCACCGGCACTAACGTTGCACTAACAATGATTCTATCAAAATGATTTTTGCACCAAACTCGCACTAGCGTCAATTTTATAGATTCAATTTAGCACTAATTTTGCACTATCTCTATTAGTCTTATATTTATCTCAAATGATTCTGCACTAACTCTGAAATTTGCTCCAATTTATTTAGAGTGATTTTCGCACTAGCATTAAAATAGTACTACCTTGATCTTAAGAAGCTACATGAGCATACCGTTATATTCATCTCAATGCCTTCATGGCATTTATGATATTAACAAAAGCTTTCTAGATTTTGCAGAGGATTTATCATAAAACATCGCACAACAAGAGAATATGTCGCATAGCATAACGAGGAACTTCCTCTAAGAAGTGAACTGGGGCAATTTGTTGATAAAGTTTAGCTTTCCAAACAAGGTCTAAAGTTACCTCAAACTCCGCTCGACTCCAATCTCGAATACTCTCCTCGATCACAATATCTAGTAATATCATAATTCAACACTGGGACAACTTTTGTCGCATTGGTTGTCGGGACAAAATTGGCCATTACGTCAATGTATTCACCCAAAGACTCCTGCGGCATCTCCAGTTGAAAAGGGTCATTGCATCTTCCAACGCCGAGAGGGCCATCATATATGCAAATGACTAAAGGGACATTGCATCTTTTAATGTCAAAATGGTCATTGCATACTCAAACCATCGAGAGGGTTGTTTGTATTATATTATCAAAGGTGATAATATCATTACTGAAAAGATCAACATCATCATCTTACTAGTGGAGCACCATTACCCTACCAATGAATCAACATCATTCTATCAACGAAGCATCGTCATCAACAATATTGCATTATCGAGAAAGTCATCATCATTGAAGCATCATATCAATTCATCATCTACTACATCAAAATCGACGGAGGATGACGTCAGAACATTTAGAAAAAAAAGTGTCAAATACGGTAAAACATAGCACTTCTCTATTTAAATTACAGTTTCTTCTAACAAGTTTGTTTTAGTTTTTGCCGAGGGCATCCAAGAGGATGAATTCTCTAATCAAACCACAGGTGCGGACGACATCACATAGGATGCAGCACAACGTGAAACTTTTTCTTAGCAGCGAACTTGGACATAGTCCAAAGAGGAGTATCAAACTCTTAGGATGCGAACTGAGGAGCGACTTTCACCACAATCAAACCATACCTCTATCAGAAGGTATGTGGGTTTTTCTTAGAGTTTGTCGATTTCAGTTTCGCATCCGAAAAACTTCAACTTTCACCGGAGGAAACTTTCCAATCTGAGTGACAATGCATCAAGAGCTTTGGAAATTATGTCCATGTAAGTTCTTAATTATGGATGTGAAAAGCTCCACATTCATGGCTAAGAGATTGCAAGCCTCTTTTTCATACTCGACTTACTTGTCACTTCTCTAGAACCTAATGTTATCTAGCATAATAGATTTCCTTTTCAACCGATCGAGTCGAACTACAAACAACCTGATTCCTAAGGTTTAAGGATATGTAGGCAAGCTCAATGTTGAAAACTCGATTGTATTCTGACATCCTCTTATTCTCGAGCATTTTGGTCTCTTCATAATTTGATATCGGAATAGCTTTCGAATTCTTTCATAATTGTGCGTCAAATCAAGTGTATCAAACTACAAGTGGCCTGAATTCTCATATAGCCTAAGATATGTAGGAAACCCAATTCCGGGGTTCGGCCATAATTCCTAAAGTCCTACAAAAATCCCTTTCATAAAGATGAAGATATGATCAGTCAAAATTGGATTTGTCAATTTAATTTGCCTCAAATTTATTTCATCAATCCAAGTCAAACGAGGGGCAACTGTTGACACCCAATTTTGGACCTCCACATTGTATATTAATCATCGAGCTTCTTCAATTTCAAACGATTTAAAATAGTTAGTTTTATAAAATCTAAAATAAAATATATATAGTTCTCAAGTTATTTTAAATAGTTGTATCATTTTTTATAATTTTTAAACAATATATGTATTTTATATAATTATGTATACAATTAGTATCTCCATCGATCTTACAATATCTTTTCGCTAAAATTTCAATCGTACTCATTACTAAACTCAGAACAAAACAAGCACTTATCATCACACTTGAGCTAATGTCTATGCACTCCTTTATCAAGTCCTCTCCAATAGTTTTTAACCAATCCGGCGGACTTGTGACACTATTACCTAGCCACAACAAAACAAATGAAATCACGCGTCTCTGAACCCAATTATCTGACCCTCTAAAGATACCTCTTTAGCCTTAAGAATCAAATAAAATATTCTTGCTCTCGCCTCTCTCTAAAAGTTGTACTACATCCCACTATTTTTCTTCATCATGACCCTAGATCTTTTAAATTCTATTCGAGTGGTGTCCCACCATCTCTTATAACTTTCTATACAACCGCGTTACTCACCAAATATTAGAAAACCACAACCTTAGGTACTCGCAAGTCGTAATGACTATACAAGAATTCGCTTAACCAACAATCTTATTATATAGTTGCCTCCCATCACAATCCATCGCGAACTCTTATTACCATTACGCTCAATCAGCCCTAACTATCACTGTGAAGTCAACCTTTTCATCGACATGACACCTGTTGACACCCAATTTTGGACCTCCACATTGTATATTAATCATCGAGCTTCTTCAATTTCAAACGATTTAAAATAGTTAGTTTTATAAAAATTTAAAAAAAAAAATAAAATATATATATATATATATATATATATATATATATATATATATATATAGTTTTCAAGTTATTTTAAATAGTTGTATCATTTTTTATAATTTTTAAACAATATATGTGTTTTATATAATTATGTATACAATTAGTATATTTATAAATATTTGAAAATCATCACAAAAGATTTTACATTTTTTAGTTAAATATTTTATCAATTTGCCTTAAGGTATAGTTATATTTTCGAGTTAATTAGTTTGTAATTATATTAATTATTATATTTCGTTAAGATTAAGAAGCTCGTTAATTAATTAATATTAATTCGTCTTGTTTAAGTTTTAGTCAAATTCTCTAAATTAAACTAAGTTTGGCTATTTCTTAAATTCCAAGCCCTAACCAATTTCCACCTCCACTCTTGAACCAGACTTTGGCCCATTATTCTTGGCCCAAATCAATTCCAATCCAGCAGCCCTTAGATTCTCCAATTCTCCAATTTTCCCAGCCCATTCCCAATCTCAACAAAACTAGCCCATCTCAATACCAAAACCCAATTCCAACAACAATACAATAAAACCCGACCAACCCCACTCTGCTTCTTCTTCCTCTCCACGAGAGAACAACAAGCAGAAGGCTGCGAACAAAGCTTAGAAATCTAGCAGCACGTGTGACCCTATCTGCAAAACAGTCCAGCAATGCCCCTTGCGTTGTCTTCCTCACGCGACCCTATACGCATCTTCTTCTTTGCGAAGAAACGCAGCGACCCCAGACCCCTATACGCGTTTTCTTCTTCTTCCATACGGGACTCAGAAAATCCCAAAAAATCAGGCGAGAAATCTACAGACCCATCAACATCATCGTCCCATTTTCCTCCTATTTTCAAGGATTTCCAAATCTCTTCCACTATTTGTCTTGAAAAAGAGCAAAGGAATTCGAATTTCAAATTAAAAATTTCACCTGGTCCCCCCCTCCCCCAATCGATTCCATTCTCCGACTATAAATACTCCCATTCCGTTACCATTTTAAAGAGGTTTTTCTTTGGATCGAAAATTGGATTTTAATTTTGACTAATTTGCTACTCTAAAAAACAAAAAATTTTCATCAAGAAATACATGGAAAGAGTTGATATACACACTGATATATATTGATAGACAACTGATGTATACAAAAAGGGGAATTGGGTTAAACCCCAAAAATTGCAGCGAAATTAATTGTCCCATAAAGGGGCTCAATTTCACTATCTCTTTCGCTTATCTATTTATTTTGATTATGTTATGACTAATTTTATTTTTACTCTAACTTTAGAATTATCAATTAACTTAATTGAATACCCCAAAAGTCAAACCATATTCGTTATGTCAATTTATTTTAATAAAATTCATTTTTATCAACTCTTATACTTTTATTGAATAACTTTAGTCAAAACTTTTTTATGATTTTTCAATTAATATAAAATAGTTTTCATGCTTTAAATTGGTACAAATTAGTATTCTTAAAACGATTCAAATAAATTTTAATCTAGTTTTGTTAAAATTCTATTCACTTGCATTTTAATTCAAATATTTCAATTAATATCTTCTTTTTCTAAAAGGGATAAGGGTCTGAAAAATACCCCAACTTTGGCCGAAATTGCTGTTACAATACCAAACTTTGTGGAGTACCTATTACCCCACTGAACTATTTAATAGTGTATTTTTTGCCCCCTGAACTATTTAATAGTGTTTTTAAAGATATATGTGTGTCCACGTGGATACATTACTATTTATAATTTTGCATTATTTTTTATGTCTACGTGGGAAAATATATATGTTTAAAATACGGTATTAAATAGTCTGGGGGGTAATAGGTCCTCATTAAAGTTTGGTATCGTAACAACAATTTTGGCCAAAGTTGGATATTTTTCAAACCCTTATCCCTTTCTTAAAAATTAAAAATTGTTCTTTGTTTAGCTATTTTTTCAAGTTAATCGTTTTTTTAAAAAAATAGTCAAAATATATTTAATCTAAGTCGTAGGTTAACCGCATGTTAGCGGACACTTCAAATGCTTTAAAAACCTTCTTGATGTGTAAATGAAAACCTCTTACCCATTTTCTCTAAATTTATAAAGACTTAATCTGTTTTTCTTAATTTCTTTAAAAAATTAAGTGGCGACTCTTTTCTAAGTATTTTTCCCAAATTGTTTTATACTTAGAACATTTCAAAAAGTGATTTTTCTAAAGATGGTAAACATTATAGCATAACAACACCTAAAACTCAGGTATACTCATCAAATTTAAAGGACTAACTACGGCTGGCAAGGGGAGGGGACGGGGACTAGGGGACGGGACGAAGGGGGATGGGACGGGACGGGGGACGGTGCTGGGGGGATTTGGCCGGGACCGGGATTGCGGGGATGAAAATACGTCCCGTCCCGTCCCACTATATATACGGGATGTGACAGGGTTTGGCGGGACGGGACGTGAGATTTTTTATTTTTTATATACTTATTTTTTTGTATTGAAATTACATGTTAATGAATAACATTTTTATTTTATTTGGTTTTCTATACATTTTTAGTTAATAAATAATGCATAAGTTTTCAAATTTCAAATTTGAGAAGTTCAAATTTGTATTTTAAATATTTTAAAGTAATTTAAATTTGAAATTTCAAATGTCAAATTTCTATTTTAAAATTAAGTATTTTAAAGTTAGTTTAGTATATATGTAAATATGTATCTATATATTAAAATTAAAATGCAAGACAATAGTTGTATAAAAAAGACTTGAATAAAGCTTTCAAATTTATTCAATAAAATGTAATTGCAACTTAGAAATTAGAAGTTAGAACTTACAATTTACAAATATTAGTGGAGTAACTAATCTACACAGACACCTTCTAGGAATGGTTCTGTTTCAATAAGTTCTCATATGTAAAACTAATATTTTGTTACAAATATTGTATGAGTAACTAATTTATGCAGCCACCTTCTAGGAAGGGTTCTGTTTCAATTAGTTCTCTGATATAATATAATATATGTGTTCCCCTTTAAAATTCAATTCTAATTGTCGAATCATATCGATGGTGACATCCTCCGGTGTTGGCAAACTTGCTAGAAACTCTTGTGACTCTAATTCATCGTCAGTAGATTCAATTACAGCTTTAACCCAAGCTTCTTGTCTGGAACTTAACTTTGGCAAATTATAATTTCTTCTCTCGACGTTGACCCAGTCTCTAAATAAAACTGATGTTTTCAAACTTTCTTCCGTCAATGAATATCTATGATCGCCAATTTGAAACCTTGACGCACTAAAAGCAGCCTCCGATGCAACTAATGAAGATTGAATAGCTAGAACATCACGAACCATTTGTTGTGCCGTAATTTTCCTATCTGCAGGAAAAATTACTTTTTTGAAATATCCTAAGTATAAGACAATTTAAGAAAAATACTTAGAAAAGAGTCGCCACTTAATTTTTTAAAGAAATTAAGAAAAACTTATAATTTTCAAAGATTTAAACAGAAAAAATCATTTGAAAATACCAAAGAGGGTTCGGGGCTCAATTTACACTTCGAGAAGGGTTTAGGCATTCGAAATGTCCGCTAACACGCGGTTGACCTGCGATTTGACTAAAATGTATTTGACTAATTCTTTAGAAAATGATTTAACGCAAAAAATAATAATAATAGTAATAATAATAATAATAAATCACAATACTGGATTAACTTTAACAAATTAAATAAATGACACATTTGTATTTCGTTTCACTTTTAGGGAAAGGGATCTAAAATGAAACATTTGAATTTAATGCAAGTGATTAAAATATTAATAAAGTTAGATTAAGTAAAATCCATGTAATTTATCTTGAAATAATACGTTAAACCAATTTACTAAATTAAACATGAGAATCCACTTTTATTTAATTAGCTAACACTTCCTAAGAAAATGACTAAGTGAGTATATATATGTATATATACATATATATTTAATTGAAAAGGGGTTTGACTAATTTTTAAAGTTTATTTGAGAAAAAATACTTTAACTTGAACAATTTTAAAGTGAATAAAAAGTGATTAAGTGAGAAGCTTAGAAATATTATTTTTAAGAGCCAAAGGTTTAACTTAATTAAAGTGCATAATTTGACCGACATATTTGTTTAATAAAATGAGTGAATACTAAAATATGACATATGTTAAAATTAAACCAACACAAAGAAATAACTCGTCTTTTGGGGACTCTAATTAAGTTAATTAATAATTATAAAGTTAGAGTTAAGGAACAAACAATAAATAATCACAAATATATAATTAAAGAATGAGAGAGAAATTAAATTTTGGGCCTATTTCGTTGGGATTTTTTGGACTTTGGTCCAATCCCGTTTTTGGTATACACTGGCTGTATATCAGTGTATATCGGCATGTATATCAATGCTTTTCACGTATCTTTCGCTCCCGAACACCTGTATTTCGTCCCTGTACTGTATTTTCATGTTTTGGACCTGTATTTTCGTTTTTGGACATGTATACAGCTATATAAACCTTGTATACAGCCCTTATTTTCAATTTCTAGCTCCTACAAAATGGTTGCTGACTCGATGGAGAAAACATTGAGCTTCTATCCAACCCGTGATGCAAGGAGAGCAGCAAAGGGAATCCAAATGGACTCAAACCGAGGGGGCTCATGCAAGGAAAGAAGGATAAAGATTAATGTTCATGGCAACGCATAAAATACACAATATGACATTTTTGAATTATGACGCCATCAAATGAGAGAGAGCGATTAATAGTGATGGTATTCAAGAAATGAATAGAACATTTCTCATTTTTGAAGAAATACTAACAACATGATTGCATATATAACGGAACAAAGTCACGGTTGACCACTTCATCCATGCCAAAATAAAAGAGATGAATAACTATGTATCAAACAATCAATCATGGTCCATTTTAATTTTAACAGTACTAAGAAACTGAGCAGGAGAAAAAAAATAAATAAATAAATAAAATTTCCAACACTAAGCTATCAAAAGTCTAAGCCTAGACAAATTCAAGACGCATACATGTACACATGAAAAATAAAACTGCATATTCTTGAAAAACAAATCAGATACATAGTTCAAGTAAGGCTTAGGTACATGTTGTTTTGACAGTCTTAACAAGTTGAAATTAATTATAGTGACAAGCGATTACAATCAATCCAAAATTTCCAGATTTAAGCTTAACATGACAACATCTTAGAGATGAAATCAATACAAATATGTGAGAGTCAGAATCAACAGATCCAAGAAAAAAAAAAGTTCCAAAGCAGACACCGGGGGGATGAACTCGAGACCAAATGGACTCATCAAGACTTCAAGCACACAATCAAACAATTAACATTCAAAGTAGGCCAAATACGCTACTGATTTGCAGTAGAAAACAAATCTGAAAATTTCAACATTTGGAGTGTCTCATACAATTTTAGCAGGCATGCCGACGAATCCAACAACTAATATATAATAACAAAAGAACATTCGCTGATACTTGAGGATGTATTAAGCAAGACAAACATATGATTCGAAACAACACAAAAGCCAAATTCAAACGGAGAAGAATGAGTCACAAAATTAAATACTTAAACTAGTTTCACAATATTCAACTACATGAATACTAACACGGAAGATTTTGGCATTAATATTATGACTAGACGATGAAATGGAGATTAGATTTGATTAAGCTAGTGTTGTCGAGAGCTGACGATAATAAATCATAAAACAAACCAAAACACCCATCGCTAACAAGAAGAGTCACTATTGATATGCTTCTCATTTTTTTTAAAGCCAAAAGTGGAAATATCATGACGAATCAGCAACCAACCATATGACAGGGTCAAGAATTTCGGACAAGCTCAACATACCACAAAACAAAACTCAAAACAGGGCGAGAATCGAACATGGAAAATCAAACTAGGTACATGATTTCTAAAACGGAAAATAAGTTGAGGAAGAGACATTACCTTTTTTCGGGCAGCGAACTAAAGACGAAACGAGCCGAAAAGAGAGCCACTTCCTACTCCTGTTTAGATTCGAGCAATAGATAAAGAAATTTGAACCAACCTTCAATCAAAGCTTCTTCTTGCAATCAAGGATAGGAAAATTGTTTCGAATTTTCTTAAGTATATAACGACTATTCCCAGAGGACTAAACTATATTCCTCTTTATAAGCTACTTCGTGTGTGACCCCCGAAAAAAAATTCCCCCTTTTCGGTGAAGAAGAACACCACCTTTATAGAGGACCAAAATTGGACGAGGGCAAGGGCATAAATGGAAACTCCCATCCAACCTTTGATTCAAATTTTCTCTAAGACCAAGAAACCGCTGCTTGTACAAAATTTCAACCAAAATTCCCAAAATCCGGATGAAAAGATCAAAATAGGTGGCTGTTGCAGACAGGTCTGGCAGTGGAGGAAGACGCGGAAAGCTGAACGTTGGAGTTGTTGACGTTTGTAATTGTCAAAGATTGTGGGCGTCTGCTGCAGCTGCGCGATTTTCGGGTTTCTTCACGTGTTGGTGAAGAAGAAAAGAGGATGTAGGGGCGGTGGGTTTGCTGCTGCATCGTTGTTGTTTGCTGTGAATGTTTTGTGAAGGGAAAAGTGGATTTGGGCCCGGTTAAGGGTGAGGAATTGGACTGGGTCGGCTAGCATTAGATGCTGGAAAATAAGAGGGAGTTGGGCTGCTGGAAATATGAGTAAAAGGGGCCCAAGTTTGGTATTGTATGTTGTATGTATGGGTTATTGGATGGGAATTGGAGTGGGCTGGGGTGTATGGTTGCTGCTGTATTGTATGTTGGGAATGGGCTGGAATTGAAAGGAAATGGGAGTAATAAAGTGGGCTGGAAATTGGCCCAACTTAGAAAAGGGGTTGGTTCTTTTAAGAGATAAAAATTGAGTTTAATTTAAATGAATTAACATTAATTAATTATCAAGCTTCTTAATCTTAACGAAATAAAATAATTAATTTAATTACAAACTAATGAACTCGAAATCCTAACTATAATTTTAACTAAATGTAAAATCTTTTGTGATGATTTTTGAATATTTATAAGATAACGTGATTGCAAAATGCACTTATTTATTATTAAACTATTAAAATTATTAAAAATGATAAAATTACTCTAAAATAACTTGAGAGTATTTTGAATTTCATAAAATTCATTTATTCAAAATTACAACCCTTACTACTAATAAAGTATTTAAAAATATAAAATCTTTTCGAGATAGTTTTTGAATACTCGTAAAATGCATTAATTATATACATAACTAGATAAAACATATATGTTATAAAAAAGTGACAAAACTATTTAAAATAACTTGCAAACTATGCTTATTTTATTTTATTTTTGAAATTTTTATAAGACTAATTATTTTAAATTGTTAGAAATCGAAGAAGCCTGATGATTAATTCATATTGTAGAGGGTCAAAATTGGGTGTCAACACCATTTTGCTCAAAATTGGAAATGCAACGCTCCGCCTCCCCCACTATGCTAATAAATCTTCATTGTCATCTTTGTCTTTCACTGTTTCTAAAGATTGATTAAGATATTCTTCAAAATCATCACGATTAGTAGAATTAAGACCAAGAAGACCTCACATATAACTTGAAATTCAAGCTTTACCTTGAGGATTAGAAGTTTGACCAACTTCTCCTTGAGTATTTTCTGTAGTTCTATATTTTTCATACAAAATTTTTGCTTCTACTTTTATGCTAGACTTACACATTTCACAAGTTGGACTTTCTTCCGGTAAAATTTCTAAAGTATCATTAAAAGTATCAACAAGTGCCTGCACACCTCGTAATTTATAGTCAGGATGAAGTAAAGTAGTAGTTAAATAAATTTGAGGATTAGAAAAAAAATATTTTTTAAATTTTACAATCATACCTTCAATTGCAACTCTAAAATTTTCAATTTTTTTGTATTTAGAAAATTGAATTGAAATAGCACAAATATTTATTAATATTGATGAAATAGTAGGATAATAAATTCCAGAAAATATGGTTGTAGCGTCATAAAAAATTCTTAAAAATTCTAATAGTTCATTAGTTTGTTCCCAATCTTCTTTACAAATTATATCTAATGGGTCAGCATTATGAGCATTAAACACCATTTGTACGGGTTTTTTATTTTCGTAAGCAACATAAAGCATTTTGTAAAAAGAATTCCACCTTGTTTTAATATGTCTTGAAATTTTTCTTGGTGGCAAATCACAAAGTACACAACGCTCATTAAATTCCCTAATTCTAGCAGCTCTATGAGCATAAAAAATCCAGGCAACAGCATATTCAATTTTCATACAACTATAATCAAATAATTCAACACCATCTTGTACAACTAAATTTAATACATGTGCAATACATCTAACATGAAAATCATTAACATCAATTGGACATAATCTAACTTTTAACATACTAGCAGCGTTTGTATTATTAGATGCATTATCTAATGTGGCAGACATTACTTTATCTATAAGCATGTAATAATCTAAAACACTCAAAATGTTTGAAGCTAAATATGGATCAGTTTTTTCTCTACACATTCTTTATAACTTATGATTCTTTTTTGCAAATTCCATTTATTATCAATCCAATGTGCTGTAATAGTTAAATAATCATGTCCATTAACACTACGACCCATGTCCGAAGTTATAGACACTCTACAATCTAATATGCTAAACAAACAACGAAGATATTGACAATGTTTACCTTGATATACAAAAACATCAGATTTAACAATATTTCTTGAAAAACCTCTAAAAGAAGGATTATAAGTTTGTTGAATATATTCAATAAAATTGGGATGTGAAGGAAAACTATAAGGCAAATCACAAACAGAAACCATTTTAGCTAAATTTTCGCGATCTCATTCCTTATTATATTTACGTTGTGTTAGTGGACCATCGGGGTTAGAAAGATCTAATGTTCCTTGAACCATGTTAGAAGCCCTTACCGATTCATTAACATTAATATCAAAATCATTAACTGAAATTCCTTTTTTTCCTATTGGCTAATGCTTTAGCTTATTTATATTCAATCGGCACACAAGATAACAAATGTCTATTTCAGCCCCCCGTCCCACCTTGACCCCCACCTTGTCTATGTTTAAAAGGTTGCTTACACTTATTACAAATTGCAATAGAGTTTTCTTTATATAAAGTCATAAATTGCCACACAATAGAAGTTTTAGGGCGTTGATACTTTACCTTCTCCCTTGTAGGAGGTATAAGGGGTAGGCGTCCACAATTTTGCTCCGTTGAATTTGTTTGGAACTTTTGTCACCGGACTAGTAGGTGTATCTTCTAAATCTTCTTCTCCCGGATTAACTTCTACTTCTTCACCTGAATATTCATCAAAATTAGGATTAATATTACCATAACGTTGTTCTAAACTTTCATGATCGAGTTGAACATTTGAATAAATATCATAAGAAGTATCATCAACATAAGTAGAATCATTTGTATTAAATCTAACTCTAGACATTGATATAGAAGAAGTACCACCATAGTTACTCTTATTTTTTTCCTTACTACTTTTTTTATTAAAATTAAATAATTTACTAATGACACTTGGTTCTTTCTCTTTTCCTTTACCGGTATCTTTTTTGCTAGAACTCATATTTAATTATATGTAAAGTATAATATAAAAATAATAATTACACAAAAATTAATGACGAAAAATAAAATATAAATATTATGAAACGAATGTACCAAGCGTCTGCGTTAATAGCAGACGTTATAACCGATTCTTGAAACTTGTAGTTTGTTGTAACTTGTAATTTGAAACTTCAATACTTGATAGCATATATGAGAATTATATATATTATAATATAATATGAAAATTTAGAATTGAAATATATGTATTATGATATAATATGAGACTTAAATGGAATAAAAATTTAAGATTTGAGATTGAGAGGATATAGAAAATAGATGAGAAAATAGATGATTTTGTAAGAAATAATAAGGGATAGAGGGGTATTTATAATATTAAAAATGGGTTAAAATGTATTTATGATAACTTGAGGGTTTAAATTAAAATATTAAAAGTAGGGGGGTGGTAGGGGGTGTTGGGGAAGTGAGAAAGTGGAATAAATCCATTGGGGGGGGGGGGCCACTAGACGTTACCCCAATGGATATAATTCAAAAAATTAAAAAAAAAGGGGATCCCGCGAACCAGCCGATTCAACTGGGCCGGGTCGATCGGGACCAAAGGGTGAACCGGCCCCTAACCGGTCCCCTAACCCCAAAGTCCCCCCAACCCGCGAAAATAACGGGACCGGGTCCAGCGAGCTGGTTCTCAAATCGGTCTCGGGCCGGGCTGGGCCGACTCGGTCCCCCTGCCACCCCTAGGACTAACTCAATCTGGTATGCATTTTATTACTAAAATCTTCAATTTCCTTCACCCAAGTATACTCAATGGAACTTTCTTTATCCATAAGCTTGTCATTCTGGTATTAATCCACTCCCTTATGGATTAAGATAAAATCATCAGTCATCATACTACTCTCCTTCTTCTTAACAAACAAGACAGGAGCACCTCACTTGGACACACTAGGACGGATGAACCCTTTATCAAGAAGCTCTTGGATTTGAGCCTTAAGCTCTGTTAATTCTGCTCCAGTCATACGATACGGAGGGATGAAAATGGGGCAAGTGTCAGTTTCCAAGTCAATGCAGAAATCTATATCTCTATATGGAGGCATACCAGGAAAATCCATAGGAAACAGTTCCTTAAAACTCAGATACCACAAGAATAAACTCAATAGAGGGAGGCTCAACCTCAACACCCCGAACATGAACCAAATAATCCAAAGAACCCTGCCCTACCAATTTTCTAGTCCGAATGGAGGATATGATCTTAACTAGCTTAAGCTTGTACACCCCTTCTCACTCTAATCTTTTCCTACCGGGGATCTTTAGAGTTACCAACTTAGTATTACAATTAATCCCGATATAATAGAGGGACAACCAAGTCATGCCTAAGATTATATCAAGTCAGTCATATCCAGCATAACCAAATCAACCCAAGTCTGAAAATCCCTAAACACAACAGGACAAACACGATATACAAGAATGACTATGACTTACTTTTCAATTGGGGTAGAAACATGGATGGAAGCATCAAGTATATCACAAATCACATCAAATTCCAAGGCAATTGAACTAACACGTACGAATAAGTAAAACCCAGATCACATAAAACAATATCCATCTGGGCACAGATAAGAGTAACACTAGTGATCACTGCATCACACACCTCGAACTCGGTCTTGCCCGGAAAAGCATATAATTGAGCCCTTTCGTCTTGACGGGTAACATCCTCGCCTGGCTGGACTACTCCTCTACCTGCATTACCATTTCCCCGGCCTCCGCAGCCTCGCTGATTTCCTCTTCATATGCCCAGGTTCTCTATAATTTTAACACACCTTATAACTTATATTCGATTGCTGAACACTGAATTAGATCACGGGGGTTAGTTCGGGTACGATTCGGGGTCCATAATGTGACTAGGGGAAAATAGGGGAGACGGGATAGAAATTCTGTCTTGCTCTATCCTGCTCTAGCGAGAGAAATCCCGCACTGGCGGTCTCGCCTTGGTGGGAAAATCCCGCCCCAGCGACCATAATAGAAATAGAATCCCTGACAGCAATTTTTCTGGGTTTCTATTCTTTCCCAATTTCCCCCAAAGGTTCCCAGCTATAACACAGACATTTTTAGAGTACTCAATCCCCTTAGCTAGGATAATCATTGCCTACCCCGAGTCAACCCAACGATACACGCTCCAAAATCCTTTTACATTACTTCAACACTACAACATCCTCGTCCCTATGATATACCCAGACTCTCACACTGTTATCAATTGGTCACAATGCACGTCCAGATTTTTAGCTTATGAACCACATTGTAATTTATCTAGACCCTTGCACGTAATCTCGTGATGACTTTCTTTTCACAACAAGTTTTACGACACTCAAGTAGTTACAACTTGCAGACAAGTCCAAATTCATTAATTAGTTCATTCCATAGACGACCATTACTGATAATCTATGCCTTATATGGCCCCTAAGGCCAGATATCAATTGGAACCTTCTCAGTTCCAATTAACTTGCTTGTGTCCCTTCAGTCGGGACTACAACGTCTAGTTCACTTTGTTGAGAAACCAATTGGAATCAGGAGATACCAATTGGACTCAACTCATACCATAAGCGACAATAGTAGCTAGCGAGCCCCACAAAACTACTAATTTCAATCATAGAACTTGGTTGAACCCAATTCTTAACCGCCTCAATTTTTAACTAATGGTAACCAGACCTTAAATCAATCTTAGAGAAAACCAATGCACCTTGCAATTGGTCAAAAAGGTCATCTATCTGAGGCAATGGATACTTGTTCTGAATGGTGAACCTATTCAACTGTCAGTAGTCTATACACATCTTCTCTTGCTAGTGATGGTGTTACCATTTTTGTTGCTCTAGTTCGGATCATAGAGTGAAGGAGAAAAGATACCAATTTGTATCACCCATATGCCAATTGGTATCAATTGGATTCAAGTCATAGCATGAATGAGTAGAAAGAAGTGAGTTTTTCCTAAAGTCCTATAGTCTCTCGAAGAAAAGTACGGACGTTATTATACCGTTTCGCAAGACTCTACTAGACTCGTTTTAGGACAATGAGTTCAACGAACCTAGGGCTCTATTACAAACTTTGTCATGACCTAGACCATCGTGATTGGCACCCACACGAAATCTCCGGTGGGAGAACCATTACTACAACCCAAGCTAGACAACTTAATAAAAAACTATACATTTAAAGATACAGAAGCAGGTTTAAATGACAATAAAAATGGAGTCCCTATAAACTCCAAAGGTTTAAACAAATAACTAACCAAACTAATGCGGAAATTCAACCCCTAGAACCTGAAAGTCATTGTACCAAAACTCTACTAACGACAAGTCTAAGAACAAGGGGTACAACCCCGAACCTAAACAACACCTTAACAAATAGTATGAGTCCTAAAAGAGTGGACTTAAACAAGAAAGATCCATAGCAGCCTGAAAGAACTATCTCACCCTTGAATCCGGTCACGCTCGATAGTCACCTATTTGAGGTCTACCAATAGTCGCTTGAAGATGCCCTGTACTCAACAAAAAACAAGCAAGTGCAGTATCAGTGCACAACCACAGTGTACTAGTACGATCACGCGGCTATCCTAATAAGTGAAACACATGCAAGTAACCACAACATTATAAAATAGGCATATACCAAACATACACAATATAAGTCATCTTTTCAGGATCAATGTAGCATCATACGTTCTCAATAATACACATTGGTTATCAATTTAGAGCAACATACAGTCTTCCAATATTAAATTATCATTAGATATGAACGTAATCATCACAAGTAGATACACAACACAATTCAATAGTCCTCTCACGGAACCCAATTCAATGGTCCTCTCATGGAAACCACACCCAAACTGTTAGCATACCGAAATGTGGTACCTGATCCAATGTTTATGCCGGAACGTGGCAACCGATCCAAGTTAGTGTGTCGGAACGCAACACCCGATCCCTTCAACAAACCACAATCACAATCACAATGTATATTCTCACAATCATACAACAAGAGGTGATTCATGACATACAATTATTCAATTATACTCATTTACTATTAGGGTGATCAATAATGCAACATTCACATACATACATGCATTATAATAAGCAATTACAAACATATATCACACCAACGTGAAATCACAACCATCACCTACCTCAAATCTAAGCTTGAATCCCTTAAGACACTTGAATCTTCCCTTTTTGGATTCTTTTCGCTTGTTCTAGGTCTACAAACAAAAATTTATATGCAAGGATCAACAATCAAATGTCTAATTATCCAGATTATAACAAACCCAATAACCCTAGACCAAACCCTTGATCCTCCCACCTAGATTAGGGATTTTTCCATCATAATTTCCAGATCAAAACCCTCCCCCATCGATAATTACTCATGAATTTACATTCTACGGATCGAAACATGGATTCGAGGAGTAAAATACTTACATTTAGCCTCAAGAATGGTGAAAAATGGTTAAGAACTCACTTGGGGTCGTCTCCTAGCTCTCCAAGTCAAAAAATGCAGAATAAAACGTTTTTGGAATTTTATTTTCGACTTAAGTCGCGTCTGTCCCGCTATGGCGGCCACAACCCGCCGCAACGGCTTGCATGGGACCAGTGAGCAAATTAAGAATTCCAAACCCCCATTTTCACAACACACCCTCATCCCATGACACTAAGAAAATACTCGTTCACGCTAAGATCAGTTTCGGGAGTTCTACTCACCCAAATTCAATTTCGTAAAATCGTACGGGATCCTTAACGTCTTAACTATCCACTCATGTAATCAAAATCATAAATAAGTCACCCGATTGTTACCAAATTTTCCTAGACCTCGCTTACTCCGATTTCATTCAAATCTGGACTATACTAGAAAATCTCAAGTTACTACGAAACAATTCTCTGGCCCCAATTCTTTCTCTATTGGCTTTTCTCTAACGACGGAATCAGGTCGTTACAAAACATATATGAAAAATATTTATGATTCTCTCATTTAATGTTACATTTAATAGAATTATATATATATATATACATACATACATACATACTCCCTCCGTACCATTTTATGTGAGGTAGTTTGATTCTGCACGAAGTTTAAGAGAGCAAGGAAGACGTTTAAAATTTGTGGTCCAAAATGAATTATAGAAATTTGTGTGGCTGTAAATCATTTCATTAAGGGTAAAATAGACATTTTATAGTTAAATTGTTACTTAATATAGAAATGTGTCATTCTTTTTGGGACTGACCAAAGAGGAAAGTAAGTCACATAAATTGGGACATAGGAAGTCTATATATATATATATATATTGACTTTTGTGTTTAGTTATTAAACTTCGGTTAAGTTTGAATACGTACATTGAAAATTTATTGTTAGGTGAAATAACGATAATTACGTGTTTAATAGATTATCTCTTTGTCAATTTGTTGGGCACACCTACTTTTACTAGATGTCTAGTTTCTCTCTGGTCTAGTTTTGATTTCTAACTTTTCCTCTGTCGTATATTAGTTACTTCATTTGTTTCTAATTACTTATCCACTTTTGAATTAATGCATCTATTAAGAAAATAATGATTAACGGAGTGGGTTTATCATTTTACCCTTATTAATTATGAAGTAGATGGATTAAAAATTTAAGATTTTCAAGAAGTTCTACCTTTAAAATTAATTAATTGAGGGTATAATTGGTAAAAAAAAATTGTCTTTTCTTGATTTGTCAAAATAATGAACAGGTTAAAAAGGAAAATTGGACAACTAATTAGGGATATAGGGAGTATTAACCATTTAACATAACTAAAAATATCATTCTAACATATTCACTCCGTTCAATAATAGTTGTCTACTATACTTAAAAATAGTAGTCCAACATTACTAGTCCAGTTTAGAAAATCAAGAGATAATTTACCTTTTATGTCTATTTTACCCTTGCTATTAAATACTATTCATGATCTAACACAATTCTCAAAGAATTAAATTTAATAAAGTCAAAGGATAAAATAGTAATAGGAAAAATCAGTTTCGCCAGAATAGTATTTTACCTATGTTATTTTACTTTTTTGAACATTTTTACCCTTTTAACTTTAATACCTTTTAACTAAAAAATAGAAAAAAGATCAGTTTATTTTAAAATAAAAAAAATATTATATACTTAATTTTCTGGCCAAATTTTCTAGCCATTTAGCATTACCCATAGTAATATTACCCTTATTATTTATTGTTTCTTATGGGTATGCCAAGTCAATAGTAGATAACTATTATTGGACAGATGGAGTACTTGTCAATTTTACGAAATTGAGATAGAAGTAATTAATTCTTTCATTTTTCCTTTAAGAAATTGTTTTTAAAGGTAAGCAATATTAACTACATTGCATAAAAATTATAAATTTGAAGAGTTTAAATAAGCAATTATTGATTGATGTCATGATTGTTCAATTATAACTAAGATTAGTTTAGCTTTATTTATAAGGAGAGATAAATGTTAATTTGAAAAACAACCCTTTCTATTTATGATTTTTCAAGGAACATATAAAAGAAAAACGTGATGACAAGTATGAAATATGAAATAAGGAAGTAATTTACTTAATAGGTCGAAAGAGAGAGATTCAAAAAATGATTGAAATCTTTATAACTTTGTTTAATAAGTGCACTCTATCTTCTTCTTTATTTTCCTTATGATTCCCCCCTAATTTTCTGTTCTTTTTTTCAAAATCATAAAAGAATTAATTTTGTGGCGGACAAAATAAGAATCGTATAATTCGAAAAGAAAAAAAGTTCGAAGGAAGGAGGGAACTTTTTTCTATTTTTTATTTTTCAATCCAACGTACGATATGCACTTTATAGGAAGCTTGATTACGTGAGAGTCCCGTAGCGTAGAAGGGAACTTTTTATAATGTTGTATTAGTTTTAAGTTAATATCATGTTTGATGGTTGGTCAAAATATAATTTGTTTATATATAAAATTAATATGATGTTTGATTTATAATTTATAATTTAAAATTTTGCATTAATTAATAAGTACTTCCTCCGTCCCATTTTATATGACATCCCTTTTTATAAATAGTTGGTTCATAATACTTGTCATTTCATAAAATCAATGCATAAATTAGCATATTGTTCCATTTTTACCCTTGTGAGTTATTAGCATTGAAAACATACATTTGACCATCTTAGAAAAGTTAAGTAAATGATTTATGTTCATTGGTTAAATTAATTAATTAAAATAAATTAATTCATATTCATTGATTAAAAACTTGAGTTCCAAAAAAATTAAATAAGGGTAGAAGGGTAAAGTTACATCATTTTTTAATGCAAGTCCAAAATAAAAAAATGACATATAAGTTATGAGTAAATTTATATATTATTTTATGCTTCTGAAAATAAGAAATAACTAATACTCATGCATGAATATGTAATAGTATGTAAATCACTAAACCACATAAAATAATAAATTCCTTAGTAATTAATTCCTACATTATTAATATCATCATAACTTTAATCAGCTATCAAACAATGTGCAAACTAAAAAAAAAAAAAAAAAAACTATCGGCATTGCATAAGATAGACATGTAGTCGTAGTACGTAGCCTCTGTTCTTTAGATTATTGCTAGACATATACCTCATTCGGTCTATATTAAGTGAATTGTTAAAACTTTTTTTATAGTTTAAAATAAGTGAATTATTCAAAATTTTAAAAAATTGTTGAATTTTTTTAAAAATATATTTATTCTTCATTTAAAGAGGTTCTTAACTAATTTACATTTTTTAGAAGAATAATTTTAAAATAATCAAAATGATAATAACGAAAAATAGTCTTTGATTTATGTCCTCAATTCACTTAGGGGTCGTTTGGTAGAGGTATTAGCAAAAATAATGCATGCCTTATACCCTTGTTTGGTGCATTTTTTCATGCTATGCATTAGTTACACATTATTGTGTATTGAGCAGTGTATTACTAATACCATGGATTTCTAGGTATTAGTAATGCAAATGATTTAATATATGCATTAATATGGTTAAAGACCAAATTACCCACAAAAGTATTTTTACATCTTTTCCACCATAATTGTGAAGGATACTTTTGTATTTTTATACAATGCATACTATTTTTAATATACCAAATCAAACAATGCATAAAAAATAATCTATGCATGACTAATACAAGTATAATTAATACATGCATTACTAAAACACTCTATTGGATATTATTTTTATACACTATACCAAACGACCCCTTATATAATATACAAAAATAAGAGGAAGTATTAGTTTATCACAATTTTATCCATAACTTCAAAAAAAATAAGATTCAAATTGTATTCAACACATCCATTTCAATATGGCAACTCTTTTTACTTTCGCCTCTTCAACTACAACCTCACGTTTTTCCCGCCCAAATTTCCCGGCGAGAACCACCGCCATTATTACCTGCAGCGACACCGTTAAAATCGCCAACAACAGCAAAACATTTCTGATTTCACCATTGCCGGTAGCGTCTCTGAACTCGTTACGGTGCGATCCCGGGTACTTGATTCCAAATTATCCGGTGGGCGGTAATGGCGGTGATAGCGGATTTCAGTATCTGATCAACATTTTGGGTGCGAGAGTGTATGACGTGGCACACGAATCGCCATTACAGCTCGCGTCGAAGCTTTCACAGAAGCTCGGAGTTAACGTCTGGCTTAAACGAGAGGATTTTCAACCCGTACGTTTCTCTTCTGCGCGGGTTTGGCTGAATTAAAACGGTTCAAAATTGGTTGGGTTAGACCTCATTTGTTTGCACGTAATAAAAATTTGAATTTGAATAGTTTAATTTAGACCTCAGCTCATTATGTGTGTTTTTTAAAAAATTGGTGAATTTAAAATGTGTGACAAAAAAGTTGCTTACAGAATTTCTGGAGATATTAGATATTTTTCCAATCAGATCTTGGTTATTGCATTTCTCAAGCATCCATTGTATTTCATTTATCAATTAAACACAAATAATCATTTTCTTAGAAATATCTTCGATCTAATATTTTTTTGATATAATATTTAATAACTTTTTTATTTTAAATTACGATATATCTATCAAGTTTAAAAGGAAAATAAATTATGCACATTTAGATGTTGATAAACAAACAGTCTTAATTATTCAGTACGAAGATGTGGAAACAATATCTTAATCATTCAGATATAAATTTAGATTCAGACGTTTTAATTTTAATCAAAACAAAATGAGGCCTTAGTAAATGAGTGTATTATTAACCTGCTCAAAAGTTATTGAGTTGGACTAAAATAGACTAAAAATCGGGTCAAAATTTCACTTGTTCAATTCTTACTAAGTTTTAAGTATTTTATTTATATTTTTATAGTATATAATAAAATTATATATAGATTTTTCACTGATCAACTTGAATTAGATATCAATCTAACTTTTAATGGGCTGAAATGAGCTGACCTAATACTATAAATGGACAAGCCAATAATCAGATAACGATTATAATTTCATGAACTAACTTTATCGCGTCTCGGTAAGTAACATTAATGTCCATGTACTATTTGGCAGGTCTTCTCATTTAAGCTTAGAGAAGCATACAAACTCTCAGAGGAAGAGCTGAAAAGAGGTGTCATTTGCTCATCAGCTGGGAATCATGCTCAAGGTGTTGCATTAGCTTCTCACAAACTTGGCTGCAATGCTATCATTGTCATGCCAGTTACTACACCAGAGATGAAGGTTAGAAGAAAAAAATAATGATCTCGAAATTTGTATATACAGTTTAATTTTTTGAAGAAGAGGTTTATATTTATGTTGTTTGGACTCTTTAAAAATGATGTTCACTATGGGTTACAAACATGAAACTTTGGTTTCATTTGGCTCCTTTACGGAGATAAGTTAATTTATAGATCTAAGATGTGAATAAAATTCGGAAAAAAAAAAAGATTCTCTAAGGTTAGTGTGCATGTTGGATCCTCTTAAAATATAATAAAGGAATGCTATTAAAATTAGTGCTCTTTCAACTTGGTCTCATTTGATCATTTAAATTTGTATAAAATTGAATAAGTAGATACATGAGTCCTACATGGAATAATATATATAGGACACCACGTAAGACGCAAATTGTCATGTAGGACGTGTGTGTTTCTTTATTTAATTTTATATAAGTTTAAGTGTTTACTTGTGCATAGTCAAAGTTGGAGGACATAAATGTGAGCTAAGGTCAAGTTAAAGAGCATAATTATGTATTATGCCTTTTCTTTTTAAGATATTATTTTATTATTTCAATAATTTTCGACATATCTCAAAAAGAATAATAAGAATTAGAATTAAAGAAGACATTTTGTTGAATTTTTCGTTTATGAGTCAATGCGTTGAATTTGGTGTCTTATGTACTATGAATCTAACTTAGATAAAATACAAGGGCATAATACATAAATATGACCTCTAACTTGGCTTCACTATCATTTATGCCCTACAACTTTGGATATGCACAAGTAGACGCTTAAACTTATATAAAATTAAACAAGTAGACACACGCGTCCTATGTGATATAATGGACGCATTGACACCAGATTCGGCGCATTGACACCTATGCCCTTATCTATTATCCCCTTATATTTTTCTATTCTAAACTCTGGTTTTTTTCTTCTTCATTTTACCAAATGAGCAGTGGAAATCAGTTGAGAGGTTAGGTGGTAATGTTGTTCTTATGAGAGACGCGTATGATGAATCACAAGCATACGCGAAAAAGAGGGCTGAAGAGGAAGGTCGAACATTCATCCCTCCTTTCGATCATCCAGATGTCATTGCAGGGCAAGGTACTATAGGTATGGAGATCAATCGCCAACTCAAAGATAAAATTCACGCGATATTTGTACCTGTTGGTGGAGGGGGACTTATAGCTGGTATTGCTTCATATATAAAAAGAGTTGCCCCTGATGTAAAGATTATTGGAGTTGAACCATGTGATGCAAATGCAATGGTAATGTCATTACACTATGGTCACAGAGTCATACTGGACCAAGTTGGAAATTTTGCAGATGGCGTAGCTGTTAAAGTTGTTGGTGAAGAAACTTTCCGTCTCTGTAAGGAACTAATAGACGGGGTGGTCCTAGGTAATCGCAATGCTATATGTGTATCGATAAGGTTAGCAGCCAATCTTTTGGATTACAAGTTTATAACTATGATTTTATCTGTTTGATTTTTGCCATTAGTAGTGTTGAAAACCAAATCTTTCAATGCCTTTAGTTTATGCTCTATCAACTAGAATGACCATTGGAATTTTTGTTAATATCTCTCTTTTATGCAAGTTTCATACCTGAACTATCAGGTGTTTGTGTTTACTACCTCAGTTATCACCAATTATTTATCAAAACATGCCTCAAAATTAATGAGCTAGTTGTCACGTGGATGGAATTCTATGGGCAAGTTAAGTTGTCACGCACCTTTTGACGATTGTATTCAAATACTTGGTCTACTCAGCCTTGAGGTGTGTTTTGACAAATAGTGGGTGATAAACTGATAATTTGGTAGGAAACGCAAACACTTGATAGTTCATAAATGGTGCTAGCAAAAAAGTAATACTTCAGCCTTCAGATGTGTCTTTTACCATTATCTATCATCAAAATAATCTAGAAGTAATAGATAACTGGTTTCTTATCTGAATTTTAGTTTATTAGACATGACAAAAGCTTGCTATTTCTTTTTAATAGGACATGTTTGAAGAAAAAAGGAACATATTAGAGCCTGCAGGTGCACTTGCACTTGCAGGAGCTGAAGCATACTGCAAGTACTATGGCCTCAAGGATGAAAATGTAGTAGCAATAACAAGTGGAGCCAATATAAACTTTGACAGACTAAGATTGATAAGCAAACTTGCAGATGCTGGTAGAAATCGCGAAGCTGTGCTAGCTACTTGTATGCTAGAAGAGCCCGGAAGCTTAAAAAGGTTCTGTAAACAGGTCACATAGAGCACTCAATATGCTATTTTGATCACTAAATCTCTGTAGATGGTCAGTCAACTAATAGTTACAGAAAGTCACGTTCTTTGTTGAAGAAAATTAGAATCAAGAAGAAAGGTGACTTTTTGAGACATAATAACTAATAGTTGAGTGACAATATAAGAAATCAACCCGTGTCTCTGACAAATGTGGAAAGTCAACTTGGATCATAGGTTGGACCAACGATGAAGTTTATTGAATTCAAGTATAGATATGATTCTAGAGATGAAAAAGCTCTAGTGCTTTACAGGCACGGTTCTTGATCTTTTAACGAGACGTTGGCTCATTTATCAGACTTCACTTTTTTTTTCACAAGAATATATCTGTTTTGATATGCAGGGTTGCTCATCAAACGAAATCGGAACTTGAAGCTCTGGTAGAGAAGATGAGATCAGCAAAACTCCACACTGTTAATCTTACAGATAAAGACTTGGTCAAAGATCACTCGAGACATTTGGTAACATCCTGAATTTCATCAAGTCTTTGTTACTTGTATTGTTATTTTTTGAATTGCGGAAATATTTATATCAACAAATTTCAGAATTGGGATTCTCAATCAGTAGAAAGAATATCAATCAGTCAATCTCATTCCTAACTGTTTTGAGTACATTAGCAAAGAATCAAGCTTTTGTAAAATATGGAGTTTTCATTAGGTATCGATGGCTTCATGTGTTTTGATTTCTTTTTTTCCCACTTGCTATCAATTGTGCAGACAGGCGGTAGATCAAATCTTCACAATGAGCTTCTTTGTCGATTCACTTTCCCCAAGAAGGCTGGTGCTTTGTTAAAGACTGTAGATGCTTTCAGCCCGCGTTGGAATGTAAGTTTGATCCATTATCGCGCACAGGTACCATTTAGAACCTTTAAGTTCCATTCTAGTACAAGTATCTAGTCTTTCTACTATTACTTTTGAGTAATTTGATCTACTTTTCATATTTACTTTGAAAAGGGACATATTGGTGCAAATGTTTTAGTTGGCATACAAGTTCCACAGGACGAGTTTGATGAATTCCAAGATTGCGCTCGTAGACTCGGTTATAAGTATGTTGTGAAGAATATCAAATGATGCTTTCAAGCTTATAAATAAAGATGTTGATGCCAAAATAAAGAAATGTGACCTTGGTACATATTACAAAACAATTATATATAAGCAAATTATTCATCATAGATATGGTTTCTGTTTTTTTTTTTCTTAACTTATTATGTTTCTTACAAGTTAAGAACATTGTGAATAGCCTCAACAACATTTAGCAGGAACCAATCTGAACCATGATTTGCCAGTAAAGAAACTGATATAGGAAGATTATCTTGTATACCTAGAGGTATACTAACCTGGCAAAATCCAGATACTCCAGCAATTGACAAAAGACTAAAAGCTTTAGCACGAAATCCTTCCAACGTAGTCGTCTCAGTTTTTAGTTTTGGTGGAGGTCCAGGAACAGTTGGGATTGCAAGGATTCCAGAATCCCCAAGTAGAGCAGTAAGAGCTACTAGAAGCTCAGTCTTCACAGTTCGACTCGCATCAATATCTTCATCTTTGGTAGTTTTCAACGCATCCTGTACGCGTTCTGCTATTCCAGGACCTAAACTAGGCTTCACATCACTAACCCATTCTCCGTGATTTTCTTTGAATTCATATTTCTGAAGCAACCTCATTGCAGCTGAAAGAGCTCGCAATGAGGATGGAATGTAATCATTACTGCAAGTTTCAATAGTCATGAATTTCTTCAAACTCGGAACATTTTCCTCAATGTAATCACCTATACTCACATATTTAATCATTTGATCACTTCCATATAGCTTCCTCACCGAATCACCCAGTATTTCAATCAATTGGTGATTACTCTTAGAATCCAGAAGCTTAAAACAATCTTCTGCTACTATAAATTTACTTAGACCTTTCGATTCGTGATCAGATTGAAGCAATACTCTTCCAACTTGCTTTAAAATACGAGCATCCCTCGCAAACCATCCAACTGTATCAAAACTTTGTGCCATAGGTATAACTCCATCAATTGAAACAACTCCATGAGAAGGTCGAATACCGTAAATCCCACAATACGATGCAGGAACTCTAACGCTTCCGCCAGTGTCCGTTCCTAATGCGAAATCAACAATTTTTGCACCAACAGCAACTGCAGATCCACTTGAAGATCCTCCAGGTACTCTATCTGGTGTAACAGGATTAACAGGTGTACCGTAATGAAAATTTTCGCCATTGATACTGTAAGCCATTTCATCCATTACAGTTTTACCGATACAAGTAGCACCAGATTTCAACAGAGATACTACAGTTGGTGCAGTAGATTTTGCTGCAGAATGAGTTTTTCCCCAATCTGGATTTCCAAAACCAGTAATTTGTCCTTCTAAATCAAATATGTCTTTCACAGCAAAAGTTAGACCATTGAGTTCGTCTGAATCAGAGCCAATTGGTTCTAATGTGAATCTTTTCATGAATGCTCCGCATGATTTCAATGACTCCATCTCCATCTCCATCTCCAGTTCCATTTCACCTTCACTGTTTAGGGTTTACACTAAAAAATTTCATGACAACAGACAAAATTCCAATAACACGTGTCTTACTACTATTGGCCATTCAAATACAACAAAAAGATAATGTTTGGTGTGAAATACAATGGATGGTTGAGCGCCGACTAACTATAGGGTAGGCTGGAGCGTACCTAGTGCTTCCGTTATGAATTTTGCCAAACTCAATAATTTTAATATAAATTTATTAAATATGTTTAAATTATTAAGATACTTTATTCGTTCATTTTTAATTGATATGTTGCGTTTTTTTAAAGTTAATTTGACTAATTTTTATAGTGAAATTATATTACATTAATTCAATATTTTAAATAAAAAATTTAGATATTCAAAAAATATACGAAAAATACTATAAATTATAATTTTTTGGCATATTAATATGATGAAAAAATATATCATAAAATGTTAGTCAAAGTACTTATCTTTTGACTCTAAAAAAAAAAAAGAAATCATGACAATTAAAAGTAAACAGAAATAGTAAAACTTAATAAATTAGAGGGATTAAAATCTTAGTTTCATAAATTTTAAATTGTAGTTACGCCTCCAAGAATAGGTCCTCCATTGCTATCAAGGATATGGAATTTTCCTAACAAAGACTACCTACATCCACTTGATGTAAATTTACTCTTTGTTATCTTATTTGTATTCATTCATTTCTAAGATAGAAGAACTTGGAAATTGAAGGATAACTTTATTTACATTCCCCTATTTTAGTCCAATACTATTGTACTAGCTCTTCTATCCCCCAATAAAAATTACTAGTACTAGATAGGATAAAGCATAAAAAAAATCATTGATATATGGGATAATTGAACCAACTCATCTACCACTCATTTTTTGTTAATAGATAAAACAAAATTACTACTTATTTAATTTCATTTGATATTTGATATTCGATATTCGATATTCGCTACCACTCATATTAGTGCCTACTAAATTTTATTTTGCATAAAAAAAATCTACATTGATATGATGTTTTGTATCCACTCATTTTAGTACACGTTTTAGTGTCAAGAGTATTTAGAGCCAAGTCTATTAACTGTGATTTATTGTCCTATTTGTTTGAACATCTCAAAGATACTCGGATTGTCTTGTATGGTGTTATCTTGTTCTTATTGGACCGTTTGGATTTTCTTTTACGTTTGGATTTTTTTGGGTTTAGATCTATTTTTTTAGCACGTTTTTTATTTTATTTTTAGAATAACAAAAAGTGTGAAAGATTGGTCCGGATACTAAATAAAGAGAAGCTAAAAAATTAAATAAAAATCATTTTTCTTAAAAAAAATAAAATAACAAAAAGCGTGAAAGATTGGTCCTGAAACTAATAGGATGTTTGGATTGGCTTAAAAGTTGGTCAAACCTATTTTAAGTCAGTTTTTTACTTCTACACATGTTTGACAAATATAAAAAAAATAACTTAAAATAAGTAAAAAAAAAAATGACTTAAAATAAGTTAGGAAGTATTTAGCTAGGTAAAAAATGACTTAAAATAAGTCAAAAATCAAAAGTAGGTCTCTTCCTACTTTTTATTTTTTGCTTTACACGTCATTTCAGTTTGACTTTTTATTTTTGACTTAAAAATTAGTATTATTTTAAGTCAATCCAAACGGACTCTAAATAAAGAGAAGCAAAAAAAAAAAACTTTAAAAATGTTCACAATGGGGATTCAAACCTTGGACACAAGGGTCAATTTGAGAGGAGATCTACCACTACACCATAGCTTGCTTCTTGTTCATGAAGGGGTTCAAAAGTAGTATATCTACATAAATATAAAAAATTTACCCCATATATAGTGTAATATTGACTGAGGGGGTTCGGGTGAACCCCCTGGAACCCACATGAATCCGCCCTTGGCAACTAATATGAAACTTTGTTCGCATGTCCAATAATTTTCTCATCAAACTAAGTTCCATTTTAACCATCACCTCATGGGCTTATCCAGAGATATATTATTAACTGTGTGTCACCCACATCAATTAAGAATTTATGACAAAATTTCAAAAACTTCTCTTTTTTTGTGTATGCGCCTCCAAAGCTCCGAGAAAATTAAAGGTATTAAATCGGCTCGTTGACAAGAAAAGGCATTAAGTGTGGCCTCACGCCAACACTTGTCTATCTTTTTACTCGTCTAACGTCTCGCTGAACTATTTTAGGCTAAAACAATTCAAAAATACTTTTAATATAATGTGATACATATTGTACGCTTTGAGCAAATTAGCTCACCACACAGTTTCAATTTTCTCAAAAAAAAACCTCACATCATTATGAGTGTCGATTAACTATACCTCATAAGTAGGTTCTTTTTTAAAATTATTACCAAATTAAACAACCGTCCAATATTTGTCACATAGAGATTAAGGGCATAATACTAAACATGACCTTTAACTTGGCGTCAATTAATAACCATGACCTTTAACTTTTGATGGGAACAAGTAGGCACTTAAACTTGTACAAAATTGAGCAAATAGATGCATTCGTCCTATATGGCACCCTACATGACAATTTTGTATCCTACATGGCATCCTACATATATTATGTCATGTAGGACACTTGTGTCTACTTATTCAATTTTATACAAGTTTAAGTGTCTATTTGTGCACATTCAAAGTTGGAGGGCATAGTTGTTCGTTGAAGTCAAGTTAAGGGTCATGTTTATGTATTATGCCGAGATTAAAATGACCCAAAGTTTGAATATGCAATTTGTGAGGTGATATAAGTCATCAAGTTTATAAGTCCCACTAGCTCTAAGGATTGGAACATATATTCTGGTATGGTGTTTGGGCTTCCACGTTGATGTATTAGTGGTGTCGTAGGTTGATAATTAAGAAGCTCAATTAATTTATTCACGTAGCTGCTACATTCGATTTTGTTCCAATTAATTTAGAGTTGTATTACAATCTAATAGAATTCATCTAAATACAAAAAGAATAGGAAGGCTGTATATAAGCATCCATTAACTAAACCTAACCTAATAGGAATTCATTAACTAAACCTAACCTAATAGGAATTCATTAACTAAACCTAACCTAATAGGAATCCATTAACAAAAGCCCAAACATAGTAATATATGGACTAACATCTCCTCAAACTCACAATGCAACAGCAATAAGCATTGAGAGTTTGTCACACAAAAATCAAAATCGAGACGCCGACTGCGCCTTCGTAAAAATATCAGCAATCTGCAAAGACGACGGAACAAAAGGAAACGATATGGTCCCGAGCTATAAATGATGACGGGTGAAGTGACAATCAATCTCAATGTGCTTCGTCCGCTCATGAAAAACAGAATTCTTTGTAATTTGTACTGCACTTTTGTTATCACAATGCAGGGGAGTAGACAGAGAAATGTGAACCCCCATATCTGCAAGAAGCCAATGTAACCAAACAATCTCACATGTAGTCACAGTCATAGCACGATACTCAGCCTCCGTGGAAGATCTAGAGACAACATCATGTTTCTTGCTCTTCCATGAGATTAAAGAGTCTCCAAGAAACACACAAAAACCAGTGGTGGATTTACGATCATTGCGATCCCCATCCCAATCAGCATCACTATAGGCTCGCAACTCGAGAGATAACGTCGAGGGAAACAAGAGATTCTGAAACTGAGTGCCACGAAGATATCTCAAAATACAATCTGACTCCCGATGAACAAAAGTAGGAGCAGTAATAAACTGGCTAACAACATGAACTGCATGAGCTATATCCGGGCGAGTAACAGTAAGATAAACCAAACTACCTACAACAGTCCGATAAAGACTCAGATCTGATAACGGAACACCATCACTAGGAGAGTACCGTGCATTGGTTTTAAGGGGAGTATCTACAGTCCTGTTGTCAGAAAGACGCGCCCATTTAAACAAGTCAAATATATATTTAGTTTGAGAAAGAAGATACCCTTTCTTAAACTGAGCCACCTCAATACCCAAAAAATAACGTAGCAAGCCCAAGTCCTTCATGGCAAATCGATGAGCCAAATCACGCTTCAATGACTGAATACCACCATAATTATCACCAGTAATACCTATATCATCTATATATAAGGACAGAAGAATTCTTCCTGCACTCGTACATCTAACAAACAACGCCGAATCATGATTACTCGGGACAAATCCAAGAGAACTAATCACAGTGGAAAATTTCTCAAACCAAGCACGAGGGGCTTGCTTGAGACTATATAAAGCTTTTCGAAGTCGACAAACTTCACCCGAATGGTGGTCAATACCTGGGGGAGGAGTCATATAAATTTCCTCATGGAGATCACCATTCAGAAATGCATTCTTGACGTCCATTTGAAATATCTTCCACTGTCGAACGGATGCAACAGCAATTATAGTGCGAACAGTCGTCATCTTTGCCACCGGGACAAAAGTCTCCTCATAGTCCATACCATATTTTTGTGAGTACCCTTTTGCCATAAGTCTGGCCTTGTATCGCTCAACAGACCCATCAGACTTTGTTTTTATCTTATGCACCCATCGACAGCCAATCGTATTTTTACCAGGTGGAAGGGTAACCAAATCTCATGTATGTGTCTGATAAAGAGCAGCGAGTTCCTCAGCCATAGCATTCTGCCAAAAAGGATCAGTTACAGCCTCTCGATACGACTCAGGTTCAGACAAATTATGTATGTTTGTAATAAACGAAGCAAATGAGGTTGAGTATGTAGAGTAAATGAAATCTGGTAGTTTGGTGGACTTAGAAGGACGAGTAGACCTCCTCAGAGGTGGTAGGTTTCCAGTATCAACAGGCAAAGGAGTAGACTCAGGCACAGGTGGGGCTGAAGCACTATCATCAGGTGGCATGGATGAATCTAAAACTGAAACCTCTATGTCAACGCCAAAAGGATCAATATGCTGAAGATCTGATTTTGTTACATCATGGGATTTAGCTGGAATCGAATAAAAAGAAATATGTTCCAAAAATGTGACAAGCTGTGAAACATATAATTTCTGACTTACAGTATCATAGCAACGATATCATTTCTGTCCAACACCATACCCCAAAAACACACATCTAGCTGATTTTGGCCCCAGCTTATTTCGTTCAACATGAGGACGAAGAACAAAGCAAGTACATCCAAAAACTTGTAATGTAGAATAATTCGGTAGGTGACCATATAATTTCTCAAACGGAGACATCCCTGAAGTCAATGCAGTAGGAATACGATTAATCACATATACAGCAGTTAGGACTGCTTCTCCCCAAAAAATACTAGGAACCTCTGCATATAAGAGTAAAGAGCGTGTTGTCTCAACATTATGACGGTGTTTTTTTTCTGCAACACCGTTCTGCTCAGGAGTGTCGGTACAAGATGACTGGTGTATGGTACCATCAGAGGCGAGTAACTGAGTGAAATCATTAGAGGTATATTCACCCCCTAAGTCACACCTAAAGCATTTTATTACAGCCGAATGTTGCGTTTTAACAAGGGCTCTAAAGTTACTGTAAATGCCAAAGAAATCAGATCTGTGTTTCATAAGATAAACCCAGGTATAACGAGTAAAGTCATCTATAAACGAAATATAATAGGTCGAGCCACCCTAAGTGGATATTGGCGATGGGCCCCACACATCAGAATGAATAATATCAAAATGAGCAATAGAATAAGAGACATTTTTATTAAACGGTAAAGCCAAGAATTTTGCCAGTTTACAACCACTACAATTAGAAATATCACAAGTGTTCAAATGACCCAAAGCACCAGTAGAGACTAAGAAACGTAAACTTGACACTGACACATGTCCCAAACGGGAATGCCAAAGATAAAACTGAGAAGACAAGGGACTCAAACGAAAAGACGACAAATCAATACTAGAGCGTGGCAATGACAGAAGACACTTTGAGAATCTCTAAGACATAGAGTTTCCCCAACCTACGGCCAATCCCAATCACCTTCTGAGTGTGTTGGTCCTGTACAACACAAATAGAATTAGAAAATAACACCCAATTACCAGCTTTACACAATTGACTGACCGAAGCAAGATTCAAAACAAGTTTGGAAATGTAATAAACATCAGAGAGAGCAATGTTAGAGGTAGTAACAGAACCAACGCCCTCGACTGTCACAGATGCAGCACTAGCGGACATAACAAAGATAGGTGAAATAGGGGACAAAGAATCAAAAGATGACAAATAAGGCGACATATGATGAGACGCACCAGAATCCAAAATCCACAGGGAGGACGGAATACCTGAGGGACTAGAAAAAATTGGACCTGAATGAGACATAGATGCTGACATGGCAGTAGGATTAGAGGCCATAAACTGTCTGAACTGTTCGAAAACCTGAGGATCCAACGCAGAAGGTGACATAGTGCTAACAGACTCAGTATATCTGAGATAGTGCGATGGCGGCAGTGATGGTGTGGAGGACGAACATCAAAGGAGCGTGACCCAGACTTCTGATGCCCATACTTCTGCTGCTGTCCAGATTGAGGTTATTTTGCCTTGTTAAGTAACAATGGACACTGAGCCTTCCAATGATTTTTCTGTTTGCAAAATGCACACTCATCAAATGCAATTTTAGGAGATTGTCGAGAATGTGGCGGTCTAGACTGATCAGTTGAAACAGCAAATATAACAGGAGTATTAGTTGCTTAAGACTCTTTATCCACTTGAGACTTGATACGGGTCTCTTCTGCAATCAGTTCATGAACAATAGAATCAATTGTGGGGAGAGGAGATCAATGAAGGATTATTCCGCGCAGTCCTTCAAAATCAGAACGTAATGCCATCAAAAATTGAACCAAACGTTGTTCTTCCCTCCTAGCAATGTATGGCCCAAAAGCTTTTAACTCTACAGATTCAGTAAGAGCCAATTGATCCCACAAATCGGACATTGCAGCATAGAAATCTTGAATGCTCATAGCATTCTGTTGAAGAGCACGAATATCATACTCCAACTGATACTACTTAGCAAAATTAGACTGAGTATACAGTCTCTCTAAATGATCCCAAACTTCCTTTGTTATGTCATACTTAGCCAATTGCATACCAATTGACTGAGTTACAGAATTGTTGATCCAAGTGATAACCTTAGAGTTAGCAGTTTCCCATGAGTCTACCAATAATGCAAAATCCGCAACCTTATCATCTTTAGGTTTGACTTTAACCCCAGTGACATAACTCTACATATTATTCCCGCGAAGAAAATTCTTCATGACATAACTCCAATATGCATAATTTTTACGATCTAATTGAGCATTAATGGACTGGAGGGAATCATCTTTTCGAGTCATATTGTCAAAAGAGAAGTAAACACAGCAAAACATGAACAATTCCAAAACAAAAATTAAACTACCTTAGGTTGAACCGATCTAAACAAACAACAACAGCACCAATCGAGAACTCAGCGGAAGCAGCAAATAAAAAAAAAACCTTAGTTCGATCTGCGCAACAGGTGACCGCTACCAAATCTTCAACCAACAAATCAAGAAGCATGGATCAATTCAGCTCTTGATACCATGTTAATAGAACTACTTTAATTGAAGAACAAGAGGCAAGAGTTGTATTATAATCTAATAGAATTCATTTAAATACAAAAAGAATAGGAAGGCTATATATAAGCATCCATTAACTAAACCTAACCTACTAGGAATTCATTAACTAAACCTAACCTAATAGGAATCTATTAACAAAAGCCCAAACATAGTAACATATGGACTAACATTTTTGACGATTCAACTTTCCACATAACATATTAAAAATCACAAGATTAAATGACATTTTGATACATTTTACATATTTTTAATTTTTTTTTAAAAAAAATCATGCCTTGTTAAAACAGGACAATCAAATTAAAACTGAAGAGTAATAAATCTATAGATTGGTAGGGCATGGAGATATGAGGAGTGAGCTGGTGATATTCAAGGCCAGACAAGTGAAAATTAAAGAAGTGGCAAAACATATTTAATTACTTATAACAACTTGTCTTAGTAGGTGGGGGTGGGGGAGAAAAAAAAGTGGTTCTATATGTTTGATGGGTACTTTCGACCTAATTTTTTTACATTGAACATAATAATAATTTATTATACTTTTAAAAGATATAATATATAAATATGTCATTTAACTTAGCCTCAATTTATTTTTATGCTTTCCAATTCTGGATGTTCACAAATAGACAAGTATAATGTCACGTAGGACTAATGTCTACTTGATCAACTATATACATGCAAGTTTAAGTGCTTACTCATACACACCCAAAGTTGAAGGGCATATATGTGAAATGATGTCAAGTTAAAAGGCACATTCATGTATTATGCCCTTTTTAAAATTATGGATTCAACATATAATATTTTTTGACCTTTCTTACATATACATCCATGTTCTGTATTGAAATATATATAGAGTTTGATCGAGTTTATAGTCGATACTAAGCTATATTCACTATTGGTTAAATATGTTATGACTTATGACAATACAAACAACTTATCCTTACATTTTTCACCAGCTCACTAAGCTACATCCATCATTGGTTAAATATGCTACTTATATGACTCACTTTCCTTTTTAGTTAGTCCAAAAAAGAATGACACATTTCTATATATATTAAGCAACAATTTAATTTAATATGTCTATTTTACCCTTAATAAAATGACGTATAGTCACACAAATTTCTACCATTCATTTTAGACCACAAATTTTAAAAGTCTTCCATTTTTTTTAAACTTCGTGCCGAGTCAAACCACATCATATAAAATGGGACAAAGAGATTATGACTTATGCCAATACAAACAACTTATCCTTGACATTTTCCAATGAATCGGCTCACTAAGCTACATCCACCGTTGGTTAAATATGTTATGACTTATGACAATACAAATAACTTATCCTTGATTATTTCCACCGAATCAGCTCACTAAAAAAACGAATAATGACAAACAGAAAAATACTGAGAAAATTTCAATTTATCATGTGAAAATACAACTATTTTTCTTTCTTATTAATCCACTCAAAATATATATTGAAATATATTGCCATAGAACATTTTTCAATTAATGAAAAATATATTTTTTTAATAATGACATTTACTATATAAATAAATTGATGCAAAATTTTATTTGGATGAGAATTATTATTTTTTGATATTCTCTTAAGAGAGGAATCTTGGATCGTGACAAGTAACTTTCCTGCCCCCCGGGTAGGGGGCGGGGTGGGGATGAAGACAAATTAAGAATTTAGTACGTTAATTTTGGTATCTATAGAAAAAGCCACCATAAAATATTTATAATTCTAGTATAGTATATAAATCTAATCTACTATTAATTATCTTTCTGAATCAAAGAATATTTTACAACTTGCAATATTTTAAAATTTAATTTCTGATTCTCAAAATTCTATTTTTAAATAATGAAATTTGCATTCAATCTCGTTTTGAAAATGGAGTTAAAGTTAATTTTCAGAGAATAAAATGTGAAGGATAAATGTTTTCCAAATTAATTAATACTACTATTAATAATTAATTACTTCTTAATCCACCCCTCCAGTACTGTAATCAGATTTTTTTTAACTGTATCAAGGACTATTGTAGATATCTTAATTTTTAATTTGGTCGGTCCATATCATTCCATGCAAATCCATTAATTTGTATACTATTACTTTAAATTAAAATAACACGGTTATTATTTTCTCCGTTTTATTCTATTTGATTCTTATATTAAAAAAATACTTATATATTTTAACAAATTAAGAAAAAATTATTGTTATTATTAATACTATTTTTATTATCAAACAATTATATAGATATTCATAGTCAAAAATTGTTTTTCAAAGTGTAATCAATAAGATTAATTTATAAAATAAATCATTAATAAATATTTTAGAGAAGTGTGAAATCAACATGACTCAAGTAAAATCGAATAAATTAGAAATATAAAACTATTTTTTACTTTGACCAAAGGAAAAGAGTTTGAGATTAAAATATTTTAATCATCATTAAACTTGCTTAGGCTCCAAATATACTTAAATATGTATGTTGCATGATTATAGCGGATACACTTAACAACTTTTTTTTATATTTTTAATAGCAATTAGTTTATTGATTAGTCCACTAATTCCGATCGAGGCAATATTAAAAATTGCAAATCAACCATATAATTATGATCATTAGTAGACCACGTCGTCACCACGTACGTAGGTCATAAAAATATTATTTTTACAATATATATAATCATATGGTTTGAGTTGTTTTCTGCAAACTTCAAGATTTAAGGTCCGATCTAGATACCATAAAAATATCATATTTATAGTTTTTTTTTTAGTCATTTTAGTAATGTAAGATAGATATATTATTATTTTTAATCCTATGTTATCATAAAAATATCATATTAATATTAAGGGGTCACCTTGTATAAGTCTCTTTAAAATCTATGGAAGCACTCTTTATTAAATTTCTTTTTTTATATCGAGTTGTAACTTTTAATTAAGAACGAAAAAATCATATCCATATATACATGTGCCATATTAGGTGCAAAAGGAAGTATACAATGCTACAATCTATATAAATAGGGGGGAACCATTAAAGAATGTGGTGCAGCGAATGAGATTGCTCCTCCCTTAATTAGAGATTTCAAGTTCAACTCTAATGCAACTACCGAATATTGGATGGAAAATTAATATATATATATATATATATATATATATATATATATATATATATATATATATATATATATATTGGGAAATAAAAGACAAGAATATTGATTGTGATTAGGTAGTGTGGTGTGAAAGAAAGTATATATTCGCTACAATTGAATGTATATTGGGAAATTACATGGTGTAGTGAATGAGATTGTTTATCTCTTAATTAGACTCTCAGATTCGAACTCAATTTCAACGTGACTACCAAATACCGAAATAAAAATTCAAAAAAATATATAGTGAGAAATATAAGACAAAAAATGAGATTGCTCCTATTTATCATCCATGAGTTTGGTTTTGACTTTTGAAACAACACGAAAACAAATCACACACCAATATTGAGGTTTTATTTTTTGATACTTACTTTGTACAAATATCACACACCAATATTGAGGTTTTATTTTTTGTTACTTACTTTGTACCAATTTGTTTTCTTATTAAATGCTACCTTCACCAAAATATATAAATGATGATAGAGCAAGTAGCATATAATGGTATTTATTGTTCCTAAAATGGCTATCATGGTCTGGTGGTGGACACGTAGTTTCACTACAAGTCTAGTGTTGTCAAATTTGCCATCAAGTTCTAAACTCGTGGCGTACGTAGGTATATCTTAGATATTGACGATGTCAGAATTTTCACAAAAAATAAAAGTTAAAACACAATAAGGCATAAGAATTTTCTCGAACAATGATGAAATTGATAGTTATACATCTATATATCTAAATTATCAGAGAGTTATTATATATTCTTCTGAATTTAATTTTTTTCAAATTATGCAAGAGTCGTAGGCAAAATAGTGTGATAGGCCGTTATATACTTAGGTTGGATTGTAAACTAAATATCTCTACTTACGATCTTGTCAACTTAATATTTTAACTTAATGAAACACAATTTTTTAAATACCGCTAACCAAGTATAATTAGGGTCTATCATGATTAAACTGTTTTTTATGTTTACCTACTGTGTATATATTATGATAATGCTATTGCACAGTTGAGTGCACTTATGCATTGATTTTGTGTCTATGAAGATGTATCACTCATTTTGATATTTATAAATTTATTCTTGATAGTTTATACATGTTTCTTTCATTTATAAAGTTGTCATGTTTATAGAGTTGATATTTCGCATAAGTTTTCTTAATTTATTTGATGTCTAAAACTTGCAAAAACAAATTAATCATGTCATTAGATCAAAAATAGAACAAATTTCAAAAAATACAAGTTAAAATAGCAGCTAAAATCCACAGAAACTGCATTTAGACAACAACAATAACTAGATAAAATAATTTAGGAATTTAATTAATACGTAAAAATTAAGTTCATGAAGGAAATAAAACCCTCACATAATTTAATTTAAGGAGGTAAATAATATGGAAAAATTAAGTTAAAAAAAGTAATAGAACTCTCACATATATTATTAGAAGTTTAGAGTAACTGATAATTTCATCATAATTCAATTTCAAAAATAAATATAAAGAAATAATTAAGATATTTCAAAATTAATCATAGATATATTAAAAAAATTAAGTTGACCTTAATATGTGCGCAACATAACATAATTAAATATCTAAAATGAAAATATATACCAATCAACTACAATTAATAAAGTGATAATTATATTTGTGCAGATATAAACGATACAAGTTACATGTATTATAAGAGCATGTTTGGTATTGCTCTCAAAAATTATTTATTTTTAGAATCACTTTTTTTTAAAATGTTTTTAAAAAAAACTGTTTTTTTTAAAAATAATTTGTGTTTGACTAATTCATTTGAAAAGTGCTTTTAATAAGCAAATTGCGTTTGACTAGTCCTTTTTAAAAACCGCTTTTGAGAGTCAAATTACGAAAAATGATAAGTATCAATATACTTTTAATACTAAGATTATTTTTATAGAGAGAAGTTAATTTAAATATCTATTACAAAAAAATTATTAAAATTTTATTTTAATTAAATTAAAATGTACATATTCAAATTTTCAATCAATAGAATACATACAAACATACATAAATAAATAAATTAAATATAATATAATATGAACATTATGATTTAAATATAATTAAAAATATTAAGCAAAATAAATTTAAAGCATTCCACAAATTAAACACCATATACTAAAAATTCTCCACAAAAATAATAATAATAAAGTCCTTCATATTTTTAATCCTACAAAAATATTTTTGTTACCTTTATTTCTAACTCTATAAAATAAAATGTAAAATAATATATAAAATATATAATAATAATATATAAACATAAAATAAAAAAAAATATCATATAAAAATAAAAAATAAAAAATAAAATTATTGAATGAAACATAACCAAACTTATGAGATATGTTAATTAATTAATAATAGATATATTGGTAAATATGTATATATGAAAGAAATATTTTAGTCTTCAAAAAAGTAATTCTCTACTTTTATTCTGTCTTTTTTAAGAAGCAGAAATTTTTAACTTCTTTCAACAACAAAAAAACTGCTTCTACTTTTATTTGAAAGCAGTTTTAAGAATTTGCCGAACATTTAATTTTTTTTTAAAAATGTTTTTTTCATAAAAAAAGAAGAAACGTTTTTGGCCTCCCAACAACAATATCAAACATGCTCTAAAATTGATGTAAATATCGAGTGTGAATAAGTTAGGAAAGACTAAGTTAAAAGTTTGTTCGTTCAATTTATCTATGTTATTTTTAAAGGTATGAAGGTCCATCATGATGGAAAATTATGAAAAATTAATGTTGATCGGCTTTCTTTTCCGTGCACGTGAAAAAGAAGTCCTAAAATGTATGATTAAAGAAAACAATTGGGGTGATGTGTAGTTTAATTGTTGATTGAACTCTATAAATAAATCTATGAGACCTCACGTAGATACAAAAACTACAAACGTAACCAAACAGACTTCGAATTCAAACTTAATTAGCTAATTAAAATAGAGAAAATGGTTGAATGATCTCCTAATTTATTAGTCAATTTCCAACTACACGCCAAGGCTTCACTAAGGTCCTATAAGGTTTGAAATTTCCTCTCCATGTTGATGTCCATATATAATATAAGTTATTTCCTCTTCAACTTAAAAATATAAAATAGCAGAAAATGTACACCCTTTATTTTCCTCCTCCCTCCGAGAAGAAGAATCATAAAAATACTTTTCTCCTCTCCATCACTAGATCTGCCCCCTTAAGATTAAAAAAAATTGTCAATTTTCACTCACTTGGATCACCATAACTATGTGTTCTTTTGCTAATAGAATAAGCTAAGCAAAAATGAATCTTTGAAAAATTAATTCTTGAAATAGTTAAAAGTGAAGTACTAAGAAAAATCATTTCTGGATGTACAAAAATTACTTGTCATTGGAGGTGTAGAAGAAAGATTGATATGCAATTGAATCATACATATTATTGGTTAGTTTGAAATTTTAAGTTTCATCCTAACTTAAAGAGAAAAGTAAAGAAAGTGGGCTCACTGGATCTAAAATATGAAGAAAAATAAAAGTGATGGAGTGGTCGCCCGTGTATATCTGGTTAATAACAAAAGATCAGTATTTAAGGGTTATAAAATATTGAACATAAAAGGTTCAAGGGTAATAGGACCCATGAAGTATTAGTATGTCGTTGAGAATTGACTAACAGGTTGGGGGTAATTTGGCCATTTTCTCAATCAAAATATTTTCAAACTTCTAAAACTCTAATTTATTTATTATTCATTGTGTCAATTTGTTTTTCTTACTCCCCCCCCCCCCCCCCCGAGAAACGAAATTATCTTTATTTTTAAAAAAAAAAAAAAAAGCTCTTTAATTCTAACTTTTCATATGACATTTTTAAAGCTACAAACTTAAACAATATTTTAATAAATTCCCCGTATCTTTAGTTTTAAAATAAAAATGTTCCCTTGATATTTTGTGCATGGCCGTTGGACTTGCCTCATGAGTTCGAGAATATGTAGGATCACATCATTTCTCACGATTTTTCTTTAGAGTTTCACATGAATAGATATTTACAATTATAAAAAAAGTTTATTATTTTTATTTCAATTTACATGACATAATTGAAATTTTGAGATTCAAATTAAACTGATTCTTTTCGTTTGTAAAAAAAGATCAAGTAAGACACAATAGACTATAAGTACTACTTGAAATATAATATTTATTTATACCATTTAAATAGATATAGCATGTATTTTAACTTCAATTGCTAATTTTGGTTATTTTATTCTTTTATGTATATACTCCCTCCATTCCTATTTAGTTGTCCATATTTCCTCTTTTAGTTGTCCCTATTTAATTGTCCATTTTGACAAATCAAGAAAGGATAACAATTTTTTTTCCTATTATACTCTTATTTAAACTTCTTGAAAATTTCTAGTAAGCTGTAATTCATCCTTTTTGGAACTAGACAATACATTTATTATGCTTGGGGAGTTACACAGTCCTTTAAGGTACCCATAAAGCATTTTGTTAGTTTATGAGTAAAAATTTTGAACAATTTTTTTACTAAAAAAATGGACAAAAATAAAGTTGAAGTTTCAACTAATACTCCTATCAAAGTAGAAGGCCCACTTATATTGATTAAAGATCCAAAAATTATTGAAGTCAAAAATTTAAAAAGGAAAGATGAAGATCGAATAGAAGCATTTGAAGATTCAAAGGGAAAAATTAAGCATATTGCAGCAGGCAAAATCGATTTGAACAAATTTTCTGAAGAAGGAGAAGAGATATTTGATGATCCAGAATTACAAAAAACATTTGGTAAAATGTTGAAAATATTACTTCCGAAATTTTACTAAGAGAAAATGAGTTTTCTGTAGGCATAATAATTTCGTTCATTCTCTGTTCCAATTACATTATGGCTACGAGCCATGAACTTTTGATCTTTATATTGAATGTATTTCCGTAGATGAATGAAATTTTTTTTCTTTCGTTTGTTTCTTTTCTTTTCTTTTTTACAATCAGTGGTCTATATTTATTGTACATATACTGCTAGGTTCCATGATGGACAGTCCAAACAAGTTCAGGGTCAAAATTTTAGCAGTTGGTAAGCCATAACAAAGCCTTAAAATTATACTCCAAAAATGATTCTCCTTGAGCAAAGCAGGAAGGGAACTTCTAACCAAATCTAAATCACCCCATCTGATTGAATATGTCAACAATCATCGCAGCCAGGACAGGAGGCTGACTGAACACATGAAACATAAGATACAATAAGAATTTGCATAGCATGAAAGAAAAAATAGATGACACTGAATTTCTCATATAACAGTAACTTTAATGTAACTAACTGGGAAGACGATTCATTACATCATTTATTAATTTAGAATCACACTTTAAACTAATAGGTAGTTGCCCTGTTCTTTGTAATATTTCTTTCTTAATATGCGGAATATTGTACTTATTAGAATCTCCAATTCGCATAATTTCTTCCATACACGATTGTAGTGTCAGAAAAATGCAATTGGACATATGTGCCGGGAAAACTTCATAAGCATTGGTAACGACACTAATAAGCTCGTCAATATTTTTCGAAGCCTCTTGGTGTTGTAAGGTTTGAATAGCACTAAAAAATCTCAAATCCAAAACATTCATATCAGGAGAATTCGGTGATTGACACATTAGGCGGATGTCAAATCCATCTTGTGAAGCTAGCTGTCGAAATTCTTCATCTTTTATTTTGAATATATATTAGATGAGTAAAGTCGTCACTTGGCCATTTTTCCTTTATAGAAGGAATAACCTTATCAATTAAAAATGACCGTATGATGTCCCTATTCACTACACTTATTGGTTTTGTCTCTAGCGTTCCTACAGGACGATTAACACTGCCTCTTTGTGCTTCCTCTTGTATAACAAAGGGCCATATACCAATTTTTCCACAGAACAACACATTTCCTAAAGTATCAATCCGTGGCCGAGCTAAAGCGACTAAAAACATTATTTTAAGTCTATAATTGCTACTTTTGCAACTTTGCAACGGCTCTTCTTCACTTGGGAGCATGTAGTAAGTCTCCTTCTTTTTAGTCATGTAGAACCATTTTTCATCAATATGCACAATATTGTACATATCAATGAAACTTGGGTCATCTGGAATGCTATCGCGATCAACCATTGACAAGCAGAATTGTAGTCGAGATATCTTATTTTGCTTAGTCAAAAAAGGTTTTATAGTATTTGAGTGCCTTTGTATCTCTTTTCCTTTCAAACATCTACCCAATGTAATTTTGTTTACATCTAATGAGCAAGCAAGAGTCCGGAGAGTTGTCCTCTTTCTAAGAGGGATTTCTCGAAAATGATTCACGTCAATTTCAATCCTTTTACGACCACAATTTTTTGCTTTTCTCCGGGATACATCATTTTGTGTACCATAACCTGATTGCTTCCAAATGCGATAAACTGTTCGCAATGATACTGAAAAATGTGATGCTACCATTTTCCGTACTCCTTATCCCAATTTGCCGTTCACACTCTTTGCGAGTAGCATTTCGTACAATGCTATATGTTTATCATTGCTTAATTCTCTTGGTGTACTTGATGATTGTGACGACTCTTCATCATCACTATCATTACTATTTGTATGATTTTAATATTTTTAAGAAAAAAGAGCACAAATATACACATTAGAGACAATTCACTTCATAAAAGACATACTAAAACAAATAAACTAACATTAGTTGATAAGTTTAGAGCATTTTTTTCATTTATTTAAATCTGCCATTTTTTATATGTAAATCTGTCCATTAGATAATTAAGACATAATATACATTTTTGTAAAAGATTGTTTAATCTTTTCTGTGCTATGTGATTGTCCAAATACGAAAACTGTCATTTTTGATATGTAAATGAATAGAGGGAGTATTTAAAAAACATTAAAAAAATTGGAAAAAAAATATATTGTATGCATACCAATGTTTATATGTGGCTCTTCATGTGTTGTTTGTGGTCCTGAATCAAATGGTATATCATCTTCTGCAAATAGCTCAGTATTTAGATCAAACAAAATTTGATTGACTGAAGAAGGCTCATCTATTGAATTACTTGAATTAAAATTAGGACTAGGTAATGAATCAACAATAATATTGAGATCGGGTATATATTGTGCAACACCGTAAGAATCATCCACTTCAACAGAAATATTTAAATCTATTCCATTCATTGAACTTGATTTATTTTGTCTTGTATCCATTGGTTGTTTGATTTCTCATTTCATTGAAGCATTTTTTTATAACAAAATATTTTGGTGGGAAATTTTTAAATGTTACAAAAAATTGTAAAAGTGCATGTTGTTTCCCTCCAATATATTTCACTTGAATTCAAAAAAGTTGTTGTAATTTTGAAGTGAAAAATTGTCATAAATAAAGTAAATAAACTTCTGAACTTCCCAGCATTGATTAGTTATCTTGAGTGAATTTATTTTGGAATTGTAAATTGTACTATAAGGGTAAAATTGTAACTTTACTATGCTAATCATTGTTGCTTTAATCTGTTTGTCATTTATAAAGTGGACAACTAAATAGGGATGAAGGGAGTAATTTTTATTGATTGACGCAAGGCACACATGCAAAATACATACACTAAACTAGTATTACCTTAAAAATATGAAGGTTCTTAAAAATGTTGATTAAACTTTTTGCCCTTTATTAAAAAACTTTACAATAGATAAAATTATCATTTATTATTTTCGTCAAATTATTATTTAATTATCTTTACAATATTTAACATTAAGTAGTCATAAAATATATGATAAGAAGTCCTTAATGGAAGTCTCTTCCACCAACACTTTGTCTTCCACATCCTTAAAGCACTTCACTTGATTCAAGTCGCAAGCCTTTCTCGTTCTTGCTTTCGTAAGCCTATACAAGTTTTTATCCCCACTTTTATCTCCTAGCTCGGCATACAAAAGCTCGAAAGTTGTCATCTTAATAATTGTCATACAAATTATTAGTATTGAATTATTTTTTTATTTTATTTAAAAGTTATGTTTGACTATACAAATTACTAGATATAACTTGAAACTATATTTTTAATTCAAAAAACAACTTAAAACTTGCTAAATCACTTTTTTACTTTTGAAGTTGTAATTGAATACTTCAAAGTTCAAACACAAACAATATTATGAAATATGATTTTATTTTCAATTTCAATTCCCTAAATTCTACATAAATTTTAAAAATATTTAAAATTTAGGGGTAAGGTACAAGTACTCCCTAAACTGTGACAAAAATTTCAAAGACACACATTAACTATACTAAGGTCATTTTTACCCCGTGGATTCATTTTCTTTTTTTTGTAATTTTTTACACCTTTTTGGCTTACGTGGCATCCAAATATCTCTCACGCGCCTCAATTGTGTAGAATCACAGAGTGTGCCAAGTAAGCAAAAAAATATACAAAATTACAAAAAAAAAAAAGAGTTCGGAGGTAATAAGACTTTAGTTTAATTAAGATATGTCTTTAGAATTTTTATCATAGTCTAGGGAGATACTTCTGCCTTATCCCTAAAATCTATAGCAAAACGCCTTTAAAGTCAATTTCACAAATGTCTTAGAAATTTACCAAAGTCCCTTGAAAAGAATAGGAAACTTTAGTGAAGTTACAATTTTGATACTTTTGTCGTTTCGAAGTAGGGCCTGCTTGGATTGGCTTTTGGCTTATGACTTATAAGCCAAAAGCCATAAGTTAGGATTTCTAACTTATGACTTTTGACTTATTTTTATTATTTTGGCTTTAAAATAAGTGCTTATAAGCACTTTTTAATTTTACCCAAACACTTCAAAACTGCTTAAAAGCACCTAAAATAAGTCAATCCAAATGGGCACTAAGTCATGTTTTAGAGCCTATTTTATAATTTTTTGTCTTGTAAATTAAAAACTTCAATTATGATTTTTAATTTATTTTTATTTTTTGGGCTTTAAAGTGCTTTAAAATATTTTTTTAAATTTTATTTATACGTTATAGAAGTACTTAAAAAGTTTTTTTTGACTTAAAAAATTTAAACTAAGTCAATTTAAAATAAGGAGTATTTCATGTCATCAATATCTTTTCAATTTTAATCTTACTTAAACTTTAAAAAATTACATAACCAAAAACTACTAAATAAAACTACTACTAATATCTTTTTAAAGAGATATTCACCTATTGTCTTGAAGATCGAAGAGCCACGTGGATTGGGGAATTAACTGAGTAAACTTTATAGTAATTGCTGAGAATCTTAGATGTATTGCTGATTTAAAATTTAAAATTGTATTTAGACATATATTTTATTTGAATTTAAAAAAAAATTGTTAGTGAAAATATCCACAAAAAAAAAAAATTGAATTTAAAGTTTTTTCGATGACAAATTTTTCAAATCTAATTCAAAAGTTATGACGAAAAAGATACTTTAATTTATTTTTTTCAAAATACATAATCAAATACTCCGTATTAATTAAGAGTATCTTTAAATTATTTTAATCCGATAATATAGCATCGAATCAGTCATTCTTTCAAATAACGTGAACTTCTAAGTCAAATATATTTCCTTGTATATCCTCAACTCTCCATAATATTTTGTATTAAATTATTGTCTGATAATGTTTTTCCAAAAATTTCATCAATTAACTGAAAATGATAATCTTTAGATCATTATTTAAAAGGATTTTTTTTTTTTTAAAAAAAAGTCAATTACTCAAAAAATATTATTTTAAACAACAATTGGAAAAATATGGTGTGGAAATTACTCTAAAAGTTGAATTCACTTAAAATTAGAGGCGGAGTCAGGATTAGAAATTTGGAGATTCTCAATTTTATGACAGAAGAGAAAAATATTGTAAAACATGTTTCCTTAAAAAAATAATATTTATACCACTCATTAGAAGTAGAGCCGTCAATATGGGCTAGGCCTGTTGGGCCGGCCTAGCCTAACCCGGAATTTGATAGGACTGGACTATGATTTTTGGGGCCCATTTAAGAAAAATGTTTTTTAGCCCGGCTTGAATAAGTCTGTCGATTTGTGGGGATTGAGAAATATGGATAGGGCCGGCCCGTGGGCCAAATAAAAATTAATTAAAAAAATAAAAATAAAATAGAGTATTAAAAATAATAGGAGTCTACACTCAAAATCCATTTAAAATTTGAAATATTTACAATTTAAATACAAATTATGTTTATAAAATATGTACTCTGTAAAACAAAGTTCCTAAAATTTCTAGGGAATCACTACATAGGCGATTGCCTATGGAATATTATCATAGTTTTTGTGTTTTATTATGATCATTGGAAAATAATTATGTTAATATTTCTATTTAGTTTTTTATGTTTTTACTTGAAATCAAACTTAATAAATATTGTATAGATAATTTTATTTGTGTATTTGATTAACAAGTAGTAACACTAGTCGATATTTATGATAACATTTTTAAATTATAATTTAATTTAAAAAATTTATAAAAAATATTTTTTTAAGAAAAGAGGGCTAGCCAGGCAAAGCCTGTAGCCCACACACTTGTGGGCTGGGCTAACCATTTTCTAGCCCACATAAAAAATGGGCTAGCCTGACCTGGCCGTCAAATTGCAAAGCCTGTATGGATTAGCCCAGATGGGGTGTGCTAGCCCATATTGACAGCTCTAATTAGAAGTTAATGTACATATATATTTATTCAATTCTCTAATACAAATACAGTTGCTACTAAAATATTAGTGAACTCGTTCAAACCACTAACCCCACCTAGCTCCGCTTGTGCTCCTAATCCTTCATCCAATAATAAAAGAAAAAAAATAAAAACTCAATATGACAGAAAAAAGTTGAAATGAATTGCATATAATTTTCCTAACAACCTACTTGTAGTTTCCTTTTTTGTCTTTTTTTTTTTTCTTTCTTTTTGGTCTCAACAGTTTTAAGTCAAGGCCGACAAGTTTCTTACAACCTTCCCACCATATTCAAAAATATTACTCCGCCTCATTTCATGTGACTTTTTTTAAAAAATAAATAAATTATTTTATATAATTGAAAGTAATTTAAAAAATTATTTTTATTTTAATTCATAATAAAATATTTTAGATCCACATAATTTTTTTAAATTATCGTACCAATTATTAAGTTAAATAGTAGCATATAAAATAGAACAAAGAAAGTCAAGGTAAAATAAGCACAAATGGAACACAGCATATTTTTATTAGTGGTTGTTAAAATTTTGAGTACATATTCTAATAAATCAATTATATCGTGTTAGTTTATCTGACACTATTTGATAAAAGATTTTGTAGTGTTAAGCTACTAATTGACTTATACAAGTATTATTATTACTTAAAGAGAATATAACAAAATAATAATAAAATTGTAGTAATTAATTTTATAGGTAGAAGTTAGATTAATTAAAATTAAATTTAAATAACTAATTAAGTAAAAGAAAAAAAAGTGGGAGCTACCAGGAAGATGTTAAAGAAAAAAAATACTAATCTAAAAAGCTTAAATAAATAAATAAATAAAATAAAACAGTATTAGAAATGCAAGTCAAATGCTGAAGACTGAAGACTGTCTACGTGGAATGAATTTGGGCTGTGGACGCGATGTTGACTTATAAATGCTTGATCAAATCAAGTACTCCCTCCGTCCCATTTTGATATTTTTTGGGATTTTGAGATTTAAATATATCTATTTTTATCGTAATTTTTCACAAATCTTTTAAATATTTTGAGTTATTAATTATTGTGATTTATAGTACGTTTTATGTAACTTACAAATATATAAATTTCATTCAAAAAAATTAAAAATTTCATGCATAAATTTTCAGTAAAACTTAAACTGTTTGACTCTCGAAAAACATAAAATGCCACATAAATTGGAACAAAGAGACTTAGGGAGTATACTCCTCATTTACTTTTATTTGTTACAGATTGATTTAGAACATCCATAAAAAAATTAATTATTGATATATATTTTTTACCATATTATTTCTATTAATTGATGTTTAGTATTAACTCTTGAAAAATAATTTGAAGAATAATATTTAATGCTAAGGCTAAAATATGGAGAAAAATTTTAACTATTTTTTTTCTTGATATTTCTAATAAGTAAAAATGAAAATATATTTTATAAATAAGTGACAAGTAAAAATGAACGGATGGAGTATTTATTATGTTTGTGCTTTTTCTTTTAATTTTTTCAAGTCGGGATGTATGGAAAATAATTTTTCATTCTTTAAAGTAATAAGACATATTTATAAAATTGTATTGAGTATATTATTATTAGCTCATTATTTTTTTTACCGTCAACATTTGATATTCTCATAATTACTTCAATAATCCATTAAATGTTTTGATATAATATACCGCAAAACTTCAGAAAGAAGGACATAATCTAACAATGAGTTAAGTAAAACTAATTAGTAATTTTAAGAAGTTTGTTTAGAACTATTAAGAGTAAATAATAGCAATTGCATTCGCTCAATAAAGATGTTTGAGAGTTGTATTTATTAAACAAATTGAGCATTCTAATTATAATTCATAATTACTTTATGGGGGGGGGGGGTCATGATTAGTACTAGTTTAATTCATTATTGTCGAGATAATAATTTATTTTTCACATTTATTGTATAAAATATATGTGATTATTGATAGACAGAAGATTAATCATATATCTATTTTCAGATATTAACAAAAGTGTTACATATGCCAATTTCTTTGTTACGTAAAGGTTTTCTTTTTTAATTAAAGTTGAATGAATTATTTCATAAGTTGAAAAATACGACAACATGTTATTGTTTTTCCTGCTTAAATGATAATGATGCAAATTGCATATGTAGAAAGATAAGTTAGAAAATAATTGAAGAATACGGCAAAAATATCATATATATTTTTCTTGCTTAAATGATAATGATGCAAATATAAAAAGTTAAGCTAGAAAAATTAAAGAATACTACAAAATATCATATTTTCTTCCCTGCTTAAATTTTAACGATACAACTGTAGAAAGTTGAGTTAGAAAATAATTGAAGAATATGGCAAATTTTTTCCATGCTTAAATGATAATGATGAAAATAGAAAAAGTTAACTTAGAAAAATAATTGAGGAATACGATATAATATTATTATTTTTACCTGCTTAAATGATAAATGACAGAAAAACGGAAAGCTTCTATATAATAGAGAATTTCATCACGCAGAAGAGAAATAAAACTAGAAAGATCTTCAAATTCTCAACTCATGCATTAAATTAAGAAATTATATGAAAATTACTCAACCAATAATATAATTATAGAAAATCATCAAATTAATTAAATTTCTAATTCTCAAATTTCCCCACTTTCACTAAATATTCTAAAAATCATTTTGGCCAGACCTGAAACTGTCCAATTCCACATTCAAAATTAAAAGAAAATATTTAATTAAAATTGAATGACTTTGTAGTTAGAAAACTTAATTGATGAATTTTTCGTATTAATCAACCAACCTTAAATTGATTATTACAATTCTATGTCCGTGACAAATTCAAATGTTACTTTCTTGATATATTATTCTATGAAAGAATAAAAGAAAAACTAATTCTTAAAATTTGGGTTTTTAAAATCGTAAATTTTGAAATTGAAAATTGTACTTGGATATATATTGAGAAAAAGTTTATTTTTCTCAACGGACATAGACAGACTTTTAAAATATAAAATATAAAATATTCAGAAGACAAATTTTCAAAATCTAATTTAAAATATATGGTCAAGCACCAACTTAATATCATCAAATCTCTCATTTTCTCCCTGTAGTTTTTGAAATTGAAAATTGTATTTGGATATATATTGAGCAAAAGTTCATTTTTCCCAATGGACATATAATTTTTAAAATATGAAATATTTTGAAGACAAATTTTCAAAATATAATCTAAAATATATGATCAAATGCTAACTTAATATCATCGAACCCCTCATTTTCTCCCCGTAATTTTTTAAATTGAAAATTGCATTCGTACATACATTGAGAAAAAGTTCATTTTTCCCAATGGACATAGACTAATTTTTAAAATATGAAATATTTTGAAAACAGATTTTGAAAATCTAATCTAAAATATATGATCAAATGCTAACTTAATATTATCAAATCTCTCATCCCTCCCTCCCCCCCCCCCCCTCCCCATTTTAATTAGCGGCTCAACAACCCAAAAGTATCAAATCTTATATAAAATATATGATCAAATACTAACTTAATTTCATCAAATTTCTCATCCCACTTTCCCACACCCAATTTTAATTAACGTCTCAACAACCCAAAAAGCACTAAACCTCATCAAATCTAATTTAAAATATTTGATCAAATTCCAACTTAATTTCATCAAGACCCCTCATCCCCTTCCCTTTTAATTAGTGTCTCAACAATCCAAAAAGCACGAAACCTCATCAAATTTTAGATCAAATGCTAATTTAGTTTGATCAAATCCCCCGCCCCCCCGCCCTGAATTTTAATTAATGTCTTAAAACCCCAAAAGCATCATACATCATCAAATTTGATCTAAAATATATAATCAAACTTAACTTAATTTCATCAAATTCTTCGCCGTCACCCCATAACTAATATACATCAAATGCTAACTTAATTTCGTCAAATTTCTCAACCTCCCCCCCCCCCTCCCACCCAACAATTTTATTTAGAGTCTCAACAACCCAAAAGCACCAAACCTTTTGCCAAATCCACCAACCCCCCTAAAAAAACTTCTTGAAAGTCATGTTGCATCCTTCCTTTCCCCCACGTTGTCCACATATCTCAACCGCAAATTCCACTCTTAATCAAACGGTCCATATAATTCCCTATGTCCACCTACCAAGAAATATTCACATAATTCATCAAACGGCTCATTTTAATTAATCATTTTAAATGGACCCCTTATCAACTCACCTACCAAATATTACACCCATTCATCCCCCCGCCCCTCCCTTCTATTTATACCTCAATTCACTTCTTCAATAATCAGGATCTTTCTACCCATCCTCACATTTAATTACATCATTCTCTCTTCAACAATCTTTGCTCTATACAAATTTCTTCAACCTTTTCACTAAACCAACCAACCCTTTACATTTTCTTGGACCATTTCACCAAAAAAAAAAACAACCCCTTTACCTTTTCTTGAATTTTTTCACAACCCTTTTCATTTTCTTGAGTCTTTTCACCAAAAAAAAACAACCCCTTTATATTTTCTTGAATCTTTTCACAGAAAAATCCAATTTTTTTACCTAAAAATCCAATCTTTATACGTTTTCTTGAAAAAAAATGGCTGGTGTTATTGATGGTCATCAAGATTTGGACTTTTGCATCAAAGTGGATCCATTGAACTGGGAAATGGCAGCAGAGTCATTGAGGGGTAGCCATTTAGATGAAGTGAAGAAGATGGTGGCAGAGTTTAGGAAGCCAGTTGTGAAACTTGGTGGTGAAACATTGACAGTTGCACAAGTTGCTTCAATAGCTGCAAAGGTTAATGTTGAAAATGTGAAAGTGGAGCTTTCTGAGGATGCTAGGGCTGGTGTTAACGCTAGTAGTGATTGGGTTATGGAAAGTATGAGCAAAGGGACTGATAGCTATGGTGTTACTACTGGTTTTGGTGCTACATCTCATAGGAGAACCAAAAATGGTGGTGCTTTACAAAAGGAACTTATTAGGTAAACCATTTTCTATCTAACTTGCTTTGCTTTTAGATCATCAACATATATGAGATGTGTACTTGGCTCGTTTCAATTTATGTGAACCTATTTAATGCGTATTTTAAGAAGTACGGAGTATTAAGTTTGAAAAGTTCTATAATCATATAAATACTACTATAATTTGTTCATTTCAATTTGTTTATCTAGTCGAACTTGATATAGAGTTTAAGAAAATAAAAAAAAGACATATTTGTGGTCTTGAGCTAAAAATATTTTTGAATGTACTAAAGTGTTTTTCAATCTTGTGGTCTTAATGGGAAAAATTGAAATTAAAATGATGAAATGTTTTGTTAGCCTATTAGGATAGGTGAGATTTATATTTAAACTGTCTTTATTATGGAGATCCTGTTTATTTATACGAACTTTGTAGTAATCTATAGTTTCGGTACAGTAGGAAGAAGGGATGAATAATTCACTATTTTTTTTTGCTATAAGTTTATGTCTTTTTAAGTAATAGTAGCTGCCTAAATATTCTTTAGGAAAAAATTCTAGTGTAAAATAAAGAAAATAGGTAGGTGGACTTTTATATAGGGTAAAAAAAGTGTTAACTTCTAAGGTGTTATTTAGTGGTCAACAAAATGGAACTGAACACTATGTGAGACTAAGAAATAAACTTTTGTAGCCATAGAAAAATTTAGGTGAGATTTATTTTCTTTTTTCTAAAAAGGGGTTAGTGTGACGTATAATTTTGTCGGCACATGTAAATAGTTCATTTTTTACTATATTTTTGGTGAGTTTCAGTGATATCACTGTTATGCCATGTGCTCCTTCTTACATTAGATTTTTTTACTTTATAAATGACAAGTTCCAACAATTTTTTTCACTTGTCTTTAAAAAAGAAGTAGAAGAGATGTCCTAATAATGGCTCTTATCACATTATTCTTGATGAGCATAATAATGACTCACATTTTTCAAGTGTTTTTTTTATTCTGACATAAGGCCCATTCCTCTCTTTTTACTATGAAATAATAATTCCAATCACATATGACATGTTGTTGTGGGGCATATCTGATTTTTGATGTAATTGGTTTTGGCAGATTCTTGAATGCTGGAGTTTTTGGTAATGGTACTGAGTCATGTCACACATTGCCACAATCAAGCACAAGGGCAGCCATGCTTGTTAGGATCAATACTCTTCTTCAAGGGTACTCTGGCATCAGATTTGAAATCTTGGAAGCTATCACTAAGTTGATTAACCACAATGTCACTCCATGTTTGCCTCTTCGTGGCACAATCACCGCGTCGGGTGATCTTGTTCCCTTGTCCTACATTGCTGGATTGCTCACTGGCAGGCCTAATTCCAAGGCTGTTGGACCTAATGGTGAGACGTTGAATGCTGAGGAAGCGTTCCGTGTTGCTGGAGTTAATGGTGGATTTTTTGAGCTGCAGCCTAAGGAAGGACTTGCTCTTGTGAATGGTACTGCTGTTGGTTCTGGTTTGGCTTCGATTGTGTTGTTTGATGCTAATGTGCTCGCGGTATTTTCTGAAGTTCTCTCGGCTATTTTTGCTGAGGTGATGAATGGAAAGCCCGAGTTCACTGATCATTTGACGCATAAATTGAAGCATCATCCTGGACAAATTGAGGCTGCTGCAATTATGGAACACATTTTGGATGGGAGTGCTTATGTGAAGGCAGCTCAGAAGCTCCATGAAATGGATCCTTTGCAGACACCAAAGCAAGATCGTTATGCTCTTAGAACGTCACCACAATGGCTTGGCCCTCAGATTGAAGTTATTCGTTCTGCAACCAAGATGATCGAGAGGGAGATTAATTCAGTGAACGACAACCCCTTGATCGATGTTTCAAGAAACAAGGCTTTACATGGTGGCAATTTCCAGGGCACTCCAATTGGTGTCTCTATGGACAATGCTAGATTAGCCCTTGCATCAATAGGGAAATTGATGTTTGCACAATTCTCCGAGCTTGTCAACGATTACTACAACAATGGGCTGCCATCTAATCTGACTGCAGGTAGGAATCCAAGCTTGGACTACGGTTTCAAGGGATCTGAGATTGCTATGGCTTCATACTGTTCGGAGCTTCAATTCTTGGCAAATCCAGTGACTAACCACGTACAAAGCGCGGAGCAACACAACCAAGATGTGAACTCCTTGGGCTTAATCTCAGCAAGAAAAACAGCTGAAGCAGTGGACATCTTGAAGCTAATGTCATCCACATACCTAGTGGCACTTTGCCAAGCTATAGACCTGAGGCATTTGGAAGAGAATTTGAGAAATGCTGTCAAGAATACGGTGAGCCAAGTAGCTAAGAGGACCTTGACAATGGGTGCCAACGGAGAACTTCATCCATCAAGATTCTGCGAGAAAGACTTGCTCCGCATTGTGGACAGGGAATACCTCTTCGCCTATGCTGATGACCCCTGCAGTGCTAACTACCCACTGATGCAGAAACTGAGACAAGTTCTCGTAGACCACGCCTTGCAAAACGGTGAAAATGAGAAGAACGCAAGCAGCTCAATCTTTCAAAAGATTGTAGCTTTTGAAGAAGAGTTGAAGTCTGTTTTACCAAAAGAAGTCGAGAGTGCCAGAGTCGCGTTGGAAAGTGGAAACCCCGCGATTGCAAACAGGATCAACGAATGCAGATCATACCCCCTCTACAAGTTCGTTAGGGAGGAGCTCGGGACGGAATTGTTGACAGGAGAAAGAGTAAGGTCACCTGGTGAAGAATGTGACAAGGTGTTCACAGCAATGTGCAATGGACAAATCATTGATTCATTGTTAGAATGCCTTAAGGAATGGAATGGTGCTCCACTTCCAATCTGTTAGAAGTGAAGCAACAGGTTTTATTATGTTAATGTTTGTCAATTACTTTGCTATTTTTGAATTATTTTTTACATTTACTTTTGGAGTTGAAACTAAATATGAACTCTCTTGAATATGTTGGTTTGTTGCTATATATTATAAGTCTCTTTTTTTTCAATGAAAATAAAAGAAAAGTGACCTTGTGCTTTTATGTACCGTTCCTTATATTTTTTTTTCTTCCTATTGTAAGGGTCTTGTAATTTAGTCATATAAAAATCACTTTTCAAGATGAAAATCAGTTTTTCAACTCTAGCAGAAAATGTGATTCTTTTATAAAAACATTGAGAAGTGTAATATCGTGGTTCATTCACTATCTGAACTTTCATCTTATAGGTAATGGTTCAATTCCCTATCTTGTTATCATATTTCCTATCAGGTATTTCTGAATTGCGAAAGAGAGAATTATACCCATTTCAAGATAGATTGGCGAATTATTGATCAAATTAAATTTAAACTAATATAGTCATATATAGGTAATGGAGAGCCATAAAATTGAATTACGTGGGATGCATGTGCCCAAGGAAAATCGTGGAGCCACTCATTAATAGTAATAGAATTGTGCGCAAAGTTTTCATCTCAATCAATATAATTGAAATGTCATGGATTTGACATGTCACTTCGAAAGAGTAACATAAAGCTTAGAATTGGAGTGTAGTTAATACTTTCCTTTCAATTTTTTTCCTCTTTCGATATATCACGAGTGAATTATTCGGTGGATTGAATTTTACTTAAAATGTTTTTCAAATTCATAACTCTTTCTGGTTATATTAAGGGTAAGGCAATAACTTTTTTGTAGAAGTTTAATGTACGTGTATTGCACATATGTCTCACATTAATCAATAAAATTATATTTAAAAATAATAAAAATATTTTAAAAAAAACAACCAAAAATAATATATGAAAATTTAAAAAGTTATTTAAAAAACGTGAAACTTTTTTTTTTTTTTATATTTTAAATTCTTTTATTTATTTAGTTTGTTTACCATAATTTAAGTAAGATTTTTATAAGGTAAAATTATTGATATTAAAGTCTTAAATGTTACTAGTACTTTTAATATGGTTCAAAATTTAAGAAATAAAATTTTATTAAATTCTAAAGTACTAAATATTAGAAGTTCTTACCTATTACAAATAGATAAAAAATTAATAAATATAACTTTAATTAATTTCAAAATTTTAAATATTATGATAGATTTTAATAGCTAGTTTAGTTTATGTTCATTGCACATTTATGTAGATTTAGAATCTACAAATCTCAAACTTCTTGAAATAATCAAGGGTATATTTAAACTATTTTGAATAGTATAGTGTATATTCGACCCTTTTATGTATATATATTTTTTTCTGGCAAAACACATGAGTGTGTTATTTATTTGATTTTAGTTGTCATTTATATCCTTCAACTTTGGATATTCATAAAGCACAAAAAAAAAATTAAATTTATATAGAATTAAACAAGTAGATATATGCGTCTTACATGACAATTTGCTTGAGATATGCTTGAACTAATTTGTATTATGCCATGCAGAACGCATGCATATACTTATTTAATTGTATACATGTTTAAGTGTATACAGTTGAACTTGAAGCATGATATGCCATATTTATGTATTATATAATTTTTTTCTAAAAATAATGGTTGGTGAAAGGACCCCACCCAAATGAAGTGGAACCTACCAATATTGAACTTCGAGATGTGAAAAGCCTAATGTCACGTTGGGTTAGGTACTTTTATTTTAATTTCCAAAATAATAGTATTAAAAAAGTACCACATCAATTATCAATTACTTAATAAAATCATGAATTTAAGTTTTCCCGAATAACAATTTTTCATTATTTTAGTGTAATTTGACGGAACTTAATCAAATTTATTATCTTTACTTATAATACAATTTGATCTAATTATAAAATAATCACTTAATTATATCTTTTTCAAATGAGTAACTTATTCGTAAATAAGTCTAATATTCGCAAATGTTAGTGGACATATGTTGTATTTTTTTTTTTTTTATATATGATAATATTTAACTAAATACAAAATTTAAGAATAACAACAAAACTTCATAGTGAATAAAATGAAACATTTAATATTAAATATAAAAATATGTATGTTTTTTTAATATTTGGATCGAATAAAAAGAAAAGTAGCGGGATACTTAATTGAATATTATTAATTATAAAAAAATAATATTATTAATTATTATTTGGCAAGTCATTAACCAATTTATTAGCACTAATGTGTGTATTTATTTAGAATTAATTAAAATTTGACAATAAAATAAATGGTGTCACTATCATTTACCCACTAATTCACCAACACCCGACTCCGCTGCTGTATATAACGAGTTCACATACCTAAAGCCGAATTTGCATCTAATTTGAGATCTGAAACAAACTCCAAAAACGCAGAAATATCATATCAAAAATGGAGTATGAAGGAATTCTCTTGGGTATGGGCAATCCATTGCTCGATATCTCAGCTGTTATCGATCAAGATTTCCTAAACAAGTAACTAATTTATCACATTTTTTTCGCATTTTTAGCTAATCTAAACTGTTTAGTTTTGTGCTGTGTAGTTTGATTTCATAGATCTGGTGAATGCTCGATGTTTATTTACATTCTTTACACTTATTGTTGGATTTTGAATTTGAATCTTCAGTATTCGTCGTATTATACATTGTTTTTAGCTTTAGAGTAAAGTTGTATAATAGCTTTTAAAATTCATTAGTTGTACCTGGATTTGGATGTAAAATCATGTTCTTATTTGAATGATATGTTTTTTTTTGTTTTTTAATCTCAGGTATGACATCAAGATGAACAATGCTATTCTTGCTGAGGATAAGCACTTGCCTATGTAAGTTACAGTGTTGTTTTTCATTTTAGCTTCGATGTGTTTATCCGCATTTTATAGCTTAGGATATGAGATTGTATTTTGTGTTGTACTAATTAGTTTTTTTCGTTCGTTTTGATAAGTTCGCCTCTGTAATTAGTTTATTATAGTTGGATTGATGCTCGCACGTACATGTGAGTGATAATTCAGCTGATTGGGTCCAGAGGTAGTGAGTTGCGGAATTGGTTCTTTTTCTGACTGTCATTTGGGTACCGTTGTTGGCATAGCTTGCTGTTGATTAGGCTAGTTATTTATGTGCTGTGTAAAACACTAGAGAACAGGTCTAGTTCCTTTCTAATAGGGAAAAAAAAGAGAACTTTATTCGGGAATAATAAGTGACCATGTGTAAGATAGATGGAATATACCATGTTTCAGAGTCATTAATAATGTACTTATGGATAAGAATGATTTGCAAGTTGATTCGAGCAATGAGGATTTTATTCTAAATTATTTATTGAAGATTGATTATAATATTTCTTGCAGTTACCTGATTTCATGTGTAAAATAATAAACGGCTTGCCTCTGTGCTTATCCGTGTTGAATAATTTTTTAACACCATGTCGAATAAGCTAAAAATAATACAAAGCGGCTTAAAAATCCTGTTGTGAATCGATCTGTGCTCATTTTATTTCTAATTCAAATCTCTACTCAATTTGGAAGTTATAGATAGTATCACCTCACATTATTATCGAATATGCAGATACAAATTGTACACACCATGTTATTGTGGGAAACTAGGTGCCATGGTTTCTTGACGATTCACTTTAAATTACCCTATCATCACAACTTTCGAATATGACTTGTCAAAAACCAATTAACTTCGCATGTGAAATCACAAATGCATTGTCCAAAAAATCAGTATATTTCTTCTATGGATAGGCTTCATAAGTGCATGCCTGGTTACAATACACTCTCATTCAAAAGATTACTTGTAGTCTTGTACAGATATTTTTCTGGTTAGAGTTAATCTTGTTCCTGGTCAGTATGAATTGTTTCTTTTAATGACGGGCCTATTACTTTTTTGATATTAAAGGTGAAGTCTTTGCCTTGCTGAATAGTTGTATGTTTGGAGTACAAACATGAATAGAGTAGTCACTAGAACTTGTTGTGCTGAAGAATTAGTTGGGTCCTGTGCCTTAAACAAGGAATATGCTTTGTTAATTCAAAGTGCTGATGAATAATTTTATATCCTAGGTATGAAGAAATGACATCCAAGTATAATGTTGACTTCATTGCTGGAGGTAAACTGCCATCACTTGATCGGTATTGAATGATATTTTGCATTGAAGATAGCAGGACACACTAAACACGTTGTCTTTACAATTCTGAATTGCAGGTGCAACTCAAAATTCAATCAGAGTAGCTCAGGTGTGTTGTCATTTTGTTTTTCCCTTGGTACTTGCAATCTTACATGGCCTATTTAGTCCAGCAGAATAACTTTTCATTTTCATTTGCAGTGGATGCTTCAAATTCCAGGTGCAACAAGTTACATGGGCTCTATCGGGAAGGACAAGTTTGGGGAGGAGATGAAGAAAAACGCGCAAGATGCTGGTGTTAATGTAAATTCCTGGTCTCTTTTCTCCTTGTCTGCTTTTTTCTTTTCTTCTTTTTCCCGGGGTGGGGGCGTTGGTTTAGTATTAATACTTTCAGATTTATCAACTCATCGTTTTGCCTTGGTCTTGCTATCATTTGGAGTGATAACATGGTAAAGAGACTTTAATTTCTGTGATCTCTACACATGGGTGTATTTAGGTTCACTACTATGAGGATGAGAGTCCAACAGGTACTTGTGCTGTCTGTGTGCTTGACGGCGAAAGGTTAGTCTGGAGCAATTTGCTTTTTGTTTTACCTCCTTTTTGTCTTACAATTAATCTCTTAGCTTATTAGGAGGGTGAAGAAGAAAAAAATTATTTTTCAATTAGAAAAAGTTTAAAACATGATAAACTCATCTTTCTCAAGATTCAAATGCTTCTTATGAAATGATGTTTGGAAACAAAATTTTCCAGGTCGCTGGTTGCAAACTTATCAGCTGCTAACTGCTACAAGGTTGACCATTTGAAACGCTCAGAGAACTGGGCTTTGGGTAGGAATCCTTAATCCTGTTTTTTTTTCCACGCAAATCTGTAATTTTCATGGTAAACTAATTTTTATGTGTATACAGTGGAGAAGGCCAAGTATTATTACATCGCTGGATTCTTTCTCACCGTTTCTCCAGAATCTATTCAGCTGGTTGCTGAACATGCAGCTGCTAAGAACAAGGTCTTACTGTTGACATTGTTTGTGTTTGACCGCTTTTTGTAGTGTTAAATTGAACGATCATATAATTTCCTAATTGCTGCAGGTTTTCTCAATGAACCTTTCAGCACCATTTATCTGTGAGTTCTTCAAGGATCAGCAAGAGAAAGTGCTGCCGTAAGACCAATGTCCCACCTATTTAAGGTTACTTACTGTAGAAGATACTGATTAGGACTTGCATCTCTTGTTTTCAGGTATATGGACTTCGTCTTTGGTAATGAGACAGAAGCAAGAACCTTCTCTAGAGTTCATGGCTGGGAGGTAATGGATGACTAACTACAACATTCTCATAGTTATTTGGGTTTGTGTTGTATAAGCTAACTTATGCTGTAATGACCAGACTGATAATGTTGAAGAAATAGCTTTGAAGATCTCCCAATGGCCAAAGGCATCAGGAACACGCAAGAGAATCACTGTCATTACCCAGGGTGCTGATCCAGTTGTTGTGGCTGAGGATGGGAAGGTGAAGCAGTTCCCAGTAATTCTATTGCCAAAAGAGAAACTTGTCGACACCAATGGTGCTGGTATGTGGTTTATATTAGTGTTGCTTTTGGATTAATTTCATGCAGTCATTGAACTTTATTTCATTATAACAATCAAGTCACAAGACTTTTTTTGGCGACAATAAAGTAACTAAATTGAATACACTATAAGTTACAAAGCTGTATGTTTTGTGACTTTATTGATAATGTAAACGAAAAGTAGTCTTGTGACTTTACTATTATAGTGGGTTAAGTTACTTCAATGTCACAAGATAGTTTTATGACTTAATTTGTTATTGTGGAAAATGTTCAAGTGACCATACAAGAAATTAACCATTGCTTTGATATGCTGTCGTATTTGCGTTTGTACTGATAAAACTACAACCAGTAACGCATTTAACAAGCTCTAAGTTTTTTATCTAGAAAATTCAGACGACAAAGTGGGTAGGAACCTGAATCCTAAATTTGCGGACTTCTCATTGACTAAAAAGAGAAGAAGAGATGTTTTTTGAACCTACTTTCATAAAGTTTTACAAGTTTTTTGGAAACGTGAAGTGTTGTACCAATTCTTACAGTTAATCACAAAATTTATAAAATATAACACTTCCTAACTGCCTCTTGTTACCTTCTCAGTAATATATTTCTTCCGCTAGAGTAAAATCAACTAGCATGACTTGGTTGTATTGTGTCCCATGATGCATGAAATGCATTAATGATTTATCATGTACACACCCTGTTCTATAGTGCATTTGCTTGGTAAACAAATCAAGAAATTTCATAATTTGTGTTTAAACTTTTGTAGGGGATGCATTTGTTGGAGGATTCCTTGCACAATTGGTCCAAGAAAAACCTATTGCAGATTGTGTAAAAGCAGGATGTTATGCATCAAATGTCATCATCCAAAGGCCTGGTTGCACATACCCCGAGAAGCCCGATTTTTGAATGGGGGATTTCCCTCTTGTGGGCTTTGCCATTATCTTACTCCAGTTAATCAGAAATATTTTCTGGTTCTTTTAGTATTTTTGATTGAGTTATGCCAGTTGCTAATGGTATATCCATATCCTAATTCTCATCTCATATATTGTAAGGGATTTTATTATGTTTTTTCTCCATCATTTGAGAATAACATTATATTGTAATTGTGTTTTATTGCAATTACGATGGTTCTATAGTTTTCATTCGTAATAAGAAAGTGTGTTAGGCTAGTTTGTTTCATTTACTGCCCTTCGTTTTTATATCATGGAAAAGAGGTAGCTAGATGCCTCCAACGCCTATAAATAGAAGCTTCTTTTGGTCTCTATTTGGCAAAGGATACAAGTCTTGTCGAATTGGCAAAACATGGTAATATAACTATCTTGTTAAATCGTTCACAAATTTTTTGAATTGCAACACTTAATGTTGTTCAGCTTAGAGGAATTAAATCGTTCTCAAATACATTCATGCTTATACTGAGTGTAACAATGTGATCCCTCATTTTGAGTATTGTCTTTTAATTCATGTTTAGTTACTTGATATTACTCCCTCTGTTCATCTTTCCTTGTTCAGTATTGATAAATTATCTCTTGATTTTTCAAAATGGACATTTATTTGTAGTCTAGTGAGATAAGTAAAAGTGAACGAAGGAAATACTATTTAGGACTTGTTTGTGTGGTTCGGTTTGAGTGTAACAACTAACAACCCGACCCCACATTTTGTACATTTGTGTTTCAAATCACGTTTTGAGACTTTGAAAAAGCTTTAGTTTTCACTCTCAACAACTAAAGTGATAGTGGATCTGAAAACTCTAAAGCCCTGACCTTAACATTTACCTAAGACTCTACAAACACACATGCAATTGCAACCTAAATATATCTCATTCAAATCATTGTGATCTTTTAAATACATGAAAGATGTATAACAAGTTCATGATACAACAACTCAACAAATACTGTATAAGCATCAATTCACACTAGAAATGACGACATAGACTGAAAACATACAAGTTAAAAATTGTGATGATAGACTGACATTACTGCACAAAATTTCACATATGCCACTGAGTGACTTGATGAGTGGAATGTCCAACATCGGTGAATGAATTGGAATCTTGACTCGTGATAAGAATTGAGCAATCTTTCTCCATTTGAGCTAAGCTTATAGGGTACGAGTTATGCCCAAGACCTAATTTTACATAGTATCATAGCCTTGCTCAATGTGCCTCCCTAGGAAATTGAATAATTGTGTGGGTGGAAACATCCCCGATCCATGAATGTGCACGTACTGGATCAGACAATGAAATCTTTGATAGAGTTTATTCGGATCCAGACACGAGGGGTGATGAATGAAATGTCCCACATTAGTAAATGAATGGCATTCTGGGCTCCTTATAATGCTTAGCCAATCCTCCTCCCTTCGAGCTATAGCTTTTGGAGGTGTGACTTAGACGCAAAGCCTAATTTGACTCTATTCTAAATGAATTTACGGGCTTTAATTTCTTGCCTTAGGAAGTAATGCTTTTAAGATACATAGGTAATGAATATACATACGATATGTTATAATAGACTTAATAGATGCCAACATTCTATCTATGAGTTGAACATCATGAATTAATGAAATTTAATCACAAGTTATATATATGATTTCAACATCAAAAACATATAGAGATACGTCTATTTTTTGGAGATGTGGCACATCTTATAACACTTACAAATATGTTTTCATCACAAGGGATCCATAATTTTGACTCAACATGATTGTAATCATAAAAATCTTCTTGTGCTTGATCTAACAATGCTTTGAGTAGTGGATGCTTGAGCAAACTAATTTTGATTACAAATCTCTTTTGGTATTTTCCTACATACACCACCAAGTGACCCTTTGGAACATCTCTAGGGATATTATTATCTTCTTGTACAAATGGCCATTTTGTCCACCTACAACATTTGTCACAATTTGTTGCACAAGTTATCACTTTTGTGCCCATCTTTTGGCATGCCTTGACAAATTTTCCATCCATCATTTTGATAATGTATCCTTTTTTTTTGTAAAGAGAGTATAGAAGAAGAGGAGATAATGGTGTTTATATGGAAGTGAGATATATGTGTGTGTGTATATATATATATATATATATATATAAGAGCCAATCTTTTTGGGATCACTAAAAGGTCAACATACTGTTGAGTAATTGAGATTTGAGAGAGAGGCAAAGCATGTGTGATTGATATTATGAGGGGTTGGAAAAAAATAATTCCAGCATAAAATAACACACAGATCAATATAACGATGTTTATTTGAGAATGAGAAACGATAAATAAACATCTTCATTATAAGTTTTGCATTGTCTAGTTAGTTGTACGAGAAAAATAATTAATCTCTGCAAAACTATATGCAATCCTTTGATGATATGTATGTCTATTAACAATATAGGGATAAAAATATTTAAAGACCAAAAAAAAAAAAAAGATAAATTAAAGTAAGTAATCATGACATAACATTTTCATGTATTAGTATTCACCTTATATTCACTCTCGATTTATTTTACTTGTCATATTTGTTATTTTGCATGTCATTAAAGAAACGTATTATTCTTTAAACTCAATTTAATATTATATTTGTTTCAGAATAATCGTTTTGCTTCTCGAGAATAATTAGTAAGTTGACCAAACTACCCCTAACCGTAGGTCAAGGTGGTTCTTTAACAGTACGTAGTCATGTACTTCTAGATACGATAATGTACGAACAGGCATTTTTTATGAATAAAGAATAATGTGCATTTTGTAAATTATCAAAAAATTGCACTAGTTTTTTTTATTTTCATCTTTATTTCTGATAGGCTTTTTTTTTTTTTTTTTTTATAATTAGTGAAGTGCTGAAAATTTAATTTTAGACCCCGCAGATGGAAAAACAAAGTCGATAAGATATGAAAGATGAAATCATGAGATAAGTTTCTTGGGCAAAGTGCATAGCCCATCTCCCACTTATATAATTGTTGTCACAATTCATAAGTAATTAAAAATAATAATTAGAGGAGTGGGAAGTGGGGGCTTGAAATCTAGAATTGAGTCATGTTCCTCTATTATTTCACATTGATTAAAAAAAAAAGTTAGACTAGAAAAAAATGTCGGTAATATTATAATTTGTGAATAAAATTTTATATTAGAAATTGATTAAAGAATGTAAGTTATTAGCAAATTGTCATGGACCAGAACTATACTTGACCCCCTTCAATTGGTCTGGTGAGTAACTCCTTCGAGGCCTCACATCGTTGGATCAGACATGGTTCTGAGATCACGCAAAATTAGGTTTTGAGTCTAATTTACACTCTCAAATACTAGCTTAAAGAGAGAAAGTTTGTCCAAGATTTATAAGGAGCTTAGGGCTCTCGTTTGACACCGAAATTCCATTTCATACATAAGGTATTAGGAATATTTTTAATAGCTTGAAGTGATTGAACACCTTTTTCATTAGCCAGTTCAAACTACGCTAAAATATAAATGGAAACATTATTGATTCTCCTCAAGAATGAAGTGGAGTAGGGTGAGAAAAAAATACTTGATCATATTACAACATGTTAAGAGTTTCTTTGAATTGACTTAACCAAACCGCAAACTCCATAACAAGGCTAGTTTGTCTTGGAAGGATGATTAATAATAATCATCCAATTAATTAGAGCACTAGATTATAATTAACTGAGTGGTGGTGACATTAGCATATTCCATGTTGAAAAGATAAAAATTGAACCAATCTTTTATAATTATCATTTGACCTTTTAAGTTTCTACACTAAGTAATTTTTTATTTAGCATGTACATTATTTTTATGCTAGTGTGTTTATCCTTTCATCTTTAATTTTGCATAGAACAACCCATTATACACTCAAAGTGCCTTCTGCCGGACAGTGGTAAAGGCACCTCATTTTTTCTAACACTTATTAATATATATATATATATATATATACACTCTTTTCGTTTTATTTTACGTGGTACCATTTGATTTGACACAATGTTTAAAAAAGAAAAAAAGACTTTTGAAATTTATAGTCTAAATCAATTTTTAAATATTTATACGACTGAGAATCATTTTATTAAGGATACAAAAACAATTATAAAACTTATAATAATGTGATTTTTTTTTTTTAAACGAACAAAAAAAAAAAAGACATAAAATGTACCAAGTTTTAGTATATGCATAATTTAGGACTTTATTTTTTTGGTTAGTGTGAATATTGGGGAACTTTTTTTGGCAATGTAAAGCTGCAGTATTTTTGCATTTATCCAAAAGGCAAAAAGCACTTCATTTAGTGGATATACCTGCAGCTTCCTGCTTCTGTGTTTTTTTTTAAAAAAAAATAAAATTTGGTGACGGTCATTATAGTCTAATTTATTTTATTTTAATTTTTTTAAAAAAACATCACTTAAAAAAGAAAAAAGAGAACAGTGTGGGTAGAAAGGATGGGCTTCAAAAGCTTGTTGTATTTGAATGTTTTTTCAATAATAATAATAATATTCCTTAATGTCGCAGCAAAATGGAGTTTACTAGCATTCTTTCTTTCTTTTTTTCTATCAACATCTAATTATCATGAGAATGAGAATGATACGATATATAGAGTGAAATTTCATAAGTGTGATCAGAGAAGAGTAGAGTGTATGTAAATTGTAGTAACGAAGTCAGAAATTTTATTAAGGATGTCTAAGATTTAAAAAATATGTATGAAAAATAATTTCTGACCTATATACTACATACAATTTTTTATATGCATAATATAAGTTTTTGACTAAGGGTATCTGACCGGACACCCTGAGTTATATGTGGCTATGCCACTTGCAAACTGTACTCCTGCCTCGTGGAGGTAGAGAAGTTGGTTTCCGAATTACAAGTTTAAGTACATAAAATAGGAGGGTATTACATTTCCAAAAAAAGAATGAAAAAGGGGAGCTTGATCTTTGTTTTTGAAAGCATTATATGAAGGAAAGAATATTGGTCATGTATTACAAAAATAATGAAATGATTAATATTTGCATGGTGTCTGTCTTACTACCTACAGGCATAATATTCTTGCAACATATCACAAAAATGTGACGTCTTAATCAAGGAAACCTTGGCTGTTATCATTAAGGAAATTTCTTCGAAATTCCATGTTTTGTACTACAAAAACAACTATTTTCTAGACTATTCCATAATGTTCTTTTGGGAAAAAAAACTTGTTTATTTTTCTTTCCAAAACTTCACTATTTTCTTTGTATAAGTTGAAGTAGGACTAGTATGGTAAAATGACCACATGTAAAAAGAGCAGTCTGGTGCATTTAACTCACTATGCACGGGTTTTAAGAAAGAATTAAGCCACAATGATAAATTATATATAATCTTATCTTGCATTTCTACATAAGATTGTTTCCACTGCTCGAATCATGACCTCATTATCATATGACATATTATTGGGCTAAAGACTAAATAGTGAGTTCTTGACAATTAGAAACTATTGCCTTGCCATTCATAATTACTACTAATTGACATCCAGTAGCACGTGAAGAAACTCAAAATTCAACTCCCAACAGAAAGTTTGGAACAGTTGAGTAGTATGCAGGTGCATTCAGAGTTGTATGCGTCTATGGGGTGTGGGGGTAGTAAACTACATCAAATGACCTAGAAAATGAATGATCTTGAACTTTTAAACCACATTTATTTCATGCATAAACCTACAAGGTCAAATGACAAACTTGTTTAACTCATGTTTTGTCATAGGACAAGCAAGATCAAAAGTTCAAAATCACCCACCAACAAGGGTTGTAATTGAGTAATAAGTATTCATTTTGTCATTAACCAAAGGTCTCAAATTCAAGTCAACCTGAGTATAAAATCACCTTTATTATAGAGCGTTTAACCCCAGATGTGGAACTTCCCGACGCAAATCCAATGTGCGTACCAAACACCGGACCACATCCAAGTCATTCGTGTAAATCACCTTGGTGGGGGGGGGGGGGGATTGAAACATCGATTAAGTAGGGATGAGCACATGAAGTTAGGGACCTACCACCAAAAGCCCACGGGGAGGAGATCACAACATTATATTGCAAAGAGGGGGTGTATATAGGTAGGTTTGGTTTGATTTTTCATTAAAAAAAAACCTAAATCAATTATGTTGGTTTATTAAATCTAAAAATCAAATCAAAACTATGCAAAGTCGTTTTTTGGGATTCGATTTTAATCGGTTCTTTCGGTTTTTTTCGGTTTTTTCAGTTTTCTACAACTGTACGGTGTTTGAAAATGTGATCAAATATATTTTCACTTACCTATGTGATAAGCTAAACTTAAGAAATGTTAAATGAATAGAAATTTTTGTAAAAAGGGTAAAATTCACATGAGTATAAAATATATATTTTTGAAATATCAATGCTCATTATGTTAAATTAATAAGATTAAAGAATACAATCAAACTGAATACAAAACGAAATATTTACAAAGTAAATTGTTAACTTCGAATTGAAAAACTATAACAATATAATTGTAACTTCGGATCTTAATACAAAATAAAATATTTACAAATTTTACAAGCCCAAATTTGAAATAAAATATATAAACATTAAAAACTATAAACTAACTAAAAATCTATTAACAAAGTAGATTATAAATAACATTTTTTATCTATAAATAAAATAAAAGTATATATATAATATTTACAAAATTTTACAAGCCCAAATTTGAAATAAAATATATAAACATTGAAAACTATAAACTAACTAAAAATATATGGGAAAAAGGACAAATATACTCCCAAATTATCATAAATGGTGCGTCAATACCCTTCGTTATACTTTCGGGTTGTGTATATCCTTACCGTCAATATTTTGGAACGTATATACCTTTAAAATAAACGAAGGGACACGTGTCATGATCTTAATGGTTTATAGATAAAATAAAATTATATATATATATATATATATATATATATATATATATATATATATATATATATATATATATATATATATATATTATGTCGGTTTGATTTGAGTTCAGTTTGACTTATTTTCTTTTAATACCAAACCAAATCAAGAGTGGTCGATTTTTTTTTCAACCGCCAAACCAACCAAACCAAACTACAAATCATTTTTTTTTTCAATTTGATTTGATTTGTCGGTTCGATCTGACTTTACGGTTTGACTTGTACATCCCTACTTCTAGCAATGATTTGATAAGACAGACTCTGTACACTTGCATTGCACGTGCATTTTCTTATCTGGCACCCAGCCCACAATATCTTCCAATACTAAACTATTTTCTTCCACAATGTTATAATTTTGACAAGAGATTAAAAAACCTTTTGTTGGGGATGAAATTTACAATTACCACATTGGCAAAAGGAATAGCATAGAGTTCAACTCTTTCCTGTTTCATTGACAGTATCAGCAAAACCTGCATTGTGGCATTACAGGAGAAACTAAAACTGGACCAGAGCTACTCCCCATCCTTGAACATACACAAAAGCAAAGACAAAATACCATTTTAAATCTCAGTGCACAGATAGATATTCAAGACTGTCCTTGTGCCTGTTTTTCTCCAGTTGAGTCTCCATTAGCAGCCAAGCCTCTGATTTTTACATCATAAAATACTTCTTCAACTTTCCTCAGGTCATATTTCATACCTGCACAAAACAACAGACTTCAACTTCATAGAAAAACATGATTCAGAAAGTCAAATAGAAGAAGCACTAAAACCAAGAACCCATTTTGATTCAAAATCATAAAAGAAAATTTAATCTGAAGGAAAAGGAAAAATACAAGTTATGATTACTTGCATAGAGAATGAATGCAATCTTCTTAGAGATAAAGAGTTAATCTGTATATTAGGCAACTTCTTGCCTTACATAGAGTCGAAGAAAGGTGGGAGAATTCAGTGGTCCTTCAGCCAGGAAAAGAAAAAGGAATAATGCACATTCTGTCATACGATCAAGGGCAGTAACCTAAAATTCTGGATTGATCAGGCCTAGTTCTAACATGCATTCAGGCACTGGTTTATTGTGGAAGATACTTTTTTGGGAGGTGAAGATGATCGGTCTAGCTTCAATGCTATTTACTAATTACCCTCTTTAGTGAAACAGTCAAAATATTCACTTATTTCCATATGAAAATTAGTTTATTGCTCAAGCTGGAAAAGTTAGACTGACTGGTTTTGGAAAATAATGCATTTCTTTGGTTGGTAAAAAAGTATACACAATTTATGCATGTTGGACAATTTGTCTGATATTCTTTTTCTTCTTCAGACCAGACAACTTATATTTTAGTTCTCTCTCAAGTCCTCCAGTTTTGATTTAAACCACAAAGTTACCCTACATCGAGCTGGGGATCTATCGGAAACCGCTTCTCTACCTCCAAGGTGGGGGAGGGGGGAGGGGGGGGGGGGAGGAAGGTCTGCATACAAGACTAGATTTTATTATTTCAGATTTAATAATATTTTCCTTCGTGTTTCATTTCACACGTTACAAGAGCAAATTTTAATTGAAGATACTTTGAAATCTTAGTGATCTAAATATGCAATTTATAAGGATCTTATCTATAAATCAAGGAGAAGAAGGACAATCTAATGTTATATGGAATTGCAAGCTCACCATCAAACTTTTTGCGCAAGAAATCATTTCTGAGATTAAGCATGCGAAATGCTGCATGAAGATCTGTCAAGAACTTCAAAACCTTCCGTGGGCAATCATAATCCCCAGCTGTCACTTGGTTCACCACATATCTAGGCTGCAACACCATTACCACATGATTCATCAATCCAACAACAAATATTATCAATAGCTCTTTCTAATTAGTTTGGCTAAGAATCCATTACTTGAAAATTTTGCACATCAATAGCATTATGACATTCACAGCTAGCCAAAACCAACTTCCAGAAATGCTTTAATTTCATGGATTACCACATGAGAAGAAGGAACTCAAAACAACCTTAGGCATATTCCTCTATACATTATTTTTCACACAAGCGGAGCTTTGAGTCAAAACCATGACTGAGCCACCAAGATTAAGTTAGTCATATAAAACAGAAAATCAAATATATTCTGGGTTCTAGTTTTTGTGCTTACCAACTCATTGGACATGAAACAAATACCTGCCAAAAAAAAAGTATTAGCACCTCCAAAAAAAATTGAATCAAACAATACAACAATGGCTGCATATTGCATAATGAATTCCTTAAAACATGTGGTAGATAGAGCCTCAAACCAACAGAACCAAATAATCTCCTACGCTTTTAATTATCCTTGAAACATTTCCAATAGAATAACAAGAAGTTTACCTATCAAAAAAGAAAAAGAGCAAGTTTTATACCACATATTTCTGGAAATTTAGAGACACTCACCAATAAGATAGTCATCAACATCAAGTCCAAATTCTGTTGGTGTCACTACAAAGTAGACAAGTATGAAAAGTTAAAAACTTAAAATATTCTCTAATCCAACCAAAAGTTAAACACTTAGATCAAAACTGATAGAAATAAACATGACGTACTTTTTAAACTAATAAGAGTCTATTCACCTCAAAAGGCAAGGAAGAATTTTTCTGCAGAAGCAGCAAATTTAAGAGATTATTTTTGCTTTCAGTTTTCAATTGGCTTTTGCTTTTAAGAGGTTAACACTCCCTCATTAGCATTTTTTTTTTTTTTTTGAGAAGGGGCTCCCTCATTAGCATTTGCTATCAGAGAATTCAAATATAGAATTTCTGAATCGATCCCCATAAAGAAAGGTGATAATTGTCCAAGAACTGTAGAAGGTGCAAAGAGAGGCATCACCAGGCACTACAGCAAGGGTGAGTGAGCATTTGATCATCCCTGCTTCCCAGGATAATTTGAAATTTCCTTGTCAACATTCACTATTTAACACTAAATGTTCAAAGATATATCATTTGAGTTCACATTAAATTGGTTAAGAAAGTAAATTATAAGATAGGGAAAGATAATGAGAAATATGAAGTTTCCTTAGAGCGCCATGGGGTAAAAAGAAACAATATTGGCAATTCAAATGAAATATTGACACTCCAAATATGATGAGAACAGCTAAATATCACAAGAAAAACAAATGCTGCAGGCTTGCACCCGATGCGACTAGTGTAGATTATTAAATAATTATATTATACTAAAAAATACCAACGCCTTTTTCCCTAGAAAATATCCAAGGACTTCTTGGGACAAGGAAATATCATACACAGAGAAAAACTTACACCCAAGTTTCTCTTCAACTTCACTGTGCAGAACAAGAGTCCCTGTTTCTAACCAATGCATAAAAGCAAGCAATGAGACCACGGTTTGGGTTTCACTCTTCCAATCACCATGATACCTAATCCACCAAAAAATGCACAATTACAAGGGCTGAAAGGCAATAACAAAATAATTTAAAATTGAGAAATCAAGAAAAAGGGTAATAGTTCCAAGTATCACTCACCGGTAATACTGACCAGGGCATTCACGTACAATTTCTGAAAGCCGACTGTAAAGTTCCTTCAGCACTCCAATCTGAGACTTAGCCTTCTCGATAACCTCTATTGCAGCACAGAGAACAGAATACTATTACACTATGTCACATGTCAAAAGAAAATCAATGCTAATAATAACTGCAAGAAAACTAGAAAAGTTGTCTAGACACTTCTTTTCTGAATTTCCTTTCCATGGCATAGTAAAATCTCCCCGATATATCAGCTAATGCAATTATCCTCAATTGTATTTTTGGAAGTTATTAACAGAAAATTTTGAAGAGTAGAGATCTTGGTTAGTGATTTGAGTGGATGCAGATTATAGACTACCACAGTGCACGTACCTTTTTTTTCGTTTTTCAAAGGCACACAATTTGAAACTTGATGAATAATGCGCCCTCCGCTCTATTCTTCTAGATTTAAATACCAAATTTTTTGTCCATATCAGGTTCGAGCCTATGATGTGGACCTAACCCACACAGCATGGGATCTCTTACCACTAGACCAAAGCGCTGGGGGGGCACAGGGAAGATACTTTTTCTCTTATTCTTACTAGTTTGAACTTTTTCTTTTTAAAGAAACTATCATTTATATCTCTATGAACTCCTATACAGTTTGATTCCCAATGACTCAGGGAAAGTAATATTTTGAATTGTTCACTACTGATACAATTTATGATGAAACCTGTATGAATATTGTTATAAGCACTTGCCTATATTACATATTGATTGGCTTTATGCATGCTAAGTAAAGAGAAATGCCATTTCCTTTCATCGATTCAGTTCTAATTCCTACAATCTTAAGAATGGATGTTCTGTACTGCTTTAGAGTTTAGGGGTCTTTTTTTTTCCCTGTACAGCTCTAGGGGTCATAGACTCAATAGTTAGTTGGATAACTAAGAATACGGATACGCGCAATCTCGCATTTGATAGCCTTTTTCCTTCTTTTTTGGGAGAATTTACAACTACATTGAATTAGCAATGATAGGGTGATTATGTGGGCTTGGATCATAGTTATGGCATAATGACATATTCTCCCTCTTATTTAAGTAAGTCAAAGAATGACCTTTTTTGCATCACCCTGTATCCTCAATCTTTTCCCTTTCCCATCGGTGTCCTCAAAGCCCGGTCACCCTCCCCGTGCATCTATTCTCCCTCCATGTTTTGGCCCCATTATTCTGCCACTTCACTGCAATTACCCACCAACTTGTGTTTCTTAGTTTATGTTGCTGTTTTTCCTCTCCTCTCGAAAGTCACATTACGGTTATCTTATAAAAGAAAATTTGGCTTTGTTAACTGATAGAGATGATACTGCAGATGAAAAACCAATGGTTCAAATAATTTGATTTATCTTTGTATTCAAGAATGAACTTGCATGGAGGGAATTCTGAAACCAAAAGCTAACATTTTTGCAACTATGTATGGCCATGCTACTAAGCAGGTAATCATAGAAGTAATTAATCTTTCATTACATTTTATCTTAGCTCTTTCAAATGGTTTGAGTTCAGAATTTTTAAATTGTGTGATATTTACAACCTTTTAAATGTGAAGTGCGTCATGCTCTCACCTCACCAATAATATGGCTCAATCAGTGTGAAAATAGACAATTCCTAAGACATTTACACACTTTCAGATAAATATTTTAATCTTCACTTGCTCCTGATGTCCATGCTACAAATATACCTCAAACTAAAAGCATCTTATCCATACATAGGCACAACTAATCTTAAAGCAAATAAAATGCAGCACAAACATTTCAGAACTCAACCTACAAACATAATGCAATAAGATGTGAATAGTATAATGAAACTGAAATTCTGAAAATGTGAAGGTTATATAAAGCTAAAATTACAAAAAACTCATAAAATAAAGTACTAATTTTGATTTTTGAAATACCAGCAACAGGGCGAGACTGATGAACGAGAAGAAGGCTAGCATAAATGAGCCGAGTAACTGAATCTATCTCCGTCGCCACAGCTCGTATCCGCTCCCGTAGATTCCCCGATTCCTCCAAATGATGGCGGAAGTCTTCAAACTGTTTCTCTAGTTTGTCCGACGAAGGATTGAGGAAATCACCACCCGCCATTAGAGTAGAGAGAAATGTAGAGTGAGAACGAGCTTTGCAGAGTGAAAAAGTCGAAGAGACAAAGGTGAAATTTTGGGTGGAAATGAGAAGAAGAGGGAAGAAGGGTTTAGGGTTTAACAAGTAATGAGAGAAAAGAGTATTTCGAAATGCCGATATCATGTTTGGGGATAATGGGAGAGTCTAATTGAAATATAGATTGGTCACTATAGTACTTTTTTTTTCTAAAATAATTTTTGATGTTTGATTGGAACAAAAAATATTTATTCAAATTGATAATAATATAAGCAAATTAGATAGTGTTTTGTGATGAAATATTTGAAATCAAAAAGTATCATATTTATTTGTCTATCAATTGTTTTAAATAAGTTACAAGGATTAAGTGTCAAGTTACAAGGATTAGGTGTCATAAGTCTATTATAGTGTTTATGTTTGAATTTTTGGTGCACACTCCAATTGGACCTGACCACCTGGGTACAGAGATTAGAGTCTCACATTGACTGACGAATGAAATGACGATTTGCTTGTATAAGTTTGGATAATTTTTTCCTTGTAAACTATTTTTAAGGGTTAAATTAGGCCCCCGTGTCATCACAGGACCAATTTTTATTCAAATTGATAATAATATTAGCAAACTAGATAGTACTTTGTGATGAAATATTTGAATACGAAAAAAGGATCATATTTGTCTATGTGTCAATTATCTTAAATAAGTTATAAGGAGTGGGTGTTATATTTTTATATGATATGAAAGTCAAGTTTCTTTTGTTCGGACTTTTGGTGCACACTTCAGTTGGACCTGAGGTGAAGAGGGATGTTAGAGTGGATTAAAATACTACATTGCTTGAGAAATAGACTGAACTATAGATTTAAACAATTCTTTCCCCATGAACTATCTTTTGGAGTTAAATTAAGTCTCGTGTCACCACGGGACCAATTTTCCAACCACCAGGGGCGGCTCTATTCTTTATAAAATAAGGCATACGCCTTTTGGGGGCCTCAAATTTTTATCAAGAATAAATTACGTGTTAAAAATTTTATAGAAAAAATTGATTATTTATGATTAAAAGTATAATATTTTAAAAATATATTATTTTACCCACTTGAACATCCTTTGTACTTTGTTAAAAATAAGAATTAATAGTGAAAAGTGTTGAACAAAGTGCATTACAAATTCTTTTTTATTTGTTTTTAAATTATAGTTTCAAGCATTACGTCAAGCATATTAAAATGGGGTATACCAAGTCATCAACTTTTTGAGATTCTATGGTTCTAACTCTTATTTTTATTCAATATTTGTCAACTTATTACTTATAGAAATAAAATTTTAATAAATATGTATACGAAGTTTGTTTATATTTTAGGCCTCGAATTGAAATTTCGCTTTAGGCCTCGAATTACGTTGAGCTGCCCCTGACAACCACCTCATCAACATGGAAACCAAAATGAGGGACATGAGTGTTATTGGAGTATTAAAAAAGATGAAAACATACAAACAGAATTTTAAGTGCAGAAAATCTTAGTGATCCTTATTAATAGATCACTTTTTATCTTGTCATGCTTTCTAGAACTGGATAATCAATATAGCCAACAACAGGATCTGATGTATAGAATGTCTCTTTGTTATACTTGTTGAGAGGTGCATTTAGCTCAAATCGCTTTGGTAAATCTGGATTGGATATGAATAAACGTCCATACGCAACAAGATCAGCTCGATCTTCAACCACAACTCTGTTTCCATCTTCTCTATCGTAACCACCAGCTACCATAAAAGTACCTTTAAATGCCTTCCTCAAAGGTACAAGGCTTTCAACACATTCAAACTTTTCCCAAGCTGTTTTCATCCTTGGCTCAACCACATGGCAATACGCGATGTCATACTTGTTCAATGATTTCGCCATGTAAAGTCCCAAAGAACTCGGGTTGGTGTCTCCTGATTCATTATAATTTGCAAATGGGGAAATCCTTATACCAACTCGGTCAGATCCTATCTCATTTGCAACTGCTTCCACTATTTCTAGTGCAAATCTACAACGATTCTCTAAAGACCCTCCATATTTATCACTTCGATCATTAACTTGGTCTTTCATAAACTGATCGATGAGATAGCCATGAGCTCCGTGGATCTCAACCCCGTCAAATCCAGCTTCAATTGCATTTCTAGCAGCAACCCGAAAATCGTTAACAATATGAGGAATTTCATCTATTGTCAACCGTCGTGGTGGTGTATATTGTTCAACATCTAGGCCATCAGAACGAATTGGGGCTATTAATTGCTTGTTTGTGCATGAGATAGGATCATGTCCATTGGGCTGAAAATCTATAGAAAAGTGTCAGGAGAAAGACAACAGAGAAATTATGGCTTTGGGTGTGAGATCGATCACTCTCTTTCGAGCTTTATTACATGTACAATAAAACCTCACTAAATTAATACCCGATTAATTTAACTTCTTTAAGATAATATTTTTCTTCGGTCCCGACTTGGGCCAATAGAAAAAATCACTCATTTCGATAAGATGATAAGATAATATATTTTCTGAAGACCCCTATATAAATATATGGTCCCATTAATTAGTATTATAAATTAATAATTCATTAAAAGTATAAATATATCTAAGACAATTTAGTGAAACATGATTCTATTGTGTTATATTTATTTGTTAAAATTTAAATCTTGTTGAAGCTCATCCAAAAGTTTCTTTTTAAACTATAAAATAATAATATTTCATGGTTTCACCTATATTAATTTAGTGAGATTTTAGGAAATACAGGGGTGTGTGTTCGGTTCTACGGTTCAATTTTATCAAATTTCGATTCGGTTTTTATTTTAAAAAAGTGTGCATCGAATACCAAACCGAACTAATTCAGTTCGATTATGTTTTGGTTTTTCTACTTCGATTTAGTATTTTTAAAATGATATTTTGGTGCGAATAAAAAATAAAATGAGGCCCAAAATCAAAATTTAAAGACTATGTTAAGTGATTATGTGATCATTTACCTTTGTTGGAAACTCTACCAACATGCCAAATTTGACAAAAGAAGATTCCTCCTTTAGCATGAACTGCATTTACAATTGGTTTCCAAGCCTCCACTTGCTCTTTTGTCCATATACCAGGTACATCTTTATACCCTATGCCACTTTCAGAAATTACTGTGGCCTCTCCTATTAGAAGACCACCTTTTGTAGTCCTTTGTGAGTAATAAAGTATAGCATGTGGTTGAGGAACATTACCATAAGATCTTTGCCTTGTTAATGGTGCCAATACAACTCTATGAGATAACTCAAAGTTTCCCATTTTATAAGGGGTCATTAGAGGGATCATGTCTACTTCTTTCTCTTCAACAACTTTATTTTCCATTTTTTTGGTCATAGTATAATCTTTAAAATGATTATGGATATATTTATAGATAACAAAGGAGAAGTTGGTGTATAAGAGACTACTTTTTTCTTTCTCTATCCACCATATGAACAATGGTGGAGCCAGAATTTTTATTAAGGAGTGTCAAAATATAAAGTAAAAATATATATTATCTCAATGAATTTGTAGGCAGGATGGGGTGGGCAGCGAGGGTTCAACACTGGTATGGAGAAGACAATAAACTTGAATTGTCACTTATAAACTTATTTGTTTTTTTTTTTTTTTACTTTAATAGAGAAATTATTTTTCTTATTTATGAGGAATTTATTTTCATAGAGAAAATAATTTAACTAACCAGACATGCGAAAATTGAAAAATATAATTCTCAGAAAATGTTTTGCGTACCAAACACACAAACGTCTCTATTTTATACAGAAAGATGATAAGGTATTTATGGTAATGACTAAAAGTGGAAAATAATGCGGACGTAAAATGTTTGATAGAAATAAATTAGAGCAAATAGCTTGATTGAATTGGACAAGTATTGACTTATGGTGGTTCAATTTTTGAAGTAACATATAAAAGGATAAATTAACGATGTATAATTGACTTTTCAATTTTATTACTCGTGATAATTACTTGTTGAAATAATAGTTTTTTTAATTATATTTTCTATCAAAAAATATTGATTCAAATATATGTATCTTCAAGTGCATTTTATCCAAATATGCATTATATTCATTCAGCATATTTGATATTAATTTCATCCCGCGTGTATCTGGTATCAATTTTATCAATAAATTTGATATATAATAATAAATGTATTTGTACATAAATACATGTATATGATTCAAATATATGTATATATGATATCAAACATATGTATTGATATATAATCTATTTGTGCATAGATACATGAATCTAGTATCAAATTAAAATATGCATAAATACATACTATAACCGAGCAAAAAAGGATGGAGAGAGAAAGAGGGAGAGAGTAAGCGAGAGAAAGGGGAGGAGAGGGATATGCAATTATTTTAAAGTATATAGGGATTTAGTAAATATGATAAGAATATTTGTCTAATTAAGTAGTTTTTCATAAAAGTATTGCTTGTAAGTAGATCAGAAAAAATACTATGAAAAGGTGAGGAGGAAAGTTCTTAAAAATGATACCCCATCATGTCACTTAAAAAAAATCTTTGAAAGTCAATAACGGACCGTTTAATACTCGATGGATGATGTGTCTGCTGCTCTACCCATCTATTCTTAACCACCAAACATTCACATTATTCAACTCTTCACTTAAAAATAATAACCCACCATATCGGCTAAAAAAAATAAAAATTTAAAAGTTAATGACGCACATTTCAAAACTCGTTGGATAATGTGTCTACTACTCTACCATTCTCCTCTTACTCACCAAACATTCTCATCATTCAAATCTTCATTTCATTTTAAACGATTTGTGATATTTTTCTGTTATAACTTTATATTACCATGAATATATTACATAACACCACCTAACATCTAACAATATTTTCATTGAACTAAAATAGAAGGTCATGGGCTAACTATTGGAGGGAGGGCCCAATTTTCACGAAGCATATTAGTATTTTTCAATCTATACCATAGAAAAAATAGTCATAACCCCTCAACAATGTCCTCAAATTTGAAATTTCATGATAGTAAGTATTTTTAAAGACGGATGACAACCATACTAAAGGCTTAACAAAAAAAAAACTGAAATTATATTTCATCAATAGAACTTGATAGATACATTACAACGTTGTTTCTGATCACTAGTTACCAAGGACATTCAATCATGTCGTGGTTTCTAGAATTGGATAATCAATATAGCCAACAACAGGATCTGGCTTCAATTGCATTTCTAGCAGCAAGTCGAAATTCGTTAACAAATTGAGGAATTTCATTTGTCGTCTACCGTTGTGGTGGTGTAAAGTGTTCATCATCTAGGCCATTGGAAGGAATTTGAGGTGTTAGTAACTTGTCTGTGCAAGAGACAGGATCCTGTCCATTGGGCTGAAAATCTGCACAAGGATTGAATTATGAACTAATGGTTAGTATTATTTTTGAAAGTCACCCTTCTTCTCGATTTCAAAATCCATACTAGAGAGTCCGTTAACAAAGGTTGATTTATCAATTACTAATAGTTATTATCTCACAAAATCATCTATTTTTTATCGTTCGAAATTCATAGAAAGGGGTCAGTTAACTGTTATTTCAGAAAGTCACCCTTCTTCTCGATTTCAAAATCAATAGAAAGAAGTCAGTTGAGTAGGGTTGATTTATCAATTAATATTTATTGTCTCAAAAAATCACCCTTTTTCTCAATTCAAAAATCTATAGAAAGGAGTCAGTAAAGAAGGGTTGATCTATCAAATGTTCACTCAAATTACAGTTATTTTCCGAAATAGTCAAAGTTAGAGTTATACCTTTGTTGGAAACTCTACCAACATGCCAAATTTGACAAAAGAAGATTCCTCCTTTAGCATGGACTGCATTAACAATTGGTTTCCAAGCCTCCACTTGCTCTTTTGTCCATATATCAGGTATATCTTGTTAGGGTTTTGTCCTGATTTTCTTACTTCATTTGAAATTTATTTTTTTCTTAAAGAAAACACAAAACATTACCATAAATGTTTCAGGAAAATATAATATTCTTTCATATTTGGTTTATTCTTTCCTTTTAGGAAAAGGTTTTGGAGTAGCTAGTCTTTTTCTAGTAAGAAAAGGTTTTAGGACTCTATAAATATAGATTTGTTTCTTCTAACACAAGAACAATAACATCCACAATGTAGTTGTTTAAGAGTCTTGTTTATGGGGAGATTTATTCTCTCTAAAGTTTCAATGTTTTTCTTTATATTAGTTTTGATATAATAATATTTTGATTTTTAGTATAAGTTTTTTTGTTATATGATTTATCAACTATATGATTTGCAAATTGTAAGCTTCCGCATGACGCCCTAATCACCTTCAGAACCCAACACATCTTTATACCCTATGCCACTTTCAGAAATTACTGTGGCCTCTCCTATTAGAAGACCACCTTTTGTAGTCCTTTGTGAATAATAAAGTATAGCATGTGGTTGAGGAACATTACCATAACATCTTTGCCTTGTTAATGGTGCCAATAATTCCGCAATAATTCTAATAATTGGCTTTTCACTACTCCCTCGTTCCATATTAGATGAGCATTTTCTATTTTATTGGTCGAGAAGGAAAAAGGACATTGTGGTCCTATTGCTACACTGCCCTACCACCCTACCACAATGTGCAAAATGATATGCTTTACAACTGTAATATTTGACTTTGCATGAAAGCATTGGAGATATATTAGATCCGTTCATCTGGTTTGTCAATCATCAAAATCAAAATTTACAACAACTACAACACAAGGGTGAGTGAGCATTGATCTTCCTTGCTTCCAACTATAATTTGAAATTCCGCGTCAAAATTCACATTTAATTTGTTAAGAAAGCAAATTATAAGATAGGGAAAGTAAATTCACATTTAAATTTCACAAGTGAACCCCATAACATTAATGTCCTGAACCTTTACCTGTAGAATTTGAAATTTCATGATAGCAAATATTTTCAAAGACAGGTGATAACTGTATTTTCACTTAAGGCTTAACGAAAAGAAACTTGAAATTATATTTCTTCAATAAAACTTGATAGGTTCATTACAATGTTGTTTCCAATCATAGTTACTAAGGATAACAATAAAGATGTTCATCAATACATGATCATATTCTTGGACTTACTTCATAAACTTTTAAAAAATACTTAACTTAAATGTAGTACTACTATATAGTATTTGTAGAAGTCTTTATAATCCAAATTTAACTAAGGTGAATCAACAGACCATGTTACATTAACAATTGAGCCATCTTTGAGGTTGTATGTAGACAAGGCTTGATCACTTTTCATTTCAATTGAATTGTGTTCAAGTGTGTAATACAAATCATCACCAAAATTTGCTTTGACAATTTCAACCAAGTCCTTTACTTTATCTGTCTCTTTCATTGTCACACTGAACTCTGATGTTTCTGACTCAACTTTAAATCTGATCTTTTGTGGTTCATCCATGGCCACACAATTAGGGAAAATTATGAGAAAACAATTAAAATTGATGTTTGATTAGTTTTTGTGGTAGACTAATTTGATTTGGTTGAAGAAATGAGTGATTTTTGTAGCTTTTTATTGGAAAAAGAATCACGTGTATGTTACATGACATACAAATTGTATGGTAATGAATTGCATGATTAGTTTGGTTCATAATTGTTGTGTTTCTACATCAATGAGGTTTTCATGCAATGTAGTGTTAATTGTTTTTTGTATTCTAGTAGATATATATTGACTGGATTTATTTTATTGTCGAAAAGATATTTGATTATTTTTTAGAGTTGAGGTGTTTGATCAATATAAGTTGTTGCTATTATTCTACGTAAGAGAAAAGGAAAAAAATGACTAAAATGATATAATTGTACTATAGTCGAATTTTGCATTAGAAGGTCAAGCGATAATACACACGTAAAAAAAAAAACAGAGTGCACGAGTCCATCTAATACTTGACGTTTACAAGATTATTTTGAATATGTAAAGAAGAGATGTGTAGATGCCTTGGTAAGGAGGTGCGATAGGTTGATTCAAAGACTTGTGGAGAGGTAGATGTAGACCTAAGAACATGACACAACTTCATCTCATGGAGGATATGACCTTATTGATTGGAGGGTGTTGATTCAATAATTAGAATAGTAGGTTAGTAGGTGTTAGCCCATGATTGTTTTTGGTATATGGCTTCAGAACACTTTTTTTCTCAAAACTTTTACAGAACCATCCGTAAGGACCTGAGGACAATTTCTATAGCCTCACTATGATCTAGGCCATTTTTTTTAGTATTTAGGGGTTACATAATAGAAATTAAGTGATTTTTCAATTTATCTATGTTAGACCATTGAATTTTTTGTGATAACCAGATATATTTTTTTTTCAAAACATTTACAGAACCATCTGTAAGGACCTAGGAACAATTCTTATAACTTCAACATGATCCACGCCACTGTTTTTTAGCATTTAGGAGCCACTCAACAGGAATTACGCGATTGTCTCAATTTTTAATGTGTGTTAATTCATTGATTTTTTGGTGATATGGCTTCCGGTCACTTTTCTTTCAAAACATTTACAGAACCATCCGTAAGGACCTGGGGAAATTCTTATAGCATCAACATGATCCACACCACTTTTTTAGCATTTAGGGCCACTCAACAGAAATTAGGCGATTTTCTCAATTTTTCATGTGTGTTAATTCATTGATTTTTGGTGATATGACTTTGGACACTTTTTTTTTCAAAACATTTACAGAACTATCCGTAAGGACCCGGGGAACATATCCTATAGCCTCACCATGATTCACGCCATTTTTTTAACATTTAGAGGCTACTCAACAAGAAGTAGGTGATTTTCTTAGTTTTTTCATGTGTTAGCTCATGAAATTTTTTTGGTCAAATGGATTTCAGACACTTTTTTTTCCAAAACCTTAAGAGAACCATCTGTAAGGACCTGAAAGACAATTCTTATAGCCACACCATGATCGTTACCATTTTTAAACTCTTAGGGGTCACTAAACAAGAATTAAGCGATTTTCTCAATTTTTTGTGTGTGTTAGACTATGCATTTTTGGCGATATGACTTTTAGATATTTTTTTTTTCCAAAACCTTTACAAAATCATCTGTAAGGACATGGAGAACAATTCCTATAGCCTCACTGTTATCCACACCAGTTTTTAAGCATTTAGGGGGTCACTCAACAAGAATGAGGTGATTTTCTCAATTTTTCGTATGTGTTAGTCCAAAATTTTTTTGGTGATATGACTTCCAGGCATTATTTTTTCAAAACATTTACAAAACTGTTTGTAAGGACCTTGGTCCAATTCCTATAGTCTCACCATGATCTATGTCATTTTTATAGGATTTTAAGGGGCCACTCAACATAAATTAGTATGTGTTATCAGTTTTGTGTGTGCTTTAGCTCATTGATTTTTTGGATATATAACTTCCGAATATTATCTTTCCAAAACCTTTACACTACCATCCGAAGGACCTAGTGAATAATTTTTATAGCATCACCATGATCCACATCAGTGTTTTTAGTATCAACATGAATTAGATGATTTTTTCAGTTTTTTGTGTGTTAGCCCATGAATTTTCTGGTGATATGACTTTTGGATATTTTTTCCAATATCGTTACAGAACCATCTGTAAGGACCTGATGAAAAATTCCTATAGTCTCACCATGATCCACACCCGTTTATTTAGATTTAGAGGTCACTCAATATGAATTAAGCGATTTTGTTAGTTTTACATGTGTTTTAGCCCATAAATAAATATCTTGATGATATCGCTTTCGGGTACTTGATTTTTTCAAAACCCTTACAAAACCATCCATAAAGAGTTAGAGAACAAGTCGTATAGCCTCACCATAATCCACACCATTTTTTAGCATTAGGGGTCACTCAAGAGTAATTGAGCTTTTCTCATAATTTTTTGTATGTGTTAACCCATGAATTTCATGGTGATATGATTTTTGAGAACTTTTTTCAAAAACTTTTTCCGAATCATCCATAAGGTAAACTTCATATAGCCACAGCATAATTCATGCCACCTTTTTTTTGGCATTTAGGGGACACTGAATAGAAATTATGCGATTTTCTTAGTTTTTCGTTTGTGTTAGCCCCTAGATTTTTTTGTGATACGACTTTCGGATAGTTTTTTTCAAAAACTTTACAGAACTATCTGCAAGGACCTGGGAGCAATTTCTATAGATTCATATGATCCACACCACTTTTTTAAGCATTTAAGGGCCACTCGACGAGAATTAGACAATTTTTATAACTTTTCATGTATGTTAGCCCATAGATTTTTTGTGATATGATTTTCAGACACTTTTTGTTTTTTCAAAATCTTTACCGATCTATCTACAAGGACCTGGGAGCAATTCTTATAATTTCACTATAATCCACACTATTTCTTTTAATATTTAGGGGTCACTAAATGAGAATTAGACAATTTTCTCATTTTTTTCATATGTGTTAGCCCATAGATTGTATGGTGATATGACTTTCGGATATTTTTTTTTCAAACCTTTATAGAACTATCCATAAGGACCGGGGAACAATTTCTTTAGCCTCACCATGTCTACGTCATTTTCCTTGCATTCAGGGGCCACTCAACATGAATTAGCTGATTTTCTCAAATTTTCATGTAAAACCCATGATTTTTTTGGTGATATTCTTTCAGATATTTTTTTTTTTAAAATCTTTACAGAACCATCCCTAAGTACCCGAGGGAACAATTCTCATAGCCTCACCATGATCCACACCACTTTTTTAACATTTAGGGGCCGCACAATAGGAATTACGCAATTTTCTCTATTTTTCATGTGGGTTTGTTAGCCTATAATTTTTTTGGTGATTTGACTTCCATACACTTTTTTTTTCAAGACTTTTGCCAAACCAATTGTAAGGACCTAGGGAAAAATTCATAAGGTCTCACCATGATTCAGACCTTATTTTTAGCATTTATGGGTCACTCAACATGAGTTAGATAATTTTCTTTGTTTTTCATGTGTGTTAGCCTGTGAATTTTTTATGATATGACTTTCGAACACTTTTTCCTAAAATTTTTACAGAATCATCTGTAAGGACCTGTAGAACAATTCCTATAGTCTCACTATGACCCACTCCACTTTTTTAGCATTTTGGAGTCACTTAACAGCGATTTAACGATTTTTCTTAGTTTTTTTTGTGTGTGTTAACCCATAGATTTTTTTATGATATGACTTTCAAACACTTTTTTTCCAAAATACTTACATAACTAACCATAAGGACCTAGGGAACAATTCTTATGTCCTCATCATGACCCACACAACTTTTTTTTTTAGCATTTAGAGCCAATCAAGATGAATTAAGAGATTTTTTTTTTTTTAGTTTTTTGTGTGTTAGCCTATGAATTTTTTTGTGATATGACTTTCAAACATTTTTTTTTTCAAATCCTTCACAGAATCATCCGTAAGAATTTGGGGAACAATTCTTATACCTTACCATGATCCATACCACCTTTTTTAGCATTTAAAAGTCACTCGACAAAAAATAGACAATTTTCTTAATTTTTCATTATTCTTATGTAATTGCTTTGCATTCCGTTCCCAAGGTACTAGTTGTAGTCTTGTATTTTCATATTCTTATATTATTATTTATGATGGTAACAAATAATTTTTAAATTTCACATACATCTAAATTTTGTATTATTGTATATTAGCCTTTGAATTTGTTACTTGTTGGTGTCATTTACCTCTGATCTATCTCACCTAATAAAGGTGAGATTTACTCGTTGTTGTCACGTGATTTTTATCTTTTTTGTCCACATGAATTTTTTTTAAAATAAAATATATGTTTACCTTTTTAATTCATTATCTTTTTTGAATCATATTTTTTCGAATCAAATATGTAAAATACATGGCTGGAACTCCATTACTTAGGCTAATTTTATTTTTATTTTACTGAAATTTATAGAGTTTCTGTCATTATTTTTTTTCTAATTAATCCAATTATTTTCTCCGCCTGTCTTTCGAAGAGACATC